>NW_020769373.1:2637468-2696316 GCF_900518735.1 Pseudonaja textilis | reverse complement strand
GGAAGGAAGGAAGGAAGGAAGGAAGGAAGGAAGGAAGGAAGGAAGGAAGGAAGGAAGGAAGGAAGGAAGGAAGGAAGGATAATTTAAAAGGATTATTTTCAACAATTTATCTCCCCTCAAGGTTTTGGAAAATCCAAGAATTCTTTCTGCGAAGGCTATTATTTTCCTTTTACAGCTCTGGGATGTATTCTTTCTCTCTTCAACTGCAGGCTACAATCTCTTTCCAGATGTTATTGAAGTTGATAAGGCAATAACAACAACAACAAAAAGAAGTATATGTTTTTTTCTGGGCTGGTGGGACAAGGGCTTGGGGATCTAGCAATATATATTTTTTTTTGTAGAACTCCAGAGCTTCTTCACTTGATGTTGGATAGGAAGAAAATATCACAATTGTTGACAGCAAGCATGAATCAGACCCAACACCAGACATTGCCTGGGGCATGCATAAAATACATATTTATGATTTATATATATATATGCATATATCTACATATAAAGAGAGCAGAGAAGAGCAACAAAGAGGATAAAGAGTCTGGAAACTAAACCATATGAAGAATGATTGGGAGAACTACGTAGGTATGTCTACTTTAACAAAGAGAAGGAGTAGGGGTGCTACGATGGCTGTCTTCTTGTTATCAGGATTCTGGCAGTTACCCTCAATTAAATCATGAGTCTTGAGCCAAACTTCCAAATCTTCAAAAGGATTTATTGGGAGTTAACATGTCCAGCACTGCCTGGGTGTATCCGACTCTGGGACACATAATTCATTGTCACCCTTGACCCTGGTTTTCTCCCCTCCCCCTGCGTGTATCATAATTCATATTCTCCAATGGGACACATCCGTAGCCAAGAGTCATCAATCATGCTCTCCAGTTAGAATTTTGTGCGGCGGCAGAAACTTCGGTCACCTGGTTATTATCTTTGGAAACATTTATGGAATGCATTTATGGTTTGCAAGCTGCCGCACTGCTCCTCCCTCCCTTTCTGTTGGCAACTCTAAAAAGACCATAGAAATGTTTTATGAGTTGACATTAGTCCTTGGGGGGCTGTCACAGAGAAGAAGGGGTCTACCTGTTCTTCAAAGCAGCTGAGGGCAAGACAAGAAGCATCAGGTGGAAGCATATTAAACAGGGATCCAACCTAGAACTAAGGAGAAATTTCTTGACGTTGAGAACAATTTATCAGTGGAATGGCTTACCTCCAGAAGTTGTGAGTGCTGCATCACCGGAGTTTTTCAAGAAAATATTGGATGGCCATTTGTCTGGAATGGTATCGGGACTCCTCCTTCTAACCATATCATTCTATATTCTTTACTCTAGGTTCTATATTTACTTATAGATCAGAATCAGAATCAGATCAGATCAGATCAGATACAGTTCCATGGAGATCTACTTTAAACAGCAATGGTATCTTTCACGAAACACGAAACTAGGTAAAATTCTGCACCACGTTGTTGAGTTGTCGTAATTAAAAGTCATAACCATATCTAATTTAACTGAGCCTTAGACATTTAATAACTTTGGGTGGGGGTTTAAATTAAAAAATATAAATTCTCTGATGACTTCTTCTCTAGAACTTCTGGCATTCTGTGACTGCCCCAGAGATTTTAAAACAAATTTGTAGCCTGGGAATTCTTACTTCCATCCAATGTGATCTGAACCATACTTTGAAAACATTGTTTAAAACAAACGATCCTGCCAAATATGTTCTCCAGAGAAAACCACACAGTGTAAATTATGATATTCCTATCTGGAAGGTTATAAGGCAATGGCTGTCAAAGAGCTCTTTTCTGTAAGATAGACTACAGCTGGTGCAACAGATGGGAGTTTGGTAGCATGTTTAGTTCCCTAATTTAATTTGTATCCTGCCTTTCTTTTCAATTTAATACGCAAGGCAATTCATAAATAATCCTACCCTTGCTTTTATCCTGAAGCAGTACAGAAGAGAGTGGATCAGCCAGCAAGAAGCTTCTAACTAAAAGCCCTGAAATAGGTTATGCACATCTAAGCAAATTGGCTAGATTGTTTAAACTCTAAAAAAAAAAAAAATGTTTTTCAAACTTGGCGATTTGAAAAGGTGTGGACTTCAACTCCCAGATTTCCCCACACCTAACATGTTGAAGTCCACACACCTTCGAGTTGCCAGGTTTGAAAAAAGACTGGCCCAAAATAATGAATAGAAATTAAGTCTGATCAATAGAAGAGAATATTTGTAACTGTAGGGTTCTTGACGCTCTCTGAGCTGGGTGGTTTGCTTGAAGACATTGCATTACCCAACTAGGGGACATCATCAGTGTTCGTGGATGATGTTATCTGGTTGGTTAATGAACTGTCTCCAAGAAAAGAACCAAGCTCAGAGAACACCAAGGACCTCATAGTCCTCCTCCTCCTCCTCCTCTTCCCTACAAATCCCATTATCTTCTAGCGCTGATGATGTTGCCTAGTTTGGGTCATGAAACATCTGCAAGAAAACAACCAAGCTCAGAGACCACCAAGGACCCCACTGTTCAACCCTCAGCTACAAATATTCACTTCTATCATTACAGAAGTGTATCCTGTCCAGGGACCCCACAATTAGGTCTGAATTATAAAGCAGAAGGAGAAGACAAGAAACACCAGGGGGACTGAGATTGTCACCTCATAAAAGCAAGCGTACAGGTGCCTAATGTGTTCACACTAAAGCAACCACAACAGCTTTGCTGTTGTGTTAAAAGGTCACTGCTTTGTTTAGTAACGGGACTTCATCCCGCCACCCTTCTTCACCCCTCCGAAACACAGTTCGGTTAACTTGAGACCTCCGCAGGCTTTTTATTACTATTCTTATTCTTATTTTTACACTTCCTGGGAAAGAAGGCCATCCAAAACAGGTTAACTGACACTTTAATGCTTTTCACTTAGGAAAGAATCAAACGGTGAAGCCTCAGAAAGAAATCCCAAACGTTCATCGGTTTTATCTGCAGCTTTTTCCCTCTGATGTTCGCCACAAAAAAGGGAGGAGGGAGGGAGCAGAGAAGAAGGCAAAGAAAAGAAAAAGAAGAAGAAGAAGAAGAAGAAAGAGAGAAATGTGTTGCATTTTGTTTGGGCAGCTGTCAGGAAATACCTTGAGGATACTGTCGCCTGCTATCCCTTTTCTGCTGCTGATCTGAAGGGGGTGTGTGATTTTACACGTTTGCTTGCTATAAAAAAAAAAGAAAAGAAAAGCAAGCAAAATAGAACAATGAGAGAGGAAGGCGGAGAGACCCTGGCAGAGTCAAAGTCTTCGTTATGCCTTGCAAGGGGGGGTAAGATAGCAGCATTTCAGATGTTTTAGTTTTCTCCTCCTGGCAAGCGTGACCAATGGCAAGAAACCATAAGTATTAATAGAAGAAAATATTTGTAGCTCAGGGTTGAACTGTGGCATCCTTGATACTTTCTGAGCGTAGTTGTTTCGTTGCGGATCTTTCATTACCCAACTAGGTAACGCAGAACATAGAATAACAGAGTTGGAAGGGATCCCCGGAGGTCTTCTAGTCCAACCCTCTACTCAGGCAGGAAACCCTATACATTTCAGACAAACAGCAGTCTAATCCCCTCTTGAAAACCTTCAGTGTTGAGCACCCACAATTTCTGGATGCAAGTTTGTCCCACTGTGAGGGAATTTCTCCCTAGTTCTAGGTTGGCTCTCTCCTTGATTAATTTCCATCCACAGCACTGAATCCAGTTTATTTGTATTTATACACAGACACTTTACAACGGCAGTATCCATCCTTTTGGACAGATACAGATACAGATAATCAGAGTTGGAAGGGACATTGTAGGTCATCTAGTCCAACCCCCCACCCAAGCGGGATACCCTACACCATTTCTGACAAATGGCAATCCAGTCTCTTCTTGAAAGTCTCAAGTGATGGTGCTCCCACAACTTCCAAGAGCAAATCTGTTCCATGGGTTGATTGTTCTCACTGTCAGAAAGTTTCTCCTTATTTCCAGGTTAAATCTCTCCTTGTTCAGTTTCCATCCATTATTCCTTGTCTGGCCTTCAAGTGCTTTGGGAAATAGCTCTATCCCTTCCTCTTCTCTGTGGCAGCCCCTCAAATATTGGAACTGCCACCATGTCTCCATTGGTCCTTCTCTTCACTAGACTAACCATGCCCAGTTCCTGCAACTGTTCTTCATTTTATCAGTGTTGGAATTCTGGGAGTAGAAGTCCACAAGTGAAACAGAAACAGTATAATAGAGCTGGAAGGGACTTTGGAGATCTTCTAGTCCAACCCCTTGCTCAGGAAGGAAACCCTATGCTATTCCAGATACATGACTGTCCAAATCTCTTCTTAAAACCTTCCAGTGTTGGAGCACCCACAATATCTAGAGTCAAGTTGTTCCACTGGTTAATTGTTCCCCGGTTAATTACCCTGTTAGGAAATTTCTCCTTAGTTCTAGGTTGCTTCTCTCCATGATTAGTTTCCATCTGTTGCTTCTTGTCCTGCCTTCAGGAGCTTTGAAAAATAGCTTGACCCCCTCTTCTTTGTAGCAGCCCTGAGATATTGGAAGGCTGCTATCATGTCACCCCTAGTCCTTCTTTTCAACTAGACATACCCAATTCCAACAACCATTCTTTATATGTTTTAGCCTCCAGCCCCCTAATCATCTTTGTTGCTCTTCTCTTCACTCCTTCTGGAGTCATTTTTGTGGAAGCTCCTCAAATATTGGAAGGCTGCTATCATGTCTCCCCGAGTCCTTCTTTTCACCAACATCAATGTTACTAACATTGTTCACTACCACTAATGTTAGCTAGTCTAGGGTTTGCTCCCAATTTGTATACAGTAGATTGCTCCATCAATGTGGGTGGGAGTGTGAGGTTTTCTTTCTAACAGTTCTTTGATTAGGGTATTGTTTTCTCCTTGATTGTTTGTCTGGTGTAAATCCCCGCTTATCTGGCGGGGGGAGAGGATTGTGATTTGATCAGTCAAGCAAGGAACTACCAGGGAGAAAACATCATCGATACAGATAGTCCTCAACTTACCACCACAATGGAGCCCAAAATTTCCATGGCTAAGCGAGACATTTGTTCCATGAGTTTTGCCTCATTTTACAACTTTTCTTTCCACAATCGTTAAGCGACTCATCGCAGTGGTGAAAGTTAATAAACCTGGTTAAGTGAACCTTGCTTCTCTGTTGACTTTGCTTCTCCACATATTCTGGGGACACTGGAACCCGTCATAAATAGGAACCTATCACCAAGCATCCAAATTTGGGTCACGTGTCCGTGAGGATGCTGCAATGGTCGTAAGGGTAAAAAATGACCGTAAGCCACTCTTCAGTGATGTTGTAACTTCGAAGCATCACAAAATGAACTGTTGTAAGTTGAGGACGACCTGTATCAGCAGGGCAATGACTCTCTAAATAGAGGGACAAACTCCACATTCTTTCCACTCACCTCTCCAAATCTTGATGGGTGCAAAGCACACCCTTATGAAGTCATCTGATTTTCAAGATTCATCCTAGCTTAACCAGATGGGCTTCCACCACACCAGCTAGTTTGAAATGGGCTTGGCTATCTGCTTGGCCCAGTATGTCCTGGGTCCCATATTTGAAATCCATGATATATAAAGAAAGGGGTGGGGAAACGAGGCTTTTGTATGAACGGAAAGTTTCAAGCAAACCTGTTTTTTTTTTTCCCCCAACTCTACTGAAGTTGCCCATAAAACCAGTTGCCCAGCAAGAGATATTTCCACAGCTCTTCCATAAGGAGAAGCTCAAAGGCTCTCTCAAGCCAGAAGCTCTGATCCAGAGACTTTAGATGTTGCTTAAAAAGCTTCTATTATCAGCAGGGCAACAGCAGCCTCCATTAGAAACATGATACTAAGACGCTGATTAAATATCAGGAGGGGGTTTTAATCAGCCAAAGCCATATGCTATTTAACTTAAGATGAAAGCATAAATGATAATCATTATTTCAGAAAGGATGTGTTTAAAAGAAGAGCAGAACAGCAAGTAGCATCTTTTTATCATCTGAGTTCTTGATACATGCCCCATCTCTCTCTCTCTCTCTCTTTATTAAAAAAAAAGTGCTTTATAAGCTTTTATTAACATCTGGATCATTTCTTCATTATACAAGCTTCCAATGGCATCACTTTTGATGTTTTTTTCCTCTGTTATTATTAGTATTAGCATAGCTCTGCTAAGTTTCTAAATAAACAATTAATTCCTATTAATTATAGTTTTCAAACTGGCAAAATTATCCTTCATTAACTTAATCACTTGCATTTTATCTGCAAATTATATTCACTCTTTCATAATCCCTTACATCCAAAGGCCTTTCCCCCCTCCCACTCTCGCTGGGCCAGACTTTTTTTTCTGATGTAGACATGCTGTTTGTAGCAAAGACTTTGATTTTTTTTTATTTTCTAAGCAGCCATTTCTTATTTTCCTCCAGAACTGCAGAAACTAACCACCCCGTACCTCCCACCATTTTCCTTCCTCCCCCCCTCTTTCTCAAAGGGGCAAACATAATTCAAACTTGTTTGTTTTTAGCTAAGCTAAACTTCAAAGGAATTGTATCCCTATGCATACCTTATCGGGATCTATATTTGGCCAGCATGTTGAATTCTATCCTTTTTAAGAATGTTAGACCACAGGCTTTTTAGCAAGGTAGGGAAACAATTTCTCAGTCTATTTGATCCATGATGTCTTATCCGGACCAGCAACCATTCAGATAGATTTCTTTCAACCCTATCTGGCTATGCTACTCAGACTTTGATCTGTAGATGGACCTCTCCTCTCTTATCTACACCCAGCATTAAAGAACAGAACAGATCAGAACAGAACAACAGAGTAGGACGGGACCTTGGAGATTTGCTAGCCCAACCCCCAGGCAGGAAACCCTAGACCATTTCAGACCAATGGCTGTCCAATCACTTCTTAAAAACCTCCAATGATGAAGCAGCCACGATTTCTGGAGACAAATTGTTCCCACTGATTGTTAGGAAATTTCCCTCTTAGTTCTAGGTTGCTTCTCTCTTTGACGAGTTTCCATCCGTTGCTTCTTGTCCTGCCCTCTGGTGCTTTGGAGAAGAGCTTGGCTGCCTCTTCTTTGGGGCAACCCCTGAGATATTGGAACCCTGCTGTCATGTCACCCCGGGTCAGGGGTGGGATTCAAATTTTTTAACAACCGGTTCTGTGGGCATGGCTTAGTTGGTGGGTGTGGGTTGGTGGTCATGTGACTGGCTGGATGTGGCCAACGCAATATCACTCACATTGAGGCACGCATCTCCTCGCCTGGCCTCTTTTGACTGTGGAGATGCTGCAACAGTTGTAAGTGTGTAAAACAGTCATAAGTCACTTTTTTCAGTGCCATTGTAACTTTAAATGGTCACTCCACACAAATGAAGTACCAGCAAAGGAGGGGAAAAAAAACTCCAGAGCCGTTCCTGAGACAGGAAGTCCAGTCCTGCCAAGAATGTAATAAGGGTTAATGGAGAGGCAGTTTCTGTAAGCAACACCAGAATGTTTCCTTCCTGCCTTCCTTACAGGATTAGGCCAGTAATTTCTTCTAACAACTGGTTCTCCGAACTGCTTAGAATGTTAACAACCAGTTCTAGCAAATAGATGCGAACCGGTAGAATCTCACCCCTGCCCCAGTCCTTCTTTTCATCAAACTAGACATACCCAGTTCCAGCAACCATTCTTTATATGTTTTAGCCTCCAGCCCCTAATCATCTTTGTTGCTCTTCTCCACGCTCTTTCTAGAGTTTCAACATCTTTTTTACAACGTGGCGATCAAAACTGGATCCAGTATCCAAGTGTAGTCTTATCAATGCATTATAAAGTGGTATTAACACTTGATTCTATCCCTCTGTTTATGCAGCCTAGAACTATATCGGCTTTTTTGGCAGCTGCACCATACTGCTGGCTCATATTTAAGTGATTGCCCACTAGGACACCAAGATCCCCCAAATGAAATGGTGTCTAGGGTTCCTGCCAACCTAGAAATTCGAAAGCACGCAAGTGCGAATAGATAAATAGGTACCACTTTGGTTGGAAAGCAACAATGTTCCGTGTGCCTCAGGATATAATCACGCTGGCCACATAACTACAGAAATGTCTTCGGACAATGCTGGCTCCCTTAGCTAGGAAACAGTGGTAAACACCTCCTTGAATCAAACATGACTGGACAGTGGAAAGCTTTCTCTTATCTGGTGCATAGAGTAACCACTACCTTGTCCTGCCCTCTGGTGCTTTGGAGAATAGATAAACAGGTGCGAATAGATAAACAGGCACCACTTTGGTTGGAAGGCAACAATGTTCCGTGTGCCTATCTATCAAGAACATTTTTGCTCTTCTTTCTGGCTTTCAAAGGGCAACCTTCACTCTGAATGGATGTCATTTGTCTCTCTGAGCATTTGGCTAGGATCTCAGGGGGCTGCTAACCATGAGATGGAAAGGCTACCCACGTCCCCTGGTTTCTATTCTTGGTTTAAGAGAGGCCAAACTCTGCAAACACGGTCTGAGCATCAACCAGAAACCAAAAAGAAATCTCACCCAAGCCAGGTTGTTCTTGGGTTCTGCACAGCTGTGCTCCACTGAGCACCTGAGATGCTTTCTGCCACAGAAGGAAAGCCTGATGGCATCCCAGCAACACCTCCTTGTAACCGTTGGCACGGAAGGATTGCAATTTGAAGACTGGCCCAGATCAGGCCATTAATTCGGAAACCATTTAATGAGCTGCATCCATTAACCTTTTCATCAGAACCAGCCTGTTATCCCAGTAGCAGAATGTGGGCGCGTATACGGAAGGGGGAGGAATAATAGAACTTAGTCAACTTGCAAAGCTGAAATTCTTCCAAACCTAACACAGAGAAGTAAAAGTTTCCTACTTAAGCAAAAAAAAAAAAAAGAGGGGGGGGAGAGACAGAGAGAGATGAATTTCCTCCTCTCACCCCCCTCCCCCCTTCCCTCTTCACTTCCATCTTCTTCTTCAGTGTTACATTTTGATGTGGGTGGGGTTTTTTTTTTTGCTGCAAACATCCTTGTCAGGCAATGCTTATTCTTCACCTAATACCTGTCAAGAGTTTTCCCTTAGCTGACATGCTAAGGACTTGACACTTGAAAGCAAATCTTATTCAATAGTTATATTTCCCTGCAAATATTTGGAGGCCTATTAGATAAGCAAGGCAACCCATGGCTTCTCTCTCTTTCTCTCTCAGCTTCTCAGCAACAATGTGATGGATGATTTAAAAGAGAGAGAGAGAGAGAGAGAGTAACTAATTAGACTCAGCAATAGCATTTCAGAAGAAAGAATTGGGTTGGCATGCAGGAAGGAAGGAAGAAAGGAAGGACTATCTTCCTTTTGTGTCAGAAAAAGCAGGGAAGAAACAAAAGGCCCAGTTTTGAACACAGAGAGAGAGAGAGAAAAGAAAGAAAGAGAAAAATTCCATTTATGGAAAAAAAATCTTTCTTTGATCCAGTCCAGATAAGAAGGGCTGTTGATATAAAGGAAGTTTTCTGGTTTGGCCTTTCCTAGGAAGAGTCAAGGTCCAGAGATAAAATATATGTTCAGTACATGTCAGAATCAATCTCTGACCTGCATTGAAAAATCTCTTTTGTGGTACCCATAACTAATGATATCTCCAAAAATATTTCCCTTGCTTCTCTGCTCTGGCTGATGTATTCAGAAAAAGAAGTGGAATTAGATGCTTTTGATTTAAAATGGGGATGTGGCAAAATACCAATCCACAGAGTTAGAAGAGATCATCTAGTCTAACCCCACCTTTTCAAGCAAGAGACCCTAATGGCATTCTGGACACATGGCTGTCCAATCTCTTCTTACCCCCCCCCCCCCTCCCAGTGATGAAACATCTCAGATTAACAAAGTTTGGTCCTGTTGCCATGATTCAACCTTGAGGCACCTTTGATCTGGATGGTTGAGTCTTCCTCGACATATTGCAAGCCATTTTGGGGGCGGGGGGGGGGGAACTCTGAAGTTGGTGTGTGAAAAGTTGGTACATTCCAACAACTCTCTGCCTTACTAATTATGCTCTGATTGATGAAGTTGTCTGGATGATCCATGAAACATCTCAGATTAACCAAGTGTCATTCAGTTGCCACGATTCAACCTTTAGGCACTCCAGTGATGCAGCATCTACAACTTCTGAGACGAGCCATTCCATTCTTCTCATTGTCAGAAAACTTCTCCTTAGTTCTGGGGAGGATCTCTCTTTGATAAGCCAAATATTCAGCAGGTTCTGACCAGTTCTGGAGAACCGGTAGTTCGGAGAACCGGCAAATGCCACCCCTGACTGGAGATTTTACAGTATCCTTCCCCTGCCATGCCCACCAAGCCACGTCTACAGAACCGGTAGTGAAAAAAATTGAATCCCACCATTGACCCAAAAGTGCTTTTTTTCATGAGGCAACTGGACTTTCTGGTTTTCCTTTGAAGATGTTTCGCTTCTCATCCAAGAAGCTTCTTCAGCTCTGACATTCCCTACCATCCCATCAAAGCTGAAGAAGCTTCCTGGATGAGAAGCGAAACATCTTCAAAGACAAACCAGAAAGTGCAATTGCCTTTTGAAAAAAAAAAGTATCTTTGGGAGAACTGTAGCCTGGATGGCTGAGAATCTCCACAGACATCTGTTGCTCTTTGTCCTGATCTCAGGTGCTTTGAAGAATATTGAAGATCCTCCTCTAGACAGCCCATAAAATATTGGAAGATTTCTGGGGACATAGTTTCAGAGCGCTGTAAACTTGTAAAGTACTGTGAAGTGGTATATAAGCCTAAGTGCTATTGCTATTTTGCAACAGTCATCAAGTGTGAAAAATGGCACTTTTTCAGTGCTGTTTTAACTTTGAACGGTCACTAAATCAATGACTGTAAGTTGAGACTTTATTCTTCTCAGAGATTCAGAGATGAGGTTCAATCACCTTTAAATACTGCTTGATCCTTACTGCCTCCTATAAAAATCCTCTGCTTTCTAAGCCATCTTGGTCATCATTATCCCAAATGGGGTCTCCTCCTCCTCCTCCTCCTCCTCCTCCTCCTCCTCCTCCTCCTCCTCTTCTTCTTCTTCTTCTTCTTCTTCTTCTTCTTCTTCTTCTTCTTCCTCCTCCTCCTCCTCCTCCTCCTCCTCCTTACCCCAGAATCCAAAGAAATAAAATAGTATGTCACAGGTCATGTAAGTTTGGCATTTCCGTCTCCCTTCAATTGGGCCCTCCTGAATAAAGGATCGAAAATAAAATTAAAAAAAGATAAAACACAAGAACAAGTGTTCAGAGTCTTGGATGGGTTTCTGGGCATCCTCTCCAGTTTTATTTTTAATCTTTTCATGGGCTAGGCCTCGCATCCTAAGTATAAAAAGCCAAAGAAGAAATGATACCCCTGTTCCTTTTTATTAGAGCTTGCTCATCTTCCTCCGATGACTCAGCATCTCAATTTCTCGAGAAAGGCCGTCCCTTTTCTTCTCTGGCAGGCAAAAACCATCTTCTCGGGCCAGCTAAGCAACCCCAGAAAAGCAGTTCCACCTTCATCTTAGCTCTTATCCACCTGAAGATCCCTTTGAAGCCAGAAAGATTTGCTTAAGGTTAAACTTCGGGAAGAATTCCCCTTAATCATCTGAATAATTAGGCCATTGAACAAATGAACCTGTTCATTATTCCAAGTTATTAAAAGATTGGCGAAATCTCTCAGGAGCGATGATCATTTATGAGAAAACTGGCAAAGCTTCAAGAATGCCAAAGGCTGCTGGTTCGACTCTGGTTTCAGGGCAGGGAGCGGTTGAAATGCCATTTAGAGTCATCTGGCTATCCGGTGACCTGAAGCAATATCAGGAGTTGGAATTTGGATTCATGCTGTCACAAGAAAATACCAATAGGAAACAGACACAACACCAACAAAAATGGTTACTTTAAGATCAGAGGTTTATTGTTTCTAATAATTTGGAACATAAGAAATGAAGAGATATAAAAGATATCATAGCAGTAATACACTTACATTGATAAGCCATTGCAATGAGGGTCCAATGACATATAGCAGGTCCTGCAAGGACTGCCATAAATCAAAGGGCCCTGAGCTGACCTGTCCTTTATACTTTTCTTCTAACTGCATACACACTTCACGACTTCACTAACCGTCACTTTCTATAAACATCTGTATATATTACTTTCAGTTCCTCATTTCCAACAGTTTCATTCTTCCTGTTTTAAACTTATCCATACTTTGCAAAAATATGTTTCACAGTTAGCAATGGCTCATCAGGATTACAAATACTGCAGTTCTGGTATATTTTGAAACCATCCTAGCGGAAAACTTTGGTTCATATCTCTTTCTTCCGGGGCCTGCTATCATCCATAGGACTTATTGAATCTAATAGACTAAATGCCGAAGGTGCATGGAACGCTGTTACCTTCCCACCAAAGGGGTCCCTTTTTTTCGACTTGCTTTTCACCCCCATAAGCCACATTGCTCCCTTCTCCGATCCTCCCTGCGTGCCCTAGGATGAAGAGGGGTGGGCGGGCCTGGGTCTTCCTCTGAATGCCCAGCCAGCCTGTGCCCTTCCCCAGTTTCCTCCACAGCCAACAGAGCCACAATTTCACTCCCTGTCAGCTGTTCCACCTCTTCCTCGGAATCAGATTCCAACTGGGGCATGATACGACCTCAACTGAGCTGAAAATTTCCATCGTTCAGCAAGATAGCGAGCTTGGTCCCAGTTTACGTCCTTTCTTGCCAGAGATGTTCTTAAGTCAATCGCCCCAGTTAGTAACACGGTCGTTAAGTGAAACTGGCTTCCCCGCATTGACTTTGCTTGTCAGTAGGTTGCAAAAGTTTTTCGTTTGCAAACCAAGAAGCTGCACAGTGTACTTTTCTCCCGACTTTCCTGACATTTTTTTTTTAAAGGCAAACTTTTTAATCTCTCAAACTTGAGCTAAGTAGAGTTTTAAGGTTTGCCGAGTGATTCTCCAGCTGAGTGCCGTCTTTTAGATATGCACACCTCCTTGTTGGACATTCATTATCAGCCCTCGTGTTCGTCTTTTATCTATAAGTCCTCTTCAGTGTTCAGCACAAACTACACGGACACCTTGCAGATTGACATTTCTTCATTCATGCTTTACCTTAAACAGCATGCAGGGACATCAAAGAACCAGAACTGGCTTTGATGTTACAAAATGAAAAAAAAAAAGGAAAGAAAAAGAGAGAGAGAGAGAAACCCGCCTTGTGATTTGCCAAGACTAGGGGAACTTCTAGCTTTGCTCTCTTCCCTCCCAGCCCCCACCTTCTCTCAAAATCCAGAAAGGGGAGGGGTAAAAAGAAAAAAAAACACCCTTTACAGACACGTGCAAAGGAGAAACTTCCTACCAGTGAGGACAATTCACCAGTGGAACTGGCTTTGCCTTCAGAAGTTGTGTGTGTTCCATCACTGGAAGGTTGTTTTTTTTAAAAAAGAACAGAGTGGACGGCCAACCCATCTGAAACGGTATAGAATCTCCTGGTTTAGCAAGGTGGTTGGAGCAGAAGATCTTCCAACTCTGTCGTTCTGTATTCTGTAAAAGTTCAGAGGAGGAGAAGGGCGAAGGGGTGATAGGATATCATGTTCCATTATTTGAGGGGCTGCCCCAAAGAAGAGAGGGGGGGGTGGTCAAGCTATTTTCCAAAGCATCTGAAGGCAGGACAAGAAGCAACGGATGGAAACTAACCCAGGAGAGAAGCAACCTAGAATTAAGGAGAAACTTACTACCAGTGAGGACAGTGAATTAGTTGAATGACTTACTCCCAGAAGTTTGAGGGCTCCATCACGGGAGGTTTTGAAGAAGAGACTGGACAACCACTTGCCTGAAATGGTATAGGGCCTCCTGCTTGTGCAGGGGGCTGGACTAGAAGACCTCCAAGGTTCCCTTCCAACTCTGCTATGCTGTTCTACTATTTAGGACTAAGGATGACATGATAGCAGTCTTCCAATATTTGAAACGCTGCCAGAGAGAAGTCGGGATCATGTCTTCCAACATCCATGGTCCACCAGAAGCTCTCAAGAGAATTTCCTGTGCTGGAAACATGTTCATTTGCTCCCAAAGATGTTTCTAGTGAAAAAGGTGCATCTGCCATGGGTGTGGAGAGGTGTAACATAACAGAATAACAGAGTTGGAAGGGACATTGGAAGTCTTCTAGAGCAGGGGTGGGCTTCAAATGTTTTTAGCAAGGGGCTCTCTGTCCTAATGACTGGGTGGCTGGGCATGGCTGGGTGGACATGTGGCTGGGTGGGTATAGCTAGAAGGGCATGTGATTGGGTGGTCATGTGACTTGGTGGGTGTGGCCAACTCAACATTACTTCTTTGCCCTAATTACCTAAAAAAAAAGCTATATACCAAAAAGTTGTTTATTATTCTGTGCATTTAATACTTGAATAAAAGACTGGGTGAAACCAGGGTTAAGAGCAGTGACTGTGAGAGGAATCTTGGAGTCTTAGTGGCATTTCTGATGGGTTACGTGATTCTTATTATTTGGGAATTAATCCCCTCGGAGGCTAGTGACTAAGTTATCTGATTTTCTCAATGGCTCTCCCTCACAAGCGCTGAGTGGGTTGTTTATCTAGCTTGCAACACTTTTACGAGGTGTGAAATGCTCTTGGCTGAATGCCCAGAAATTCAATTAAGCCTATTAAGAGCTTTCCCTTCCTGCTTGCCTTTCTGGGGTTATTGGGGGCTCTCCGAACCCCGCAGAGTCTTAGCTAGGGGCTCTCCCAAGCCCCCATCAGCCTACCCCTATTTCTAGATCAACCTCTTGCTTAAGCAGGAGACCCTGTGCGCTTTTGACAAAGGATCTCTTCTTGAAAGCCTCTTGTGTTGGAGCACCCACAACTGAACTGATTGGTTTTTGCAGCATGAATCATTGGTTAATTTAAAAAGAAATTTTAGGCACCAAGTGGACTCGTACCTACTGAGGTTTTGAAACCAAGCAGGCTGTGCTCCTTCAGACCATCATCTGGAAACTCATTCCAAGTTGATTATATGCACTAAATCTATATGCCTCCTGGGAACAAGAGGAGATGTGCCAAAATATTTATGTCTGAGGATCTAAAGGACTCATTCTCGGAGTTATCCCAGGAATGCAAAATCCAAACGCTGGAAGCAGTCAGGGAGGAAAAGTTCAGATAAACATCTACCAGGCACAATTTATGTCCAGGGAATCCTACTCAACCCCACTGAAAAGATTGCAAAAAGCAGGCTTGGGTGAGCCTTCCAGTTCCACGATTCTTTCAAAGGCCAAAGGAAACGAAAGACGATCTTAAAAACCAAAAACTACATTCCCGGGGAGTTTTAAACTTTAGCAAAACGTCCACCCAGCTCAATGTCCACGGATGATGGGTCCACACAGCTCTCTCCTTGGAAGGATAACTACATTTTGACAGTAATTTGAATTCTAGTCCAGCTATTGCCCTCTCTCAATAGCCCCTAGTTGTGTTGGTGTTGACTCATGGAAACGACCCCAAACCATGTCCTCGGAGGCAGTTTCTTCTATCCGTCTACCCTGTTCTCTCCTCCCAATCAATGAATAAAACATGCCTTGAAAGACAAAGGCTGAGGTGTCACTTCTCTCTCCCTCTGATGAGAATCGGTATCATTTTAACAAGTTTGGAGTTTTGGCAGGTATTTCGCGCACCGTGAAAAAAATGCCATGTCTTTCTCTTTCTCTCGCTCTTTATTCCAATGGAATTTTTTTTTGGGGGGGGGAGGATGACAGCAGCTGGAAAGATGGTTGTTGAAGTTCAGGTGTCTCTGACAGGTTTGGCAGCTTGTTCACTGTGACTTTTTACTCCAAGGTAGAAAGATATGCATGGATGACTCAACCGCTTCCTTCTTTTTCTGCCTCTTGCAATGCAGGTTTTCTCAGGGGTGGGCTGCTGCGGGTTTTCAGGGATTTGGGAGAGCCCTTAGTTAAGAGTCTGTGCAGTTCGGACAACCCCCAAATCCCACTCCTGGCTGGCCCCGCCCACCACAGCCTGCCCCTCCCAGCAGCAGTGGGATTCCATTTTTTTTGACTACCTGTTCTGTGGGCGTGGCTTGGTGGACATGGCAGGGGAAGGATACTGTCAAATCTCCAGTCAGAGGTCAGATTTGCCAGTTCTCCGAACTACTGAAAATTTCCACTACCGGTTCTCCAGAACTGGTCAGAACCTGTTCAATACCACCTCTGCCTCCCAGGAATCCCCACAAAGCCCGTTTTGGATGCAGGTAAATGCAGGGCATGCATGGAGGCTTGGGGAGGGTGAAAAAATGGGCCTCCCGGAAGTTTGGGGAGGCTAGAAATGGGCCCATTTCTGGCTTCCAGAGATCCTCCAGAGCCTAGGATGGCCATTTTCACCCTCCCGGAAGCTCAAGGAAAGCCTCCGGAGCCTGGGGAGGGCAAAAACACCCTCCCCCACCATGGTGCAGGAGGCCAACTAGGCCACGTCCACCATGGCCACACCCACCCAGCAACCAGGCAGAGAACACTTTGCTAAAAATTTTGAAGCCCACCCCTGGGTTTCTTAAATCTCCACGGTCCTCTGCCTTCAAACCTTCTGCGGGGTTTCAGTTCCTGAGGTCCATATGGAGTTTTCAAGCACTATGGTGGAGTAAAATGCTGGCTCTACTCAGTTATTCTGGGATGGAGAATATCTTGGTCAGACAATGTGTGGAGGTCACAGATACTTGAGGTTTGCTTCATTGTATTACTCTTCCTTTCTCTCTTACACATGCTAGTTTTGAGACTTGGGGCAGAGCCGTAATTAAGATGGTAGACTGTCAGGCCCAGCCCAAGAATGACATCAAACCATCCCTCTAAAGTTCAATTTGCTAATGCCCGACAGACAGAATCTTGCCAGACTAAACCAATACTTCTCTCACTTTAATAGATATACCTTGGGAGGGTCATTAAAAAGAAAAAACAATGGATATATCTTTTGGGTCTCTTGGGAATGTGTATTCTAACACTGTTCCTTGATTAGTTTCCACCGATTGTTTCTTGTGCTTCTTTCAGGTGCTTTGGAGAATAGATTGATTTCCCCTCTTCTTTGTGGCAGCCCCTCAGATATTGGAAGACTGCTATCATGTCACCCTAGTTCTTCTTTTCTCTAGATTAGCTTTTCTCAATCATGTCAATGATACAGATTTCCAGGGGAGGAGAAAGTTTGCTTAATGTTAGTTTATATTGTCACTAATCATTCCAAGGCCTATCGAAAAAGGCTGGGGGTGGAAAAGAGAATCTTCTATATGAAAAGAATGTGTTTTGTTGCTAACCCAGATTCCAAGTATCAGAAATAAAAGACCTTCATGTTTTGCTAGCAAATTCTCTTGAGAGCATTTAGATGGCCATGGATGGTCAGAAGGCGTGGACTTTTCTTCCCTTCTAACAAGGATTGTTTCAGGGATCTTTTGCATTTTCTGCATCCTAATTTATGGCTAGATATATTGCGGCCAAGTCACTTTCATAGCAAGAATAAGAGAAATAAATAAATCCATCTCTTATTCAGGGCTTCATTTCAGGAAAAAAAAAAGGTTTAATTTGCCACACATTCTATGAACTTGTTACTTCTGTCCTGTTCTGATTAGTTTGGCTTGTTCTCTTTAATGGAAGATTTTTCTTTTCTCTCTCCAAGAAAAATCCTCCGGGATTGAAGATGTCTGAGGCCATTTTGAAGTTCATGCCAAACATTTGTATTAGGCCAGAGTGGAGAAAGGAGCTTACGGAGAGACTGCAATGACTTCTCCAGAATCCATTTCAACAGGATGAGTTCTGCCACTGCCTATTTCACAAACTGTGCGTCCTGGGAGCCAAATACTTTAGGGTTGTTGTCCTTTTTTTTTTTTTTTAAGAAAAGGGGGGAGTTTACAAAATCAGAATCAAAGGATGCCATCCATCAAAAGCTTGTGGTAACTAAATCAAGCCAAAACCACTGGAATGGGACCATGAACAGATAAATTTTCTAACACGATTTCACTCAGTCTTCTTTTTTTAAATGAGGCTTCTTCTCTTTGGAATTTACTTTGGTATTTCCACCCCAGATCTATATAGAATTGTTAGACATTTGTACAATTTTTTTCCTAGCATGCCTAAGGTAGATGCATGTTTTCAACAGATAGGGAACGTCTTCCCTGCCGTTATTCATGCATTTTGCTGATACGTTCAGTTTTGTACATAGATTTCCCTAGAACAGCATGTCCAGATTCCCTTATTTGAGTACACATTGTTTTGTTTTTGTCACTGTTTAAATATTTTACCCTGCAAAAATTGGAAAAATGTCACCTAACCAAGTTCCAGATAAAATATTGGGTTTTTTTTTCCCCATGAACCCTAAATGACAATGAACCATGCAATTGTTCCAACAGTATTAGGAGGAGATCCAGGAATCCAGTAAAGACCCACAATGGCAATGTAACAAGAACATTCAAAGGAACAGAAGAGATTTGCTGGAACAGGGCAAAGATCAGTTGGACTCGGAATAGACCTAATGGCCAACCAACTATATTCAAGATATTCACTTTCTTCCTCCAAGTTCAGGATAACAAAATAATAGAATAACAGGATTGGAAGGGACCTTGGAGGTCTTCTAGTCCAACCCCCCTGCCCATGCAGAAGACCCTGCACCTCTTCAGACAAATGGTTGTCCAATCTCTTCTCAAAAACCTCTAGTGTTGGAGCATCCTCAACTTCCGGAGGCAAGCCATTCCACTAAGTAACTGTTCTAGGAAATTTCTCCTTAATGCTAGGTTGGATCTCTCATAGATTAGTTTCCATCCATTGCTTCCTCTCCTGCCTTCAGGTGCTTCAGAGAATAGATTGACCCCTTCTTCTTGGTGGCAGCACTCATATATTGGGAGACTGCTGTCACGTCACCAATTTAGGGCCAACAGACCTATTCTGTGCTGTGGGTTTTTTTGTTTTATTTTGGAATGGGCATTTGTCTCTTTAAAACAAATGCTCCGAT
The DNA here is from genome assembly GCF_900518735.1 of Pseudonaja textilis. The sequence goes on along the minus strand of NW_020769373.1, from coordinate 2,677,382 downwards.
CCTCACTTTGTTTGTGAAATGATAAGTGCTCCATTATCCCATCCCTCGCATTCGACAACTGTACTGCATTAGACTTGCAACTTGGTGAAGCCCTGCTGAGGTCAACAGGCCTTAGCAGCAAACAGATGTGGCCATATTGCAGCCCAGATGTTCAACATCCAAGACTAATTGCCAAAGGGATAGAGGAAGAGGAGGAGGAGGAGAAGGAGGAGGAAGAGGAGGAGGAGGAAGAGGAGGAGGAGAAAGAGAAGGAGGAGGAGGAAGAGAAGGAGGAGGAGGAGGAGAAAGAGGAGGAAGAGGAGGAGGAGGAAGAGAAGGAGAAGGAGGAGGAGAAAGAGGGGGAAGAGGAGGACGAGGAAGAGGAGCAAAAGGAGAAGGAGGAGAAAGAGGAGGAAAAGAAGGAGGAAGAGGAGGAGAAAGAGAAGGAGGAGGAAGAGGAAGAGGAGGAGGAGGAGGAAGAAGAGGAGGAGAAGGAGGAGGAGGAGAAAGAGGAGGAGGAGGAGGAGGAGGAGGAAAAAGAGGAGGAAGAGGAGAAGGAGGAGGAGAAGGAGGAGGAGGACAGAGTGAGTTGCCTCCTTCTCGGAAAAATAACACTGAGATTTCACTTGGAAACTTGGAGCCCATGGGAATTTGGACTTACAACTGGGAAGCAGATGCAATGCTATCATCATTACAGCCAGCGGAAAGATGAAGGTGGCAGTGGAGGGGGATGCCCCCACCCCACTTTGTGAGCCAACCGCTTTGATCTTTGCAACCTAAGTCACGTCAGCTTGACAAACACAGAACAAAAATCAATTACAGCGCTTCATCCAGCAGTGTTTATAGCTCATGACACAAGCTTGGATGCCTTTCGGTAGGCGCCCCGTTCAAAAGGGATGCTGTCCAGGTTCCAGGCAGAATTCCTGTCTCCTGCCATGTCATCAACACGTTCCAAACGGCTTCGTTCCGTGCAGGACTGGAAGGATTTGCATGGTTTTTTTAAAACAAGTTTTATATAGAACTCCGAAATGTAAATAACAAAGGGCATTTTCCGACTCAGTTTGTAGAGATTTGCTGCAGGGAATTTGATGATCCATGTGAAGAGACAGCTCCCCCCCCCCACCTCATTCGGGCTCCAAATAATCTTCAAAGGATCTTTGGCTTTATGGAAACTCAGCACTGGAAGGGGGCTTGGAGTCCAAGTTCCTTCTTTGTGCAAAAATCCAGATTAACGGTTTTCTGGGTAATTGGTTCTCTGTTGAAATGTTCTTGCTGATGGGGCAGTTCTTTAATTTTCAGTCGGGGCCCTGACTTTCTGTAACTCAACCACTTTCTTGATCCAGGCACTTTGGGGAGGTAGGAGAATGAGCTGTGACACCCTTTCATGCTTATTGATCTTTTATTTACCCTCATTGGGGTTTTTTTTGGGGGGAGGGGGTGAGTGGGATTCTGGAAGCTGCATGCTCTGTGCTCCACAATACATTTTAGAATTAGATGAATACTGGGCTTTTTCAAGAGAAGATAGGACAGCCATTTTTCGCAGATGTCATAAGGTTTCCTGCCCTATGCAATGGGTTGGACTAGAAGACCTCCAAGGTGTGATGACCCGGGGCGTGGCACAAAAGCAACAAAGTCACAAAAGTAGGTAAAGTCCCTTTAATACCTCCAACTTGGCCCCCAATGTCCAGTTATCTTCAGCTGGAGAAAAAAAACTCTCCCAAGAACAGTTTTTAAAGGGAAGAAATTCAGTCCAAACCCAAAGTACATATAGATTATATATAAAAACCAACACAAACCACACTGCAGCAATTAATGGGACGGGCAGGATAAGGAATTGAAGACTTGAAAGGCCAGCAAAACATACACAGTTGGGAGGACACCAGAACCTAGTTAAGACTTGACAAACAAAGATAATGCACGCTTTGCTTCCAGCAAGGTGCTGCGCGCAAACACCCTTTTTAAATCCTGTTTTTCCAGCTACAGCTAATGAAGGGAATCAGGGCCCTTTTCTCCCCCATAAGCCCCATAACCAACGTTGCTCCCTTCTCCGAGGTCATGTGGCCAACATGACTAAATGCTGAAGGCGCACGGAACGCTGTTACCTTCCCACCAAAGGGGTCCCTATTTTTCTACTTGCATTTTTAACATGCTTTCGAACTGCTAGGCCGGCAGAAGCTGGAACAAGTAACAGCAGCTCACTCGGTGACGCGGCGCTAGGGAATCGAACCATCGAACCACCGACCTTTCTGATGACAAGTTCAGCATCTTAGCCACTGAGCCACCTCATCCCTTAGAATGCAGTATTGCAAACTAATACTGCTGAGTGCCAGCAGTTCGATTCTGACTGGCTTAGAGAGGGCTGTTAAGCACTGTAAAGTGGTATATAAATCTAAGTGCTACCGCTAGTAATAAATGATTGTTCAGTCTCTTCTTTAAAACCTCCAGTGACGAAGCACCCATAACTTCTGAAGGCAATCCATTTACTGGTTGATTGTTTTCATTGTTCAAAAATTTCTCTTTAGTTCTAGGTTGCTTCTCTCTTTGATTAGTTTCCACCCATTGCTTCTTGTCCTGCCCTCAGGTGCTTTGGAGAAGAGCTTGGCTGCCTCTTCTTTGGGGCAACCCCTGAGATATCGGAAGACTGCTATCGTGTCTCCCCTAGTCCTTCATTTCACTAAACAGGGAACCGAGTTAGTTATTGCCACTTGATAATGTAAGTCAAAGTACTATCTCCTTCAACTCTTCAGCTTACCATAAGGATGAAATGAATAATCCATTGAAGCCGAACAAATTACTCCATGCTTCCTGTCACATTTCCTTATGCATCCCAGAGGCCTCTATTAGCACCAACAGACACAGAGGTTCATTTCTGCCACTAAGTTCTGCCTCAAACATTCCTAAAATGCTCCCTCCTGAAAAGGGGGGGGGAGACATTTTAATATAGGCTCACTCCCGCTCCACCGCTGCCCTTAAATTTCCTTTTTTTTTTTCGCTCTCCCTAAAAATCAATTTATGTCAAGTTTCTGCACTGCTCCAGAAAGACTGTGGCATAAATTAGCCTTCATTCTGTCCTCTTTTGCTATTTTCCCCCGCCCCCCCCCCATCTCTCTCTTTCCAAATTTTGTGTGTGTGTGCGTGTGTGTGTGTGCTGGTGTGTGTGTTAAAAAAAAAAAAACCTCCTTTGTAAGAAAATCTCATATTTCAGCAATTTGCATTATCCACACAATCTCCTTTGAAGTTCTAAGTTATGGTAAGAAAAGGATCCACTTATCAGCACATAAAAAAATGTTCAAAGCTTATAAAGTCGCTGAAACAGATGTACATTATCACTAGATTTGCTTCTCTCTCTCTGCTGTTGCATGGTTAATAGACTTTCTCGTGGCCTTGTATCCTCTCTTCTAGCATCCTTTTCTCTATAGAAGCATGCCCCCCACTGAGCCAATCCACACTTCAAAGATTTCTGCCTATCTATTAGAAACAAAGCCCAAAGTGAGAACATATGGACCCTTTTAAATTCCTCACATTTAAGTCAATATCGTTTCTTTTCTCCTTTGGCAAAAGAAACCTAATAAGGTTTATCTCCGACAACCCCCCCCCTCCTTCACTCTCTTTCTCTCTTTCCTTCTCTCTCTCCCTCCCTCCCCCTTTCCAAAATCTGCTACTCTTTTAAATTGCTCTTGCCAATGCTACAAATATGTGTGTCACCTCAGAATCAGCAGCACAACGCATGGAGAAGAGAGGGAGGAATGGAAACAGCCATAAATATTCGCCTTGCTTCCCCACCCCCCTTCGTTCAAAATGGGCTTTGGGCTACCACAGAAGCAGAAGTAGATGCTTATAACGGATGGCGTAAAAGAGAAGAGAGACGCTCTTGGAATCTCCAGTGGAAGTGAGCTTTGCAAGTTCACGGTGGATGGGCTTTATGATTGGTTCACAGGCCACAGGAAGCAATGCTGGGGCTGCTCCAGATTCGTGGATAGGGTTGTGTGGAGCTTTTTTGTGGTTTGAGCGAAGAAGTTGCTGGATTACAAAAGGGGGCCTTTGCCCCATCAACTTGTGGGCCCCTTTTGTTAGAACCAACCGGTTCAATCTCCAGGAATCCATATCTGGTGGACGTGTCCATCCTTCCAAAGTTCATTCCCCTCTGAAATTCATCACTTGGGTCTATGGACAGAGACAATTCTGGGTTCAATTATTCAGCCAATGATAATTCGCACATTGTATTAACACTAGGCAGGAAAGTGGTTTGCTTGTTTGTAACTTATGGTCTCATGCAAACACACTCATGATGAATGGTATAGCATGTAGTTAAGACTCTAGCTTAATACACACACACACACACACACACACACACACACACACACACTGGCCAAATACATGAAAAACCCTCAAGAAAAAAAATCAACTTGACATTCAACTTACATCTTTGGCCATCTTGATTATACTCACAACTATTATAGCATGCTCTTTTGTGGGGGGCAAGTATTGAAGGAAGGAGTTGACATCCGTACAACTTGAGTGATTACCATTGAGGAAAGGAAAAAAGAAAACCTTGCCCTTTAAGGAATAGGCAAAATTCTTTCCTTTTGTGGATTCAAATTTCTCAGCTGGGAGAAATGCAGAATGATTTGGTCAGCTGCTTGGAAGTCAGAATCAGTTTATTAATAGGAAGGCAGGTAAGAAACCTCACAGCGGTCCTAGGATTAATCTAATAAGTGAGTAGAAAAACCTCTTTTATACCCTTCAGGTTCTTTGATTTGTAGGTGTGAATCTTTGAAGACTTTGATTTGTGTGTGTTGAATTCCTGTCTCTTTGGGATCTCTTCCTGGGATCTTGGTTTTATGGTCCTGATCCTTTGTAGTTGCTTATTTGCTATCACGTTTCCTTCCTGCCATGCCTTTTGGTTTGCTTTTCACAAGTTTTTATAACTTGCCCTCTATTTGATTTCTATGGGAAAGGATAGGGTTGTTTTTTTTTCTCTGTATCTCCTGCCTGTAATTTTCTCCTTCCTTTGTTGTGAAAAGTAAGCTGGCTCCAGCTATTTTAATAGCCCTACATGACAAAGGGTGGGGTCTGTTTTCCTAGAAGAGGGGGGGGAATTGAAACTTCCAACACCATTCACTCTGTTTTGGAAAATAATTAGGTTGGGAATCTAAGAAGGATATATATCCCTGGAAGACAAATTGAGCCCCCAGCATCCCATTTGTGATCCCAAAGCATCTCAAGATCATATTCTGAAAATTCAGCATCAGAAATTGTCAATGGTACAATTGTTTTGTCCCCTTCTCAAACAAGCACAGGAACATGAGTGACCACCAAAGAAGTTCTCAGTTCCATCTTCAACCTTCTTCCATGCACACACATATCCTGACCACATCGAAATTCAGCAGTGTTTTTCAAACTTGGCCACCTTACGTAGTATAGACTTTGAAATATATGGAGGTCAACTCCTAGAATTCTCCAGCCAGCGCGTCCATACTTCTGAAAGTTGCCAGGTTGGAAAACCACTGCAGTAGAATGTTGGTGGCCCTAATTTGAGGGTCTCAGGCAATGATTACAGTATTGTAACAAGAGAGCAGGTTTTTTTAGATAAAGTTAAGGCTACGAACAGGAGTAGTTTGCCTGTCAGGAAGCTTTTTCTCACAACTTCCCAAAAACTACGATGCCAAAAGAAAGAGTTCAGTGAAGGCTGAAAATTAAGTCTTGATCCTTCTGATGATATTACTGTGCCACTGAGAGGCTCACAATCCTTGCCAAGTGCTCATCTCTGGAATAAGACAAAGAAATAAGGGGAGGGGAAGGCCAAACATCACAATACTTCAAAGCAATACTGTGAAGAAGGGAGGACGGGTGTGGAAGAAGAGAGAGGGAGGAAGGAGAAGGAGAAGGAGGAGGAGGAGAAGGAGAATGAGGAGGAGGAGGAGAACAAAAAGGAGGAGAAGGAGAATGAGGAGGAGGAGGAGGAGGAGAAGAATGAGGAGGAGAAGGAGAATGAGAACGAGGAGGAGGAGAACAAAAAGGAGGAGAAGGAGAATGAGGAGGAGAAGAACCAAACAAGGTCCCTTCCAACTCTGATTATCTGTTATTTATTAAAGGAGAATGAGAAGGAGGAGGGGAAGGAGAAAGAGAAGGAGAAGAATGAAGAGAATGAGGAGGAGGAGAAGGAGGAGAATGAGAATGAGGAGGAGGAGGAGGAGAATGAGAATGAGAATGAGAATGAGGAGGAGGAGGAGAATGAGAATGAGGAGGAGGAGGAGGAGGAGGAAGAGAAGGAGAAGGAGAAGGAGGAAAAGGAGAATGAGGAGGAGAAGAACCAAATAAGGTCTCTTCCAACTCTGATTATCTGTTATCTGTTAAAGGAGAATGAGAAGGAGGAGGGGAAGCAGAAGGAGGATGAGAAGAATGAAGAGAATGAGGAGGAGGAGAAGGAGGAGGAGGAGAATGAGGAGGAGGAGGAGGAGGAGAAGGAGAATGAGGAGGAGGAGGAGGAGGAAAAGGAGAAGGAGAAGGGGAATGAGGAGAAGAACCAAATAAGGTCCCTTCCAACTCTGATTATCTTTTAAAGGAGAACAAGAAGGAGGAGAAGAATGAGGAGGAGAAGAATGAGGAGGAGGAAGAGAAGGAGAAAAAGGACAAGGAGGACAAGGAGGAGAATGAGGAGGAGGAGCAGGAGGAGGAAGAAAGGGGGAGGAGAGGAGAGGAGAAGATTGTTTTAACAGATTTGAAACATTTGACTTTAAAAGCTATTAAGGCTGGATTCTTTGGAGTGTTAGATTAGAGCCTTGGGTTAATTTATTTGAAGCAAGTTTGTGTTGTTTCCATTTACCATCCCAATGTCCCCAGGCTCTCCACCTTCCCCTGAGTTGAGATGCCAATAGTGTTTCTCAGGAAATGGGAACAGAAGACATTCTTTTGTTTTTGTAAAGAAGGAATTCAGGAGAGCGGTGAAACGAGAAGCAAAGACAGGATGAAATCAAACTTCAAAAAAGAAAGGATATGTTTATACATCTGAACTAGTTTTTTTTTTTAATTAACAGGGGTATCTCTTGGCACAGTTTTGCTATTAAATAAATAAAGCATTTAGTCAAAACCATCTATATTAACTATACAAAATATCCAAAAGCAAACTTTTTGTTTCTTTTTCCTTGTTTTTTTTTTACAAAAATTGTATAGACTTTAGATAAAAATTAATCAAGAACCAAAAAAAAAAAATCTGTGTTACATGACATGATCCACTATTCACACTGAACACACGTAATACCAATGCCAGAGTATTTAAATACTGCATATTTTTACATAACTGGTTTATTTTAAAAGGAAAAGAAAAGTGTATCATCAATAGTTACTTGCATTCCACAAAACAGAAGCTGGATATATTTTGGAGCTGTAAAAATGAACCAAAATAAGAATGCTCAGTCAACACTGACAGTTTTGTGCATCCATCTTCCCTCGTTTCCTTCAACATTCGCTTTAGAAGTTTTGAAAACTTAGCTCAGTAGAGAGCCAGGACTAAATGCTCATGGAATGCCATGGGGGGGTGGGGGGGATCAAATGTCCATCTTTTTAAAAAAAATCAGAGAAATTGGTCCTGGAAAAGATACCTGTGAAGAATGAGTCAAACCCTTTGAGGCTTCTTTAGGAAAGAAAGGTGAGACAGCACAAGATGAAAAAGATGATGTTGGAATGTATCACCTACTGATATGTAGGTGTTGGGTCTAGGTCAACTCATCATGGCCAACTTGCCATAGCCAACTCATCATGGCCAACTTGCCATGGTCAATTCATCATGGCCAACTTGCCATAGTCAACTCAGCATGGTTAAATCACCACAGTCAACTCACCATAGGTAACTCACTGTGGCCAACTTGCCATTGTCAACTCACTATGGCCAATTCGTCAATGCCAACTCACCATGGCCAACTTGGCAGGCCCGATGTGCCACAACTAACTCACCATGGTCAACTCGCTGCAAGACAACTTACTGCAGGACAAGAGTTGTCAACTCATAAAATATTTCTATGGTCTTTTTCGAGCTGCCAACAGAAAGGGAGGGGGGAGCAGGGTAGTAGTAGCTTGCAAACTAAAACTTCATTCCATAAATGTTTTCAAAGATAGTAACTAGGTGACTGAAGTTTCTGCCCCGCAAAATTCTAACTGGAGAGCATGATTGATGACTCTTGGCTATGGATGTGTCCCATTGGAGAATATGAATTACAATACATCCAGGGGGTGGGGGAAAACCAGGGTCAAGGGTCAATGAATGATGTGTCTCAGAGGCAGTGATGGACAGTTTAACTCCCAATAAATCCTTTTGAAGTTTTGGAAGTTTGGCTCGAGACATGATTTAAATGGGGGAAACTGCCAGAATCCTGACAAAGAGTTACACTAATATCAAAGAAATGATGGAATAGAGTCATGAAAGAAAGGATACAGAAGTAGGGACAAAATGAAATGTGAATGACAAAAATTAAAGTATTATTTTAATTACAGGTAGTCCTTGACTTACAACAGTTCATTTAACGACTATTCAAAGTTACCATGGCACTGAAAAAAGTGACTTGTGACCATTTTTCACACTTACGACCATTGCAGCATCCCCATGGTCACATGACCAAATTCAGATACTTGGTAACTGGCTCATACCTATGACCCGTACAGCGTCTTGGGGTCACGTGATCACCTTTTGCGACCTCCTGGCAAGCAAAGTCAATGGGGAAGCCAGATTCACTTAACAACCAGGTCACTAACTTATCAGCTGCAGTGATTCACTTAACAACTGGGGCAAGAAATATCGTAAAATGAGGCAAAATTCCCTTAACACATTTCTCATTTAACAACAGAATTTTGTGATCATAGGTCAAGGACTACCTAATTTTTAAATAATTAAATTGTTGAGTTGTCCCGCAATGAGTTGGTCGTGGGGAATTGTCCCATTCTACAGGTGTTTCTTCTCTCACAAACCCCAAAACTCTTAGTTAACCAGCCAGTGGTCTGGAGACCCAGAAGAAATTTGTAGGCCATTGCACCGATTTATAGAAATTGCAGCCACAAAACGTGGTAGATATTAGCCTCCAGGATTTTACCAGGATGGAGACACGATCAATCTATCTACTTGACAGAAGGAAGATCTGCTAAGATCAGCTTCCAGATCAGTCACCTTTGAATGCATCTGGCAGAGTCTCAACACAACCATTATCTTCATATCCTACTTCTCAACTTCTACTGCACATATGGCCACAGTGAAAACGAATTGTGTTTTGCAGGACATCTGATATTTTCACACATCTAATCAAGGACCTGTGCATTAGTACAGATCCGATTGATCATTACAATCTGTATAATCGGGTTAATAAAGATGCAATTTTTGTCAGGGTTTCTTTTTAATAGTGATAGGCAAACTTGTACAGTCCAGCATCTCTTAATTTTTGCCAGACGCCTCTCTTCTTTTGTCGAATGTTTTTCCGACTTTATTGAAACACAATTGTCCTGAATGCTGCCTTTTTTTTTTTTTAGCCCAGATTTCAACACAGCTAGGTTTTTTTTCCCCTTTTTTCTTTACCAAAGCAACCCAGACACTCTTTCATGTCCCTTCTTTCAAGCATAACCTCTTTCTCGGCACGCTCCAAATGTTCAACTCACTTTTTTCTGTATGTAAGACATTTAGTCATGTAAACCCCAATTTCAATTTGAAGCAGCATACACTGAAAATGAGTTCCCTATCTTAACGAGGAAAAAAAACGTGTTTCTTGATCACCCTTAGACATGAGCCAATCATCGTCATTATTCCGAATCTCTGGAAAAGCCTCTTTCTTCATGCTTTCTTTAGACAATCTAAAGCGGAGTTTTATTTCTGACATACGGAAGAATTCTTTATTTAGACCATTACACTTTATATTTTAAAACTACCCTTATTAAAGGCAGGTATCCCAGGAAAAAAAAAAATATTAGAAGAGTGTTAGATCAATGCCACCTGAAAAACGCTTAGCCAATATTTGGATTACCTGAAGAATTCTAGTAGCTAAGGCTTCCATGTTTTCATCGAATAGGAGATATTATTCTAATGCTCATTGCAAGGGGAATTAGGAACTGAGGTAGATCAAAGTGTCCTAAACTCAGAAGGAAACTAGAAGGAAAAGCAAAACAAGAGGCATAAAAAGAAATGGGTAGGGAGAAATCGGATGAGGAAGTTGAAAGGTGTTATGCATTTTCAGCATCTCTGATCTAGAACACCGGCGTTGCCCAATTAAGTCTCTTTGCACTTGTGGCTTACTCTAATGTAGGTTTCTTTTCTTCGCTTACATTCAGTAGTGGTATACTCTCTAAATGTACTTGACTTCTCATCTCAGAATTCCCTAGCTAGCTGAAAGTTTCCAAACTTGGGTCTAGGATCGGGTGTCAAACTCAAGGCCTGAGGGCTGGATTCGGCCTGCAGGGTGCTTAGTTCTGGCCTACTCAGCCTCAGCAACAGACTGGCCCCACGGAGCCTCTGCCAGTGAAAAGGGAGCTTGTGAGGGCCACTTGCTGCCCTCCATAGCTCTGTTTTTGCTGGCAGAGGTTACAGGATGCTGTCGCGGCCAAAAATGGAGCTCGTGAGCCACCACAGATGCCCTCAACATGAGTGACATTGAGCTGGCCGTGCCTTCCCCTGACTCCCCAAGGTCAAACACTACCCTGATGCGGCCCTCAATGAAATCACAACTTGCCACAGCCGACTCCTCCTGGCCAATTCACACAGCGACAACTCGCTGTGAGATAACTCAAGAGAGGAGCAAGAGGAATTGCAGCTCACCCCAGCCTGGAGGACTTCTAACTTGAGAAGGTTCAAAACCGAAGCATCAAGATGAGGCCCGCTGCAAACTGCTTGTCCCTCTCTTGAGTTCTCCTGTGTTGCATTGAACTGTGGCAAGTTGGCCAGGGCGAGTCGGCTGTGGCGAGATGGGCCAGGATCAGTTGGCCAAGGCAGGTTTATCCCACTCTGTCCAAAGTTGGCAACTTTTAAGACTTGCGGACTTCAACTCCCAGAATTTTGCAGCCATCAAGCCTGGCTGGAGAATTCCAGAAGTTGAAGTCCACATGCCTTAATGTTCTTTAGAGTTTAGAGATCCCTGATTTTGATGATACCAGAGTAGAGGACATAATTTGATATTTGAATCATTTCTGATATGCATGGCTTCTTGGGACAGCGCTAGACTGAATGTGAAAGTTGCTTGTGAGCTCTTTCCTTCAATTCCTGATTCCCCCTCCCCCTAATGAATTTCCCACTGGTTTAATTTTTGGGGGGAGGACAGGACACCTCAATCCCTTGCTAGTCTGTCCCCCCCAGTTAAACATTTGAATATTTCCTATTCATGACTCTTCATGTTAGAACAAGATCAGATTTTTTTTTTGTTCAAGTTGCTAAGGGAAGTAGAAAACATTCAGCATTTTAAAACAGTTCGAAGGGGCAAAGAAACTTTCTCAACCCCCACCCCCCGTATTTCCCCCACCCCCCACCCCAATGGAATGTTCTTTTCATGGGTTTGCATGCAATATAACATCACTTGAATACATCAGACTTCATTTAACACTATCATATAAATAAGCTTATTCCTTCTATACTGGGCAAGTAATTTTTTTTTCCTGCAGTCCATAATTTTATATAGATAGATAGATAGATACACATATATGTATCTATCTATCTATCTATCTATATTTATATACAACAAATGGGAGAAAAAACAAAGGACCAATATTGCAAGCAGCAAAATAAAGCTGGACCAAATACAAGTCAACCAGTGGTAAATTGAGAAGTTACGATCCAACTTTCTGTCTGCTGATTTCTAAACAACAGAAATAATGTATAAATATTTTGCAGGGGAAAGTTTAGACAAATCAAGAGAATAAATCAAACGGTTGTCGTAGGGAACAACACATTGTGGAATATCTCGCCAGCTGATGGCAAAAGAAAGAAAACAAACTACAAGAACATCCATTTCAATTTGTTTTGAAAAATTTCACCAGGGGTGGGGGGGAGAAAAACCTTGATACATTTTTCCCCTCTTTTTTTTGAGACAAAGTATTAACAAATATTTCTGGTCTCGACCCTCAAAACCATCTGATCTTGCATAGTGTCAGCTTCACCTGTTCAACACTTTTGCAAAGTTACACTCTCTCTTGCAAAGGGTAACGTGACATTTCTATTCAACCAAAATGGGAGGTTGGAATGGTAAAATCCCAGCTTTAAATATTTTCTGTTGTTGTTAAAAACAAAAATACAATCTAATAACACTTCAGCGTTTTGTAAACATAAAACAGCAACCTAAAAACAACAGCCCCGAATTGCATACCCTTTTCAAAACAATTACACACGAGTGGTCAAAGCTTCCTGTATCATTCCAACTACAAGAGAATCCCCTTTGGATTTCTTGCTAGGGGGTGGAATAAAAATCAAGATTATAGCCAGAGGAAATAAGGGGGGAGGGAGGAGGAGGTGGTGAATCCAGAGCCCCCTTTCACTGTCTTGTAAAACACAAAACAAAACAAAAAGGCCCTTGTATAATTTGAGAATCAGACGTGACTCCATTTCTCTTTCAGCTACTCTGCTTCTACTCCAATTTATAGTGGCGGTGGGGACAGGGTGTTTAAAGGTGATGTTGGCTCTTCCTTAGAACCTCCCTGAGGCCTTATGGTCTCACAGGAGTAGTTATGAAGAAGGAATGTGTAGTAGGCTCTGTCATGCAACCTTACTTCCGTTTCCCAAGTGGAATAAGAATGGTAGAACGTAGAATAGCAGTTGGGTGGAGAAGAATCCTAAATCATGATCTGCTAGATTATGGCCTAAGACATGACACACTTGTGAACCTGGTCATTCGTTGACTATAATACATTATTAGTCTTTATAACAAAGCTCAGGATAGTCCTCTGTTCATTCTACTCTGATCTTCAGTCTCATCTGAGGAAATGGTGGCCGGGGGAACTTTGAAAAGACCAGCAGAAGTTTTCTGGAACTAAGAGCAAGTCATTTGTTGATGTCATCTTAGAGCAGGGGTCTTCAAGCTTAACAGCTTTAAGACTTGTGGACTTCAACTCCCAGAATTTCTCCTGCAGTCATGCTAGCTCAGGAATTCTGGGAGTTGAAGTCCACAAGCCTTAAACTTGCCAAGTTTGAGGACCTTTGTCTGAGAGCAACATCTGAAATGGAAGGCCATTTGCCTTCTAGTACCATAAGAACAATGAAATCCTTGGTGTTGACTGAGCTCAGAGACCACCAAGGACTCCACAGTTCAATCCTGAGCTACATATATGCTCTCCTAAACCGTAAGTACCCTAAGATGCCAGAAACCCCTCGCTGGCAAGCAGCAGAGATGGTCTCCTGCATTAATCCAAGATGGACTGTGCTTTTCTGTTGCCTGAAAACCCTAAATTCCTACAGACCTTCTAATCTAAAGATAACAGAGTACATTGGTTCTCACGGTTTTCCAATGAGGCAGAAAAAAAAAGAAAAAATATGTTTAAAAATAGCCTAACTTATAAAGGTGGCCATTAAAAAAATAATGGAAATAGTAAAAGTTTAGACATTGTAGCTTTTTGGACAACCAACATGAATTATTTCCTCATCACTAGTACTAAGGGATAGCTAACAAAGTGATGAGTAGTAAAAGAGTAGCAGGCTACATGAATGCAATCAAGTAAAAACAAAAAAAAACCCTTCCCTGGTTCCATCAACCCTTCCTTTCTGGCAACACATTCAATCAAATAAGAAGTTTTGAATTATCCAAGAGGTAGCAACTATTTTGTATTTTTGAAATTGCTGACAGATTTGCATGACGTAAGCCAACCTGTGCAATAAACTAGGCATCTAACCATTTGTTCAAAGCCTCTTTTCCAATATCACAAAGGAGAGCTTGCTTCAGTGGATTTTAAACACAGCTTATCACAGGGGCCTTTGTGTGAACCAAGGTGTATGTTCAACTACCGATTCCCACCATCAGAATCCCACTCACCTCTTAACACCCATCAGTAGAAAGTTCTCCAGAGTTTTGCTTAGAGAACATCTACACCAGGGGTCTTCAAATTTGTCAGCTTTAAGACTTATGGACTTCAACTTCCAGAATTCCTCCTCCAGTCATGTTAGCTCAGAAATTCTGGGAGTTGAGGTCCACAAGTCTTAAACTTGCCAAATTTGAAGACCCTTGATTTACACTCAAGGAGGCACCTTGAAGTTCTCACTGAACTTAAAAGGTCTTCCCACTTGACCATGGAGAACTTCTCACAAACTTCTGATGACATTTGCGATGTACATTTCCGGGAGTGGACCAGTTCCACGCAGAGATTCCCATAAAGATATCTATGGCTGTTTTCTTCTGTAGTGTTTATATGTTGAACAAGCCAATTCTTTCAAAAATAATAAAAACCACAAGCTATTAAAGTAAGTGATACAGTTTCACATAATATAAATAATGTTAGGTTATTATTATTAATATCATCACCGTTATTTTTTTTTTAGTGTTTTTCATACAAGTTCTAAAATAGCTTTAGCAGAATATTAATGTTATAGCAGGGGTGTCAAACTGGATTTTTTTTGGAAAGCTGGATCAGCATTGTAGTTGTCCTCCATGGGCTGGCCAGGTGGGGAAGGAGATGGGACGGATGGCCTCCTGCAGCATCCTGCTAGCCAAAACAGGGCATTAGGGGGCCCCCGCGCACCCCATTTTTGGCCTGGACGGTCTCCTACAGCGTGTTTTGGCTGGCAGGTGGTGCCGCAAGAGGCCATCCAAGCAAAAAACGGGGTGAGTCCCGCCCACACCCCATTTTCGCTAGTAGAGGCACTGCAGGCAGGTTCTTTGCTATTTCCGGGCCAGCACTGCAGGCCCACAGGTCCCCCCCCCCATGCCCCATTTTCAGTCTGGACATCCTCCTGCCAGCCAAAACGGGGCGCTGGGGGACTCCTGCACATCTCATTTTTGACCTGGCTATTTTCAGTACCCTACAGTGTGTTTTGGCCTGCAGAGTGCTGAAGGAGGTTGTCCAGGCCAAAAACGTGGCGTGCCCCACCTGCGCCCCATTTTTCGCTAGCGGAGGCACTGTAGGCCTCTGTGTGTCCTTTGCTGTTTCCAGGATGGCCCCACAGGCTGGATCTAAGCACCTTGAGTTGGGCCTTGAGTTTGACACCCCTGTGTTATAGCAACAATACTAATAAGGACAACACCAATCTTTTCCCCAAGAGGCCACAACATGCCTTCTTTATGTGTGGGAGAACTTCCCAAGAGTTGGAGAAGGGAGGAGTCCATTTCATGTCTGGTAGAAGTGGTGGTAGTGGTGATGGTGCTCATGATGATGGTGATGCTCATGTCTCTGGATCATCTGCCCAACTTGGCCTTCATACAAGATGACCGCAGGCAGATCTCTGACGTGCTCTTTTTCCATCACTCTCCCAGGAGCTTGGAAGCTTTTGCACAACTGGTGAGTCTCTTTTGCCCTCTGCTTATGTTTCTTGTAAGTCTGCTGAGACTGCATGGGGTGGTAAGGTAGGTTCTGGCCTCCCCGTGCAGTAGGAGAAGTCATGGGAACCGGTACTCCTTGGATGGGTTTACTTCTCATCGCCCTTCCGGTGTGAATAGAAGCAGTGTTTTTGCTCTGAGTCTTGGGAGACTTCACGAAATGCCTGCTGGGCTCTTGACTTCTCAGCCTCTGCTGAATTTCTGCCAGCTTTGCATATGAAGCTTCCATTAAGTTGATATGGGCAGGATCCACCACAGGGGACCTCCGCTGGTGGGCATGGAAGACCTCTGGCTCATGTGAACGGGATCTTGTTTGATTGGCAACCCAAACGGTTGGATTGTGCTTCTGAGTGATCGGTGGAGAGCCTAACAAACAACAAAAAGATCATTTAAATATTGCAAGGCAACCTGACCAAATGGTCCTCTCTGATTTAACAGACATTGGTGGCTGCCTTAGTCACTCCTGCTGCAAATAACAATAGCAATAGCACTTAGACATCTACAGCTTCACGGTGCTTTACTGCCCTCTCTAAGCAGTTTACAGAGTCAGCCTATTGCCCCCAACAATCTGGGTCCTCATTTTACCCACCTCAGAAGGACAGAACTCTGAATCAACCTTGAGCCTGGTGAGATTCAAACTGCCAAACTGCAAGCAGTCAGCAATCAGCAGAAGTAGCCTGCAGTACTGCACTCTAACCACTGTGCCTGCTATATCGGCCTTGATATATAAATATAACAATTTTACCATTATTAAAGAAAGATAAATTGTGTTCATTTAGTCCAGGTGTCTTCAAACTTTACAGCTCTAAGACATGTGGACTTCAACTCCCACAATTCCTCCTCCAGTCATGTTAGTTCAGGAATTCTGGGAGTTGAAGTCCACAAGTCTTAAGCTTGCCAAGTTTGAAGACCCTTGATTTAATTCTTGTTGTGGACTGAACATGGAAGATGTTGACATGAAGAGGTCTGGGGAGACAAAACACTAGACTTCTAACAATCACTTCCACACTGAGTCACAGGGTAGAAAAGAAATAAACATGTCTATAACATGAAATATAAACTTTTTGATCAACTAACCTCATTTAAACACATTTTGCTTAGTAGATCACACCTCAGGTTGTCTTCAACTTACCACTGTTCCTCACACTTACACCTCTTGTAGCAGGTGTCATGCTCCTTCGTGTAACAGTAAAAACTGAGTAGCCCCCCCCACCAAAAAAACCTCAATAGTCCCCTTCCTCTGCTGATCCAAAGCTTCTTAAATATGCTAACTAGAACTCAGAAGCAGTTCAAAAGCACGCAAACGTTAGTAGATAAATAGGTACCACTTTGTGGTGGGAAGGAAACCGCTCTCTGTGTTTTCATGCAGGCTACATGACCATGGAAATGTCTTCGGACAGAGCTGGCTCAGTGGCCTTGAAATGGAGTTGAGTGCCACCCCCTATAGTTGGCAACAACTAGTAAAATACATACAGGGATTCCTCCTTCATTTTATCTTCATTGAAACTAGAGAGGGCCTTGTCTGAGAAGTTTCCTCAGATTTTTGGACCGGGATCAAGCCCCGTTTATCTAACCATTGCCTTCCTAGTTGTCTGTTGCTCCTTTCCCCCTATGCTTCTACAAAAACCTTCTGGAAAAATACAGGTAATCAAAGCTGTCCTTAAGAGCTGAAACCTCCACACTTCACCCGTTTCTGCCCTTTCCAGGACCATTGCTCCAAGTCTCAAAATGCATCCTGATCTCCGGATACTCAACATTGCCCCACTGTCCAAGTAAACCGGACGGTCCAATTTCAAAAGATTAAAAACAGGATCTGGAATGAATTGCAAGGCATGGATGCAAAAATACCTGGCCCAAACTTCGATGTGTAGTTTTCGATTCCTGCAAGATCTAAATAGTGGTTCCTCCTTTCAATGTTTTCATCAACGCAGTGATGGTAGCATCCATTCGGTTCAGGCTTGGATTCTCCATGGTGATACCTATTCCCAAATTACAGGATGCCTATTAGTTTCATCGTGCACCATGCCTTTAAAAACTAAGCTTTGTGCTGAAATGTGAACGCAATTCTATACTTATTGGCGGGTTGTATGCTTTCTGGGCAGAAAACTTTAATTTCAACTTCTGATATTTCCAACTGAAGGAATTGATGGAAGAAGGGCTGGAAGATACCTTGATGTGGTAATCTAGAGTTGCTTTGGTGACACAGAAGTTTAATCAATCAATAAATCTGAAGAGCTAGTCCCTCTGGAGATGGTTTAGATTTCAGAGAGACACGTCCTCCAAGTCCCTTGAGTTTTGTTTTTATTTTTTGTAAGGACTTTAATCTGAAACTCTCAATAGATATCCAAAGACCACGGGAGTCTTCTCAACTCATGGTTAGCACCTGCTTGGCATGAGATAAGGGTCCACAGAATTCAAGGGAGGTTGGACTCAGTTCATTTGTGGCTACATAGGGATTCTAGGCTGATGCCTCTTTTAACTCCACCCCCAGTTTCTGCCACTCATTCTCCTACAACAGGAGACAGCTGATAGTTGACTTGGGTTGTGCTGAGCTAAGCAGCACAGAGGCTCAGATTTGGTTAATCCTTGAATGAGAAACTACCAGAGAGGTCCCTGTTTGCAGCCTGGCAGCTTTGCAGAACTTTGTAATTGTTGGTGTTTGTTTTGGCTGGTCTTTTAAAATTAAAATGCTAACATTTTCAATGCATTTCACACATATCGTTCACAAGGAAGAAGTTCAGCGGTGATGTTCCTTCTTCCTTGATTTGCAGGAGACAGGTTCAGTACTCCTTGTTCCGAGCTTCTGAACCATGCCATGTTAATATGGGGGCATCCTCATTAATGTAGGACATCCTACAGGGGAAACATATATTGGGCCCAGCATTGTTTCCAGAAGTACTAAACCGAATGCTTAAATCCAAGGCTATCTAGCATGGCCTTTCCCCAGAGAGAGATAAAACATTTTGCTCCGGTTTACCTGAGGGAACCCCTTGGCTTCTTCTCACAACTTCTTGCTTCTTCACCAGCTTTATTCTCTGCTCGATGCCTTGAGCTTTGAAGATCTGCTTTCACAACAGAGAGAGAGAGAGAGAGAGGAGGGAGGAGGAGAGAGGGGGAGAGAGAGAGGGTGGGGGAGAGAGAAAGAGATGGTTATTTCCTCTCTTTTTATTGATTTTCTGGCACAGCCCAACTAAACGGTACATCTATTCTTGGTGAAAAATAGGTAGACAGATGCATTTCTTTGCCTCCAGCCTTGAAGGCAGGAAAAGATTCAGCACGCCTCTTAAGAAACATTCTCCAATTTCAGAGGAGGGGAAAAAAGCGACTGACTAAAGCGAAGAAGTGCAAGCAGGAAAGAGATGTTCAAAGAAATGTTGGGCGGACAAAGCAAGAAAAGCAGAGCGAAGATTTTCAACCAGACCAACTGGAATGGAGAACTCAATCCCTTTCACTAAAGAAACTTGGCCATGTACTATTTCAATTTCCTTGAAAGGTTGCAATTCCACATGACATTAAGCCAGGATAGATTAACCCATGGTTTCTTCAATGGATCATTATGACTTAGCTTGTAAAAAACAAACCAACCCATATTGATCTCAATCCGAAATGAACAAATCTTATTATGGCTTGGTGTAATGTGCAAACACAACTTAAGAATCTCTCCCAGTGTAAGGAATATCTTATGATAGTTTGTTTGGAGAAGAAAGAAAGGCCCAAATCAAATCATACCAGTGTGGTTCAGCATGATGCTTCTCTTCTTCTGGCTACCATCTGGAGCAACAGTGAGCTTAACTCTCAAAGTTTTACTAGAATTGGGTGAATGATTGACAGAGGCATCCACAACTTCATAGATGGTATGAAGCAGGCTTGTAATATCCTAGAAACAGAAGAAAATACATATGTAAACCCCAAAGATAGTGTTTATTCTGCCAGGAGCCAAACTTACTTATTTCCTTTACAGAAACAGTAATTCTTACCAACAGTCTGAAATCCCACACTTATCGTTCAAAGAGCTATGCATATTTTGTAACATCACAGCAGCAATTATAAAATTACAATTACAGAGCGATTGTGTAAGGTTTCTGGGTCAGTTAATTTGCACCCAAACTGCTTCAGCCATCAGAATATAAGACACTTCTCAAGTGAAGGAAACATATTCATATCCCCAATATGTGTGTGTCTGTGTGTGTCTCTGTGTGTGTTTTCTTAAGTTTTCATGGGTACTTACATGTATGGTATTCAGCTTTGTTCGGGTATTTTCCCACATCATTATAGTTGTGCTTTTAACATTGTAGCAACGTTTCGGCAGAATCTCATCTGCCATCATCAGGCTTCTGTATTGTGTTCGACGAACACAATACAGAAGCCTGATGATGGCAGATGAGATTCTGCTGAAATGTTGCTACAACTTTAAAAGCACAACTATAATGACGTGGGAAAATACCCGAACAAAGCTGAATACCATACATACATACATACATACATACATACATACATTCACCTCCTTAAAAGCATCCATCATGCCTGTTCATGCACTCATGAAAACTCGTTTTAATAAATGATGGAACAAGTCACCAACAAGAACTATTATTGTTACAAAAATTAGTCATCTGTGAGTTTATGTTAACCAGTTCCAAAAATTCCACTCTAGTCTAATTCACTTAGTCTGCATCAGCTGAATAGCTAACTAATTTACAGAGGGAGAGTCTAGAGGACTAGCCTCTCAACACAATCCTTTTCCTGGTGGCTGGGTCTCCCATTCCCAACCACCCAAGTACCATCCATGTGAGGTTCCCTGAAAAAAAAAAAGATGTCTGAGATTTAAACGCTAATGACTTTTTAAGATGTAAAACCTCTAAGCTTAATAAGGTGGGCTAATTAAAAGCCTCCCCATGTTTGAAAAATGCTGTGGCTTGTAAGCACATTGGAAAGTAATTCCAGAGATTCACGGATCCCCTTCTAATCAGTGGTGATATGCTACCGGTTTGCACCGGTTCGGCTGAACTGGTAGTTAAAAAAAAAAAAAGGTGTGCGCAGGATGGCCTCTCTCATCTGCCCCTGTGCTTTTCTCTTCTTCATCCTCTCGGCTGATTGGTGCTGCAGGTCTCAGCTGGTATGGGGAAAGCTGTGTGCCAGCGTTCGGCAAAGCATGCCCACCAAGCCATGCCCACTGAACCGGTGGTGAAACAATTTGAATCCCACCTCTGCTTCTAATGTAATTATAGTTTTGCACCCACATTCCGCATTCATCTATCCCAGAGACATCTTTCTGCAGTCTTAACTTTAAACACAGCAGCGGGATTCTCTCTCTCTCTCTCTCTCATCCAATGCATTTTGATAGCTTAAACCCATAAAAATAACATAAAAAAATCTTGAATATATTGAGGGGAGAAAGCAGAAATGAATCTATCAGTACTTGGAACAGGGGTTCTCTTTCTATACTCATTTCTTCTTTCTTTTAAATCCCCTTGGTATCTTTCTACACCTCTCCGAAGCTCGATTAACACAGACCCCCTCACGAAAGGCCTTAGAGCTATAGGGCATCCACTAAGTTATTCACAAAGAACAACACTCAGCCTCTGTAACAACCCATGGGCAACACAGTTCTCTCTCAAATGCCAATTTGCTCTCTAATGCACCACATCAGAAATAACCACAACTTCACACTTGGCTAAGCTTTGCTGCTTTTTCTAGCGGAGGAAATTTCCGTTCATCCCCGGGCCTTGCTGAATCCACAGAAAGTCTGCATTCTCCCCTTGTCATTGTGCAAATCTCATCTAGACACACAAATTGCCGGTATAACACATTACCAAAACGAAACACCCTGCAGACAGGGGGGTAGAGAGACAACTCCAGGAATAGACTTTGTGTATTTGTTATTTCACGTGCGAGGTTAAATCCAGGCTAATGGGAGAACCTGGGAATATTGAGTATCACTCAAAAGCTTGGCCTGAAAAATTGAAGCCTTTTACGGCTGTAGATGTGTCACTTCTAAATCTATAAGAGCATATGAGCTTCAGCAAAATCTTAACATTTTGCAGAGTCTTAGTGCTCTTTACATCTTAGATCCCTTCTCCTCATGATAAAATATGATTATCGGTCCAGCTGAAAGACTTTTGCTATTTTATTGGCTCCGTTCTGACAGCAATTGGAAGAACCAGAAAGTTTTTATATTTGCAAAGAGCGCTCTCTTGAAACTCTGTTTAAAGAATAATTTGTCTCAGATGTTTATCACTTTCCAAATTCACACTTTAAAAATGTTTCTGAAACACGCATGCATCCATGCATGGTGCTAATCCCTAACATCAAACAAGGCCAAGTGCAGAAGCAAAACCAGCAAAGAAATTCTGGTATTCTAAAAGCAGAACCATTAAAACGATGGCATATCTTGGAATACTTTATATGGCCAAGTATGATTAGACACACAAGAAATTTGTCTCCGGTGCATAAGCTCTCAGTGTATGTGCACAGCAGCAGAATATTAATCATAATACCAATAAGAGGGAGGAATAAAAAAGATAATGAGTCACAGTGGCGCAGTGGTTAGAGTGCAGTACTGCAGGCTACTTCTGCTGACTACCGGCTGCCTGCAATTTGGCAGTTCAAATCTCACCAGGCTCAAGGTTGACTCAGCCTTCCATCCTTCCGAGGTGGGTAAAATGAGGACCCAGATTGTTCGGGACATATGCTAACTCTGTAAACCACTTAGAGAGGGCTGTAAAGCACTGTAAAGTGGCATATATACCTACAGTAAGCGCTATTGCTATTGCTATAATATGAAGGATAAATAATAATACATCCATAGTACATATTGTTAATGTGCATTAATTAATTAGTTAACATTAATAAATGTTCATTTAGGATTGCAAATTCAGGCAAGGATTTCAACACCCTTGAACCAGTTCTGTGGAGGAGAGAGTTTGAGCCACTGATCAAATTAATGCTAAAGGCAGATTTTTCTAACTTCACCGCCAATGCAATGCTATTCCAGCTGAAACCATCCATACGATGAGGATTTACATATCAAACGATTACTATCTGGGATTCCCAAAAAGTGGTTTTTCAAAAGGCAACTGGACTTCGTTTTTCTTTGAAGACATTTCACTCCTCTCCTCACCCAAGAAGCTTCTTCAGCTCTTTTTTCTTCTTTTTAAACAGAAGGTTTTTGGATGAGAAGCGAGACTTCTTCAAAGAAAACCCGGAAAGTCCAGTTGCCTCTTGAAAAAGCACTTTTTGGGACAACCATGATTGGGTTGACTGAGAATCTCCATAGACATCTACTACTTGGTATAGGCAAGTGCATTTGAGAAGGATGTCTCCTGCTTAAATTAGCTGAAGAACGAACGATCTTTGAATCTACAACACTGTTGTACGCAGGTCATTTTCAGTATCTGTGAAAAACATTCCAAATACGTATCTCAAAAGCATCACATAGAACAGGACTCTCCAAACTTGGAAAGTTGTGAATGAGGAATTCTGGGAGTTGAAGTCCATGAGTCTTAAAATTGCCAAGTTTGGAGACCACTGCCATAAAGGATGAGTGAGCTGCACAAATTTATCTCAAAAAAAAAAACAACAACAACCCTGCAGTAAATGAATTGGTGACCCTAAAGACAATCAACATGTAACATTCATGCTCACCTGATCTAGAAATACTGTATATTGAATTATGGCATGTTTATAACCTACCTTTTCACAATTTACTTTGCCCTTGTTTTTATCCAGTGCTGTTTTGGGGTGTAACTTGGACTTACCTCACGAGTGACTCTGCCATTGTTGTCAAAATCGTAGAGAGTGAAGGTCCATTCTTGCCTGTTGTCTTCCTCAACAGATACATCACACTGCAATTCCTAGGGTACATGAAAACATGTGTGTAAGATTAACCAAAACAAAATGCTAGTTGTTGTCGTTGTCTAAAACAGGAGTCTCCAACCTTGGCAACTTTCAGCCTGGAGGACTTCATTCTCCCAGCAAAGCTGGCTGGGGAATTCTGGGAGTTGAAGTCTTCCAGGCTTAAAGTTGCCAAGGTTGGAGACCCCTGGTCTAAAACATCCTTTGTTGAAGATGTTTTTCCAAAGGAAACAACAATCTCTAATGTTCCTTTTATTAGCAGAGATTGTTGAGAAAGTGGTTAGGCTGTGGTTTCGAAAGGCCCTCCAAGAAACAGATGATCTAGATCAGTAGTTCTCAACCTTCCTTTTCTACCACAGACTTCCTTTAAATACCTTTGGTGACCATGGACCATGGCCACGGAACCCCCCAAGACTTAACTCAAGATTTAAAACACTGGACTTAAACAATTCACGGACCCTCTGTGATATTGCGTCCCTCAGGGATCCACGGACCTTGGGAGCTTCATCAATGGAAGCTTTCAAGAAGAGACTGGACTTCCATCTGTCAGAAATGGTGCAGGGTCGCCTGCTTGGGCAGGGGTGATGGGGTTGGACTAGATGACCTATAAACAAAGAGCTGTCCTTGAAGACTATTCAAGGCACAATTCTGAGAGAGCATTGGCCATGCTTGTGGAGCCAAAACTGGTATGATGCAACAATCCTTCTTTCTTTCCCTTAAAGTTTCTCAGAGGCTTTTGACACCATCCATTCTGGTGTCCTTCTGGACGACCTGTGGAGATGGAGAGGAAGTGGACCTACTAAGTGGCAGCGGTTCTCCCCCTTTCTGTATGGCAGAAAGTAGACAGATCACATGACCTCGGGACGCTGCAACCATCCTAAATACGAATCAGTTGCTAAGTGGCTGGATTTTGATCATGTGACCACGAGGATGCTGTAACAGTCGTAACTGTGGGGAAAAAAGTCACTTTTTTTCAGTGCCATGATGACTTTGAACAGTCACTAAATGAACTGTGGTAAGTCAAAGACTTACCTGTAGTTCCTGAAAGGATGCATCGGTGTCCTTACACCTGGCTAAGATACGCATTAAACTAGGGACTTTCCAGTTCAGTCGTTTGAGTCTCCCCAAGGAGGAAACTCAACTGTTTGTACAACTGACTCGTTTCAATCCAAGGCCCCGCCACAAACTTTACAGGACCCTCCATTTCCTTCTGTGGAACTTGTGTGATCGTGATTGGGGAGTGGGGGAGGGGAGCGAAGAAAGGCATGGGGGCAATTAAAAGAAAAGCTGTTGCACTCAAGGAAAATAAACATTTCCAAATAGCTCTGGCAGGATGGAAGGCCTGAAATGCCTCCTTGATCTGCTGACTTGAAACCAATTCCCTACAGCAGTTAACAGTAAAGCCCCCAGTTTCCCGCTGAGTTCAAAGGCAGCCGTCTCCTGCTTGTTACAGGCCCCTGCTTGAAAGCTGCCAAAAGACCCCTACACAGTTGTGGAAGTGGAGGTTCAGGTTACGCCAACATGCTCAGCTTCTTGAAAAGGGCCGCTTCCCGATTTAGAACCTCTTGGCTGTCGTATTTCAGACTCCTGGGTGCCCTGTCATAAAATGAAAGCCTCTCCTGTGTGCTTAGCCTCTTCCTTGCACCACTGAGAAGCGCTGATTCTGAAAGGCGAGAGGGTGCATGCAGGGGCCCATCTGCACCCTTGACACAGGAGGAGATGAGGTGCTTCTGTCTTGCACAATCAGGAGATAGAAATCAGCAATTGAAGTTGGTTGCACAGTCGAACACATGTACAGACTGGATTCGGCATTTTTATCTGCCTATTGAGTCCTTCGCCAAGGACCTGGGATAGACAGATGCTGTTCTTCAATGGTATTAAAAGATATCATTGCAGGAGGTGCGCCTGTTTGAGTTGGGCTGCCTTTTGCAATTGACTGGTGGTGGGTTTGTCAATACCGATGGATGTTTGAGTGGTGCTCGAGATGCTCTGGGGTTGAAACAAGGCACCATTTATTATTATTGGTGCTTTCTTTTGCCACATTCATTTATACTTCTACTTGCAAATCTTTACATTTTGGGATTTTCTCCCGTTATTTCTCTTCTGTTTTGCTGTCTCCAAGTACTGCTGAGTTCACTCTCCAGAGTTTTTTGTCTTTCTTATCAACAATTGTTGATATGAGGTGTTAGGGAGGGAGGGAGGGAGGAAATGGGAGGAAGGAAGGAGAGAGAAGAGTACAGAAGAGGGAGGGAGGGAGGGAAGGAAGGAGAAAAAAGAATAGAGGAGAGAGAGGGCAAAGGAAGAGAGAGAGGGAGGGAAGAAGACAGAAGAGTAGAGGGAAGAGAGAGAGGGAGGGAGAGAAGGAAGGAAGGAAGGAAGGACCCAGTCTTAAAGCCATTCAAATCATAGAAACTTCATTGACTCTGTTAGATGTCAATGAAGCTACATGAAAAGTCCCTATTTTTTCAAGGATCCCTCTCTGTTTAATTCACTAATTATATTTTGAAAGAGCAATCTAAGAGGCGTACGGAGGGGGGGGGAAGATGAAAGCCTATTCTTTTCCAACTTCAGTTATCAGTCCTGGAACAATCCTGGAACAATTTTGGCAAGATCACAGCCAACCTCTGAAGACCCTTAAACTGTCTACTTAGCAGAATTTATACTCGGTGAGAAGAATTAGATAATTTATGTACTTGTAATTGGCTCTGTTTACTCCCAGCGTTATCTGTATTTTTTACAGCAACAACACACTGATCACCTTTGGCAAGAAAATAAGAAAAGAGAAACTCAGAGAAAGAAGCGAACTGCAAAGTTTTTGAACATTGAGTGAAAGCTCTTCTTGCCCCATGAATCAACTTGGATTCTTCTTCGAAGTCCCTTAATTAAGCAAAGCCAATCAACCACCCTCAAGAAGCAGACTGAGATATAATGGCAAACTTATCAACGGACACTTCACCTGCAGCTTGTGGAAGGAGTTGCTGCCTCATTGTTAGTTTTGAAGCACGATGCAACGGCTAGCATGGTGGCCTCTTGTATGTACAGCAGGAGATGGAGGAAGAAAGCATCATTTTTGGGGGGCCCTTCAATTCTTTCCAAATCTGTCTTTTTCCAGCATATGGATCCAGGCAACCACTTCGCAACCACATACACGCAAGATAATCCTCTCCAATATTTGTTATGTACTCCCAAATAGGGCATGCAGCTAGCAGTCCTCTGAACTCTTGAAGCCTCTTCTGTCTTCCAGGAAAACAGGGCACGCATTGAAAGCAGGCTTGTGAAATGTTTCAAAGACAAAACATTTCAAGATTCCAAAACGCCGTTTCAAGTTCCAAAAATGGGTTATTTCATCATTTCTGGAAGCTTTCTGATGTTGTTCTAACTCTTCTGGAAGGGTTCCAAGCACAAACCAGAGCTGTCCTGACCTCAAGAGCACTCCCCAAATGTTTGGAACTGAACCAGCATTGCTTCTTTTGAACGACGCTTGCCTTCGCAAAACCACTAATATGGAGCCGATTAGGAGTCAAATTGGATGGAAAAGGACCATCTTTCAAGATCTAAGAGCAACTGGCTGCCCTAACAAAAGGCAACATTGCTTACCTCAAATTTTAGCTGCTTCTTGGCATTTGCGCGGCCATCGATTTCCTTTTCGGCTTTTTTTTCATCACCACTGCAAGTTCCCTCTGTCTTTTCCGGGGGCAGAGCAACTGGGTGCAAAAGAGAGAGGCGGAGTTAAGGAGAATGTTCTAGAAGTGGCATTGAGTTTAGCTGCGGGGATGCACAAAAAAAAAAACCCTCAACTTTGTTCTGAGTGCAAACGAGACAAGTTGAGCATCCTGAGCGTGAAACAAACTTCTTGGGTTTTTAGAGTTTTGTTTCAGGTTTGACATAGAGCACATTTTCCCCAACATTTTAGCTCTATTGAGAGATGCATTTTTCAGAGCCAAACCATTTGTACCTCAAAACATTCAAAATAGCTGCACAGAAAGTTTGTTCTTCTGAACATGTAATATAACCTATTTGTGGTTTCATGCTTAATTGTCTGATATGCCAGGGATCTCATTGTAAAACCCATGCTTGTCAACCATGTCAAATTTTGGCTTGATTTTCAACAACTTGGTACGACCATGAATTCTACATGGGTTTTTTCCTAAAAAGACTATCTCCCAGGATCCTAACTTTGTCATATAAAATATAATTCAATTGAACAGGATACAACATTAATAGAGGACTCTGCCCTCTACTTAAAAGCTCTCTGGATGAAGAAAAATGAGCTTTTTAAATATATATATATATATATATATATATACACTCTCTCTCTCTCTCTCTCTCTCTCTCAGGGGAAATACAGAAGTGAATTTTTCAAAAGAAAAAAAAAGGAAGTATTA
Source organism: Pseudonaja textilis (assembly GCF_900518735.1). The sequence goes on along the minus strand of NW_020769373.1, from coordinate 2,649,688 downwards.
AAACCTGGAACATTTCTACTAAGAGAATGGGCTTGTTAGAATTTGCAGGCACACATTCATTTCTCGTGTAAAGCCAACAGAAGCCATCAACCAGTCTACCCATAAAAATAAATCAGTTTTTTTTTAAAAAAAAAATCTGGTTTGCACATAGAATTAAAACCCACAATGGTTAGCTTCACACGAGCTACTTTATGGGTTAGTGTTATGTATCCATGCAAGTTATATCTTATCCTTCATCAGCCTTAAATTAAATTTCTATAATGCAGGCAAGGCAAGGGAGACCAGAGAAGAACTCCATAAGAGAATAAACAGTCTGGCTCTAAGCTCTTCAGCTGAATCTTCCTTCACATTCAGGGAGATAAATAAAACATTAAAGTGACACATTCTGGCAGGTAAAAACTGTGCTGTGACAAATTAGATCCCTCAAATATAAAAGTAAAGATTTTTTTCTTTAGTTAGTTAGTTAATCTATGCTGATTTGGGTTCTCATTGCTGGTGAAGAAGTGCTTGGATCTTTTTGTTCTCTTTTGGGCTGGTTGATTGTTTCTTTTGCACAATCTATAGATGTTGTTAATGTCTATGGGTGTATAGAAATTCCCTGGCCTCTTTATTAAGTGCCTAGGCTGGTCACAACTACAGATACAAACTTTTCCATAAATGGAAAAGGCATCATTATGTGTGCAATATAGATCTATTTCTTCAAAAGCAGCCCGGATAACTTAAGATGGACAGCTATATATGAATCTTTTAAATAAATACATACATATGTAAATAAACTGGCTGTCTAGGATAAAAGATCATTGCCTCAGTCAAACTGCTCTGTCACTGGAGTAGATAGTATGGGGGGAAAAATATCAAAGGATTGCATTTTTGGCTCGAGGCGAACAAATTTTGTTTTAACACGCGTTTAACTGAAATACAAAAAAATTAAGTGTTTTTAGGCTATATGCCCTTCAGCTGTCTGTCTCTGTGCATATGAAGCAGCACAGGACAATTAAAGGGATGTGTTCAGATCTCATACGCACAATAAAAAAGCAATGCAGTCTTTAAAGAAAAATTTGAACAATGGCCAGGAAGATTAAAATTGGCAGCGCGACAACCCAAGGAAAACCACAGGCAAAATGCTAAGAGTTCAGCGGCGCACTGTGTGACCTTCCACCCCAAATCCTTGCCAACAATATTACATTTGTCTAGGTAAGATTGCTATCTTAAATAAACAGGAGATCACCAAGGATCCTAGTTTTCATCTCAGAGCAGTTCAAAACAGATCCGTGGGCAAGATCACTTTTGGGGAAAAAATATCTTATTTCGAGACACGTGCACACAGTGAACACAAATGAAGACCAAAACCTCAAGGTTTGCAATTGCAAAATGACATTAATTTGATTCTTATGGGACTAACTATGCATTAGATGAACCAACAGAAAGGGAGTCTCTACTCAAGAGTTGAACTGTGGGGTCCTTGGTGCTCTCTGAGCTTTCTGATTTGCTTGCAGACATTTCATTACCCAACTAGGTGACATCAGTGCTGACATCATTAGGTGACATCATTAGGTGACATCATCAGTGCTGTACTCATCATCATCATCGTCACTATCATTATCATCAAACACTGATGATGTCACCTAGTCAGATAATAAAACGTCTGCAAGCAAACTATCAAGTCCAGAGAGCACCAAGAACTCCACAGATTACATTGCTTTCAATAGGCCCCAAACCCCGGATAAAATCCTTTGCAAGTATTGTTTCAGAATATTTTTTTTAAATGCCCTCAAAACAACTCTTTCTAGATCATTAGACAGCGGTGTCTATTTTTCACTCTTTGGAATTCACTTCTACCCTTTTGCATGTCCATATGCACACGCCTGCACAGTCTATTTATCCACATGTATGGTACATAGATGCCAAGGCAGCGTCAGCTTCTGAAGCAGCTGTTCAGCTTGGAAAAAGACACGGCTGCTTTCATGTTCCTTCCCTGCTTTCATTCTAAAGCGGCATTCTAAAGTGTGTTGAAAACTCTGCCTTTAGTTTCAACAGGAGTTTGTTACCTGTCAATAGAGGCTGTTTCTAGGAAGTACAAGATTTGACAGTTGTTGACATTTCCTGGGTCCTGTCTCTAAACAATCCAGTTAACCTGAATTGTATGCAAATTCCTTATTATTATTAGTAGTAGTAGTAGTATTAGTATTAGTATTATTATTATTAACTGAAAGGTGGTCTTCCTGTCTAGAAAAAACAGTGAGCTGAATGGCAGTGCTCAAAAGCATCCAGGACACATGGATGATTGGAGATATGGAGATTCTGAGTCCTCCAGGTCATGGTTGTCCCAAAGGTGCTTCCCCCCCCCCCCCCTGCCAAGAGGCAACTGGACTTTCTGGTTTTACTTTGAAGACGTTTCGCTTCTTATCCAAGACGCTTCTTCGGAAGGGCTGAAGAAACTTCTTGGATGAGAAGCAAAATGTCTTTGAGGAAAAACAAAGTAAGTCTAGGTGCCTCTTGAAAAAGCACCTCGTCATGTTCCTCCTCTCTGGGGCAGCCCCTCAACTATTGGAAGACTGCTATCTTGTCTCCTGAGGTCCTTCTCTTCACTAGACTAGCCAGGCCCAGATCCTGTAACTGTTCTTCATTATGTTTTGGTCTCCAATCCCCTCATCATTCTGCTTGCTCTTCTCCGTACTTTTTCTAGAGCCTCAACATCTTTTTTATAGTGTGGTGACCAAAACTTGATGCAGTACTCTAGGTGTGGCCTTACTAAGTTAGGTTGATGTATTTAAATTCTTGCTTGAGAAGCCTGTTTTTTGGAAGGGGAAGTTACTGAAACCAGTGTAAGAAAACCTAAATCAGTGGCCAGTTTTCACTCCTGAGTTTAGAAAGGCGGGGGAGAAAAAAAATGTATATAACGAAACTATCATAGTATCTAAAACCAAGGCTTTCTCTTCTCATTTTCAATTGAATGAGGATTGCAGCTTTGAAACTGCATCTCATTGGCTTCTTCACAGGGTCTCCTTTCTCTGTTGCTAATTAGAAAGTGTGTGCTGCCAACGCCACAGCACAATGTTCCTTTTTTATCCAAAACTGGAAATGCAACAAAGGGAACGGGGCTGAGAAATATTACATTTCAAACGCTGTGAAACTGTACTCTTGCATTAAAGAAGCTAATTGGTACAAGAATACTTCCAGATATATCTGTTGCCGAGGTTGGTTAATTAATAACATCTATTTGTTATTGGAGAAGCAGGCACAGCAGAAAGGGTGTGGATAGAGAGAGACAGTTCCATGACTGTATTCTTTTTAAAGCAAATTCAGAATAGAGATGGAAGGGACCTTGGAGATCTTCTATTCCAGCCCCCTGCTCAAGTAGGAGATCTTATACCCATGATGGCGAACCTATGGCACGCATGCCACAGATGGCACACAGAGCCATTTGTGCGGGCAGATGAGCCTCAGCCAAACTTACCTGCACTGTGCATGCACATGCCTTCCAGATGATTTTCGGTCCATTTGAGGCCCTCCTGGAGACTTGAGGAAAGCCCCTGCAGACTTGGGAGGCCAAAAAAAAAGGCCTTCCGGAAATACTAGAAGTATTTCCTGATGAAAAAGGAACATTGTGCTGTGGCGTTGGCAGCACATCACTGTCAGCTGATCCTAAACTAGCTGATTTCTGACCCTCAACTTTCTCAGTCTGAATATTTTATTTGACCCGACGGTCAGAAGAAGACAAATGGGATCATATAAGACAAGACATGAAGAATTAATAACGTTTTCTCTGTTTGCACTGATCATTAATTCAACCGAAGCAATCCACCTTTTAACTTTAAATCTCTTTTTTTTTTTTTCCCTTCCTTCAAACACGCTCAGGAAAAAAAAAAAATTGACGGATATTGCCAAACCATATGGCAGCTCTAAACTGTTATTAGTTCACAATTATATCACTTCAATACTAGCTCAGGCACCTAGCTTAATTTTTTTGCACTAAATAGCTTGATGAATTTATGAAGCAGACAATCGTTTCTCTTTCTAATTAGTGGCCTGGCTGGTAACGTTTCATCCACAGCAGCAGCTAGATTAAATGCCATACTTAACCATCTTCACCTAACCTACTTTGATGTGCACTTTTCCAAGCTTCAGAATACCTTTTGGATGGAGATCAGACGGCATTAAACAGAATTACTAATTAATTAAGCAAAGTTAAATTCTAAACACTGTTTGTTCTGTTAGCCAAAAGCCTCAACAGAACAGACTTTTCCCATCTCTGCTGAGATCAAAGGATATGTATGTATGTATGCATGTGTATATATATTCCCTCTATCCTAGCCCGCCCTGCTCATCCTCCGCCTTCAAAAGTTAGCAAGTTCAGTTTAGAAGGAACAGAAGATGAAAATGCTTTATCATTATGTACCAAAAAGCTTTTTTCTTTAAATTAAAAAAAAAACAAAAAACCCACATGGTTCCAAATTACTTGTCTCATAAAAGAAGACACACAGCTTCTGTTGGTCTCATGATTTGGGCACCAGATGACTACTAAGGCTGCAGAAGACTCTTAAAAATGAAAAAGGAAAAAAAAAACCACCCACCCCTTTGGGAAATCAGTAGATGGGGGCAGAGGAGAAGGCGGTTTTTATAGCTCATCGAACGGAGATGCAAACCCAGAAATAGGTTATGGAGCATTAACTCAAGCAGCAGATGGTAAAACGCCTGGAGGACTGGTAGGTTTTGGCAAAACAGTCCCAGAAACATGTCCCCAAACATAGACAGATTGAGGAAATGGGTGGAATGAGACTAAACCTACATTTAATTAAGTTCCGCTGGCATTTAAATTAATGATAGGTAGCATGGTTACTTCTCAAGTACTGGGTAATCTTTCTTTATTTGTCATCTTAAAAATTGGAAGTGTCACTCAAAGATTTTTTTCCTCATTTAAGCAGTTAATTCACCAGTAGAGAAATGGCACCGATAGATAAGAATATTTGTCTCTCAGGGTTGAACTGTGGGGTCCGCGGTGCTCTCCGAGCTGGGTGGTTTTTCTTACAGACGTTTCATTCCCCAATTAGGTAACATCATCAGTGCCGGGAGGAAGAGAAGAGCAGGAAGAGGAAGATTATGGGGTCCCTGGTGCTCTCTGAGCTGGGTGGTTTTCCTGCAAACATTTCATGACCTACTAGGTAACATCATCAGTGCTGAGAGGAGGAGGAGATAAGGTCCCTGGTGCTCTCTGAGCTGCGTGGTTTTCTTGCAGACATTTCATTACCCAACTAAGTAACATCATCAGTGCTGGGAGGAAGAGAGGAGGAGGTGGAGGAGGAGGAGGAGGAGGATTATGGAATCCCTGGTGCTCTCTGAGCTGGCTGGTTTTCTTGCACATGTTTCATTACCCAACTAGGTAACTTCATTAGTGCTAAAACGGAGTGGGGGTTTTGCACTGATGATGTTTCCTAGTTAGGTAACGAAACGTCTGCGAGTAAACCACCCAGTTCAGAGAGCACCAAGGACCCCAACAGAGAAACGGCTCACACCATCCTACCAAAGGAACACAACAGGGTCCGTATTCAGCTGTGTGTGATTGTGATAGCCTATCAGGACACAGACAATGGATTTTCTAGTGGCTTATCTGAATCTATCCCACCTTTGGTGGTGCTTAACCTTCCCTGGCCTTGTCCAGTGGCTCAGGATTTGGTTAACCCCTACTGCTAACAAAAGGGGTGTAAGAAGAGGGCAACAGGGAGGCAAAATTCAACCACACACTCAGATTAACACCAATTGCTGCTTTGTCCCCAGAGTTACTGAGTGCTTATGGTGGATATTGTAGTTTACAGATACAAGTTCTTTCTCTTCCTCAACACCATTTTTTTTTACATATTTCTGTTGCCATCATCATGTTTTTATATTTCATTTTGATTTTCGGAGGGAGGTTGTCTGGTGATCCCTTTAGGGTTGTTTTATTTTGAAGTTCCCAAGGAAAAACCTACACAACACTAATTTAAATGAAGGTTGTGCGTAGGTAATATCATTAATAATGCAGGCTTTGATCCCAACCAGTTTCTCAGCTAACTTAGATGTGCCACACACAAAAAAAGAAAAAAAGAAAAAAAAAGAAAAAGGCTCCCACATTTGCTGTGATAACAAGAGCTCTGAAAACGCCAAGATGATGGAATAATCATATCACCCTTTTCATCAAAATTGCTTCCCATGGGGAGAGCTGTCACTCTGATCTTCACATAGCTCCTCGTAAAGAAATAATGCGGTGGAGACCAATTTTGAGTGTCCTTCTGGTTGCTGTGAACCAACCATACAACCCATGGTCCTGCAAACCAATTGAAACATATTGTGTTTAAATATGTCCAAAAATAATAATAATAATAAAAAATCCTAGACTGGTGCTCCAAAAATCTCCACCTCTTCTAAAAAAAAAATGCAGCCCGAAGTTTACTTCTATTGTATAAAATCTTATCATCATCATATTCAGTGGAACTAGATGATGTCCTTCACTCTTCACTCATTAGAAACATGTGCTGGACTACAAAAGCTGCCTTATTTTTATACGGGTTATCAGCTTAGTGCTATTTTAATTATGAAAAAAAATATTGACACGCTGTCTCACTTTCTACACAGCCTGACAAATATTATCATTTATTTTTATATCCTCATTATCGTGCATTTTTGTTGTAGTGAAGACTCATTGCTCATGCCAAAGGGGAAGATATGAAGGCTGTTTAGATATCTAAAAAAATTCTTCCCCAATGATGACCCATCCATGATCTAAAAAAAACAGCTTCTGGAGCAAGCTAAATTTCAGTCTACGTACTCTATGCTACCTCATTTTCCTAGACTGGAAGTTCTAGACTTAGCATTCTAGATCTTCCTTACTAAACAGGAGAGGGAAATCCCGATTATGTTCAGGATTTCAACACCATCCCTATTCCCCCCACAAAAATACGTTGAGAGTATTAGGAAAGGTTTGCTCTAAAGCAATTTTCCTCAGTCAGGATCTTTCTTAAATGTGAGGGATAAAATTCCAGAATCTTTACCAGGACTGTGAAATCCAAGTCATCAGATTGTTCACCTAAAAGAGGCCAGCTGGTTACCAAGTTGGCTATAAAGATAATTAATGTTTCCTGTTTGTCCCAAAGGTGCTTTTTCAAGGGGCAACTGGACTTCCTTTGTTTTTCCTTGAAAACATTTGCTTCTCATCCAAGAAGCTTCTTCAGTCTTCAAGGAAGTCCAGTTGCCTCTTGAAAAAACACCTTTGGGACAACCATGATCTGGATGACTGAGAATCTCCACAGATTCATTTGCTTTAAATTTATTGTCTTCTTTTAACTCACAGACTAAGAATGGTTCCATTAAAATTTAGGGGGATGAAATTTAAGGGGGAAAAAATGAAGTTTGTCTCCAAGTAAATGCTAGCTTGCCATTTTTTTTTCCTTCATAGGAAAATAAAGCTGACTTGTACAACGACTACGAGGTCTGGATATGATTGAGATCAAACATCTGTTAAAGGAGAATGGAAAAAAAAAAAACTCTCCGCCCCGCTAAAAATACATCTCTATTTTCCATCCCTTCTTCTCAAACTTAAAACTTGTGATGAAATCCCTGAAGCTACTTCACAACTATAAAAGTCACTTCAGTGTCTGAAGCAAGTCAGAGAAATTCCATCATTCATGCTGAGCTTTTATGAAGAGAAGGTTTTAAGAGGATGGAGCGGGTGGAAAGCTATAATCTGTCTAGGTAACAAAGGCTACCTTATTCTCTGCTTGTGGAGTAAAACTGAGGGTTTTTTCCTTCCTCCTCTCTGTGGCAGCCCCTCAAATATTGGAACACTGCCACCATGTCTCCCCTGGTCTTTCTCTTCACTAGACTAGCCATGCCCAGTTCCTACAACTGTTCTTCATTATGTTTTAGTCTCCAGTCCCCTAATCATCCTGGTTGCTCTTCTCTGCACTTTTTCTAGAGTCTCAACCTCTTTTTTTATAGTGTAGTGACCAAAACTGGATGCAGTACTCTAGGTGTGGTCTTACTAAGGCTTTGTAGAGTGGTATAAGTATCTCCCTTGATTTCAGTTGTATCCCTCTGTTAATGCAATTTAGGATTTCGTTGGGTTTTTTTGGCTGCTGCTGGATAGAAAAAGGGGTTTTCCTCAGGACTCCAAATAAAAGCGTCCTTAACAGAACACTTTCTACATTACAGGTTGCAATGGAGCTCAAAACATCTGTGTCCAAGTGGGACAGTCAAGTGAATTTGGCCTCATTTATGACCTTTCTTGCCACAATTGTTCAGTGAATCACCGCAAGCGTTACGTTAGTAACACGATTATTAAGTGAATCTTGGCTTCCCCATGGCTCCTATTAACAACGGTTGCCATGGCTCAGGGTCATGCTTTGCGTCCTTCTGACCAGCAAAGTCAATGGGGAAGCCAGATTCCCGTAACGACCATGTTAGTAACTTAACAACTGCAGTGATTCACTTAACAACTGTAGCAAGAAAGGTCGTAAAATGGGGAGAAACTCACTGAACAAATGTCTCACTTAACAACCTAAGTTTTGCAACTCGGTTGCGGTCATACGTTGAGGGCTGCTTGTACTCTGAACCACAGATTCCGTTTTCTTAGGGGAACTCACCCTTCCTTGCCCATAAAAGTTACTTTTATGAAGACAGTGAACATCGTGCACCCAGTAGCTACATTCAGTAGTCGCAGGCAGTCCTGGACTTACAATGGTTCATTTAGTGACAATTCAAGGTTACAACAGAACTGGGGAAAAAAACTGAATTGTGGTCTACCTGTACTTTGCTTTAATTTGACAAGATTTCTATCTCTTAGAGAAGCACGGGAAATCGTTTAGAAGAAATTCAGGATGTCTTTGTCTTGATTTTTGGAGTTCGTCCCAGGTAGACAAACACTGGTGTCTCGCTTAGCAACATAAATTTTGGGCTTAATTGTGGTTGAAGGGGAGGACTACCTGTATAGAGATGACCTTGGAGAAGGAATGGATAATCCATCATGGGACATGTCTCAATCTTGGGAAACTGGAAAGTCCAAGAAAGAAATTCAAAGTAATTCCTCCTTGATTTTATTTGGTGTGCAATGGGAGAGAAAGAACTACCAACGACAAAATTCTTATTCTTATTATTATACTTGGCAACAATAAAGTAGCATCCCTATTATCCTGTTGACATCTGTTTCCTGACCTGATCTAGAATCCTTTTTAGAAGATATTCTGAAACCAATCGTAGTAGATCATTTTAGTAGCTATGAAACCCAAGGATTATCTTTCCAGTCCTACCTTCGTAAATCTAGTGTATATTCAAGCTTCCAGCTGCAACATTCTTCTAATTCTGAGAAGGTGGTCACGATCAAATCAAGATTAAAAGTAAGTCAGTCTATCTTGAATCCCTCCAAGAGCCTCAACTTCAGTATGTGGGATAAAAGAAGACACCCCCTTAAAAAAAAAAACCAGTTGTCCCCAAAGTACTAGAACTTCCAAGGCTAAAAAAAAAAAAATGATAATCAAACCAGACAGAAGTAAAATTAGACAACAATAGAGTATTTTTATCTTCCTGCTGCAGGATAAACAAAATAACACAGCTCCAAGCTGAGCCTCTTGTCAAATCTCAAAACTGAGTCAACAACCTGTTCTTGTGGCTTACAGCTTTGATGTTGATTTATGTTCTTTCCACAATTTTTTTTTTTTTTTTAAAAAGGACTCGTGCAACAGTCCTTTTACCAAAGACAATCTTAATCCCAGAATCCGGAGCCTTTCGCTGTTGACCGGTTAAGCTACTGAAGAAGAAAAAGATTTGATTAAGCCCTGCAATGCAAACCTTGGAAATTAAATCCAGAATCTTTTTTTGGGGGGGGAGGGGGGAAGCTAAGTAGAGAGGGTTTTTTTTTAAAAAATATTATTATTATTTTGGCTGCTGGTGCTTACTGCAGGTAATTCCATAAAGAGTGGGAAGTAATAGATCCAATTTGGAAGAAAATCAATGAATTCTACCGCTTATCTAAAGGGAGCTTTGTCTGATCCCTGCAGTTTTTTTATATCTTCTCAGATGAAGGATCAGTAAGTCACCAGATGGTCTAAATGTTTGGGAAGCTACATATCCAAAAATACTTTGTGGGTTGTCCATAAAGGCAAGAAACACACAGGTCCATCAAAAGCATCTATAATGTCTGCTAGAACGTAAGATTAGGATTGGAAGCGGCCTTGGAGGTCCTAGCCCAACCCCATCCATGGCAGGAGATCTGATACCATGCCAGATTTTCTTTGCGCTTGATAAGAGGGATAGACGTGATCCTATCTCATTTATCCCTCCCATCAATATATCATATCAGAGAAATGCAGAATATCACGAAGGAATTTTCACAGATTATCGGTTCATAAGAAAGAAGGACTATGTAATGTGCTATATCGGTTTATCTGAATCGGGGGGTTTGTTAAATAAGCTACTAGGGCTGTAAGCTGTCCCATAAACCACAATGGTCAGATTCACACAGCCTATCAAGCAAAAACTAGGAAATTATATTATGGTCAGCAAAATATGTGAAAGAAAATCATGAACGGCTGGGAGTTGAGTATAACTTTCCTACAGCACATCTAAAAAATGAACCTTCTTAGGTTTAGAAAACTAGAAAAGATGGGCGATTGTAAGGATTTGGATAGAAAACCACTTGGAAAATTTAGAACTGCAGATCAGATTGGGCTAAACAAACAAACGAACCATCCTGTAAGATGTCACAAACCACCATCTTCTGTAGTGTACCAAGAAAATTGCTATCTAGTCATATCTCTCTAAGTCACCAAGGGATCAATTTTGACTTGAAGGTAACATGACTTCAAAATAACTAAATCTTTTGCTTGATATTTCAACAAGGAGAAATGATTGCCAGCTTGTCTATAGTTTAATGAAACAAGTCCACCTCAAATTGTAATTTATGAAGCTAGGTCAGTGGTTCTCAGCTTGTAGTCCATGGACCGCTGGGAGGGGCGTGATGTCCTCACAAGGCGGTCTACAAAGAAGAAATGTTAGGATTTAAATCTGGAGTTAAGTCTTGGAGGTCCACGGCCACAAAAGCTATTTAAAGCGGTTTGCTGGTGAAGAAAAGGTTGAGCACCACCGAGCTAGATGATTCCAGAAAATCGTTGCAATGAATCACAGGTTTGGGATCCTGTTCACACAACACTGTAGTTAGCATTCAACTGCTATGGCCCGAAAATGAAGCAAAGCCAATAAACCATGGTTGGAAACTAATCAAAGAGAGAAGCAACCTGGAATTGAGAAGAAACTTCTGAACAGTGAGGATAATTAACCAGTGGAACAGCTTTGCCTTCAGAAATTGTGGGTGCTCCATCACTGGAGGTTTTTAAAAAGACTAGACAGGGGCTAGGCTAGAAGACCTCCAAGGTCCCTTCCAATTCAATTCAATTCTATTCTATCCTATCCTATCCTATTCCATGGATAGTGCTAAATGAGGTATCCATCCATACAATGAGAGGAAAAGAAAAGTAGAAAAAGAGAACCACAAGTATCAACCTACCTCACAACTACAGGAGAAACGAAGAAAGTTTAAAAAAAAAACCCTCTTCCAAGGTAAAATCTGAATCTGCTTTCTCGGAACAAGAAATGGTAAGAACTCATCTTCTGTGTGCATGAAGAAAGGATATCAAACAAAGAAATTTCTAATGAATAAGAAGAAACTCTACAGCTGCTGAAGATACCTTCTGAATGCTATGCTAGTCTTAACGGGAGCTTTGTTGGCTCGGTTTCAGGTCACAATGTTTTTTCTTTTCATTATAGAATTAGTGTTAAAACATTGAAATACAGGGAAAATGGGGGAAAGCAAATGTTGAAATGCAAAGACAGGAGAAGACAAGAAAGAGAGAGATGGGGGAAGCGGAGGGGAAGGGGAGGAGTGGAGAGGAGAGGAAAGAAGGAAAGAAAAGGGGAAGGGAAGGGAAGGGAAGGGAAAGGAAAGGAAAGGAAAGGAAAGGAAAGGAAAGGAAAGGAAAGGAAAGGAAAGGAAAGGAAAGGAAAGGAAAGAAGGAAAGGAAACGGAAGGAAAGAAGGAAAGGAAAGGGGAAGATAGGGAAGGGAAGGGAAGGGAAGGGAAAGGGAAGGAAAGGGAAGGGAAGGGAAGGAAAGGAAAGGAAAGGAAAGGAAAGGAAAGGAAGGGGAGGGGAGGGGAAGGGGAGGAGAGGAGAGGAAAGAAGGAAAGGAAAGGGGAAGA
>NW_020769373.1:2591301-2612131 GCF_900518735.1 Pseudonaja textilis | reverse complement strand
GAAGAAACAACAATTGCTTTCTCAAGGGGACATTCATCTGGAATTTAAGAGTCCTTTCAAGTTTGAGAAATGGTTATAATGCAGAGTAAACACCAAGTCAACAAGTCAACAAGATGCTTCTATAGGTCATTCTGGAGAGCTACCATTTCTCCAACTGAAAGTCAATAAGATCATATCTCCTCCAATGTTCAGTCTCACTCCAACAGTCACTCACTCCATTCCAAACCAAAGAAGAAAGTCTACATCAGGGTTTTCTAACATTGGCAACTTTAAGACTCCTAGACTTTAAATCCCAGAATTCTTGAAATCCATATATCTTTAAGTTACCAAGGTTGGGAAGCATTGATCTACAACATACAGCCCATCCACACCAACAAATTAACACTTTAGGCCAATGTTTTTTAAAGGATCTTAAAACAATCTTCTGTGCAATCTCCAGGCACCACAATATCAATGCCCCAAACTCAAAACCAGCAGAGTTTTTTCTAAGAATTCAGAGATTCACATCCATATGATCCAGATGGTACCCTGGTTGACAAAAGCTATCCCACAGCAGTAGAAGACCACCATGACTAAGAGCAGTAGAAGATTTACTTTTGTTGACCAGGAACCATGTGAAACTTGAGAATGACCATTAAACTGCTGTGAATGGACAGATTTTAAACCAAGCAGAGTAATAAAACTAATTCTTTCTCAACTCTATCTTCCTAACACATGAGATTATCAAAAAGGAAGCAAAACCAATCTGAAGCCTACTTTAGAATTTCCGTAAGTTTGTAGATGTTCTCCAATTCAACATGAGAAGAACCCAAGTCACACATTTCGAACAACTAACATAAGGAGAAAACAAGGGATTCAGTGATTGAATGTGGTTGCCACCTGCCATCTCTGCTCACCTCTGTTTTGTTAAATATGAGAATGGTTTGGTATCTCTCAAGTTCATCTTCTCCCCTGTCGGTCCAACCTTACTGAGTATTTCCTCTGATTATATTCCAGACGGTTTTTCCGAACTACCATTTAAGCCTTCAAATAAAAAAAATCAAGGTGTTTTTTTCCCCCCCAAGAGGCTTTGTAAATATCAGGGCCTTCCCAAACCCTCCTACAAGAAGAGGGGATTGTTAAATACAAGATTCATTTAAGGGGGGGGAAAAAAGCAAAATGTAAATGTAACAGAAGAAGCATTAAACAGCTTTCTGAACCAGCAGTTTGGCTCAGATGTTAAACATTACAAGCATAGGCATACATAAACACAGTTTAAAGCTGGCAGGTTTCCCAAGTCTGTGTGAGCTGTTCCTTGGAAGCAAAAAAAAAAGCGCACTTTCTTCTTTACATTAAATAAAATGCATGTCTGAATGGCCCAGCCAAAAGAGTAACGAATGGAGCCAACTTGCTGCGAATTTGATCCCTGCATGAACAGTTATATTAAGGTTTCAGCAAGCCTGCAAACATGCAAATATTAGAAGTTCACAGTAGATGCTTCTGAATAAAGAGGTTGACAGTATCAAGAACTTCATGGCTTTCACCATTTTTTTCAATGTTTGCTTGAAAGATCAAGAAAGACAGAAATTCTACAATCGAATGACCCGTATGAACATTGTTCAAAAAATCTGAATGCTTTCCTGAATCTGCAGTCCTGCGAAACACTCAAGCCAACAAAATCTCACCTCAACAGACATCTGAAAAGAGCTTATAATATCTTTTGGAAATCTGCTTTTCAGCACCTTCGAATTTCTTTTTAAAAAAAATAAAAAGGAAGTATTTGAATAGTATTTGACCCCCTCGTTTGTTAAGACGGAGTCTCAGACATAGAAGAAGTGAAGCAGCTGCAAAAATCCTCCTTATGCCTTCTGGCTGGTTCTAGACGTCCAATTGGGTTCTAGATGCCCAGTTGAATTCTAGGTGCCCAGTTGGGTTCAAGATACCCAGTTGGGTTCTTCATGCCCAGTTGGGTTCTAGATGTCCAGTGGAATACTGATTATTCAAAGTTCAGTATCCCTCACCCTACTACCGAATTAGCTACCATCTAAAGATGGTTCAGAGATTTGACTTCCCAAGCAAGATTACTGTACGGGAAGTCCTTGACTTATGACCACAATTGAGCCCAAACATTTCCGTTGCTAAGTGAGATGGTTGTTAAGTTAGCTTTGCCCCATTTTACAACCTCGCTTGCCACTGTTGTTAAGTGAATCACTGCAGTGGGGCTACTACAGCGGTTGTAAGTGCAAAAACGGTCATAAGTCACTTTTTCCAGTTATTGTAACTTTATACAATCACTAAATGAACTGTTGCAAGTCAAGGGCCTTTTTTTTTCCAGGAATGATCTGAAGCACACCAACTCCAAGCAAACTTGGGACTCAAATAAGGCCCTACAAAGTCTTGTAAAGCCTCCATGGATTTTACGTTGGGTCCCCCTGCCTAACCATGAAAGCATTTTCCAGTCACGTCTGCTGGCCTCGAAGCTGAAATTGTCTAATAAATAAATGCAGAAGAGGAAGAGGAGGGCAAAGAGAGAACCTAATAAATCTTTGACTATGCCTCTTGGCAAGGAAACTACGACTTGGTGTCACGAAGAAACACGTTTACTGCACCCCAAAGAAACGCTGAGTTCAGAAGTAGGGCTGCATTTAAGACAGATGGTAGCTACATTAAATCAAGCTGTGAAAAATTCAGGATTTATGCTTTTAAATTTGCTTTGCTATTTTTGTTAAATATCTTGAAACAGATCTTAGCGTGTCCCGTCCCCCTCCCACCCTCAAAAGCAAAAGGGTAGAATTACTCTGCCTTCCATAAATTCTGAGAAAAGGGAAGTTTAAAACTTGGGTGTTCTTAAGTTACACTCCACATGGAGACCATTTGTTTCAAGAGGTTTTTTTTTTTTTAAAAAAAAAAAAGCTTAAATACACAAAAATGCTCAATGTAGTTCTGAAAAGGATAAAACTGTTTTCTCAGAGTCAGAGTTGTATCTCACAGACCCTACATAGCCTGCATCAAAAACACAAGGCACAAATCTTGATTACAGGTAGTTCTCAACCTAAGATTGGCCGTTTAATGACCGTTAAAGAGTTACAACTTGGCTTTTGAAAGGTGTGGGGGGGACTTACAATGTGTCAATGCACGTCTGGCCATTGTAAAAAAATATTGTGACTTCCCCCATCCCAGGCCCACAGTTTCCACTTAACAACTGCCATAAAACAGTACAAAGAAATCTGGTTTGGTTACCTGGTGCCTTAACTGACAACCACAAGGACTTAGTACTAACATTCTGGTAGTCTCAATAATCACTTCTGGCCAGTCCCAAATCTTAGTAGCCTGCCCTCCCACTTTGGGGTATCTGAAATGGAGAACCAGCTCACCAAACGCTCACCAAATGCTCACCATATGGCAAGGCTGACCATTTTCACTCTACAAGTGATGAGGCAGGAAGGACAAAGACCCTTATAAACATTATGACTCAGACAGATGGTGTTCAGACAGGGGCCAACAGCAATTACTTCTACCCAAACCAATTTACAGAATCAATTATGTATACAGGTAGTCCTTAACTTATATAAGAGTTCATTGAATGACTCTTCAAAGTTACAAAATGACCATTATGACCATTTTCCACACCTATGACCATTATGGCATCTCTCGTGGTCACATAATCAAAATTCAGATACTTGACATCTGACTCCTGTTTATGATGGTTACAGGGGTTGTGGGTTGCAGTGGTGCGGTGGCCCTAGAGGTGGAGTTCTCGCCTCACCATCAGGAGGCTGTGAGTTCGATCCTGGGTAGAGGCAGATATTTCCCTCTCTGGGCATGATGAAAATATATCCTGATGAACAAAACTCCAAACTCCGTACTAGTGACAGGAAGGGCATCCGGCCAGTAAACATTCTGCTAGTTTCAGTCACTTGCTCAGACTCTACCCCGCAAGGGATTATGAGGTCATTAAAAGATGATGATGATGATGATTAAACAAACTGTTGTAAGTGAAGGACTACCTCTACCGTTTTATAAAGTGTGGAATCATTCCAAACATCTAACTCAATGATCAAAAGAAAACCAGGAGAAACTATCTTATTTCCCCAAAGCAGCAAACAACCAAAAGCAACAGAATCACAAAGCGGTTGCATGGACTCACATGCACAATTTCATCCCTTTGCAAAAACATTTTTTCAGGGGGAGAAAATATACTCTCCACTTCTTGAGCAAAAGGCATAGAAGTGATTTGCTCTTATCGGAGAGAGAGAAAAAAAATTCCACTAACGAGTATCACACAAAGCATTTGTGCAGCTGTTTTTCTGGCCCTTTGTGAGTTGTGAAACAGAGAGAGAAGGAGAGGGAGTTGGGGGAAGGAAGGGTCAACCCTCTGGGGGTCAAAGCGATGACTCGTTCCGCGGGACAAAAATAACTTTTTGCCAAATTTTTGCAAGAACAAAGAGGCCAGGAGGACAACGCACCCCTCCCCTCCTTTCGGTGTCATCTCTCATTTCCATGGCTTTATCTAAAATCGTCTTTAAACACACCGCACACTGCAGAAATGGAAACCCAGCAATCTTTCACAAGGCCTGACTCCAAATATTCCCAGCCTTTCCGTGTGCATGCTACAAATATTTCTGGACGCTCAGAAGAAGGAGCTACGTTCTCTCTCTGTGTGTCTCTCTTTGTTACTCCAAAATTACCCTTGTGATGTCTCAAAAAACTGCTCTTTTTCTCCCTTATATCCGGAGAGCTTGAACATTTAATTATCTTTGGGAAGTAATGGGGTGATTTGATTTATTATTAGATGAGAAGGATGTTGTTGATGCTTTCCAGCCCTTCCCCTTGTCCAACATGAAAAAGACTTAATAGGTTCTCTCCCTGGATGTCCTTCTGAGTTCATGGAGAGAATTCAGGCAATATTTTTTTTATTTATTAGATTTTTATACCGCCTTTATTAGTTTATAGCTAACTAAGGGCGGTATGAACATAAATAATACTTCTTCCTATTTTCCCCAGAATAACCCTGTGAAGTGGGTTGGGCTCAGAGAGAGAGAGACTGGCCCAAAGTCCCCCAGCTACCTTTCATGCCCAAGCTGAAACTAGAATTCCCAGTCTCCTGGTGATTGACCCAAATCCCCCAGCCAGCCTTCATGGGTAAAGCAGAACTAGAATTCCCAGTCTCCTGGTGATTGACCCAAAGTCACCCAGCCAGCTTCCATGCCCAAGGTGAAACTAGAATTCCCAGTCTCCTGATGATTGTCCCAAAGTTATCCAGACAGTTTTCATGCCCAAGATGAGACTAGAACTCACCCTCTCCTGGTTTCTAGATCAGCACCTTAACCACTGCACTGAACTAACTCTATACGAGAGATATTCAGTACTTGGATCTTGAGCTGAAAAAGTGTCTCTGATTTCATGTGAATACTCACTCTGTACCTCACAACTGCTCCTTAAAAGATCCAATTTTCTCCCCCTGAGCCCACACGGTACTAATATGGGTTCAAGAAAATGCATGTAGGAATTGAGGTGTTACTGAGATGGCAATAGGGTGCCACCACATGTTTTCTTCATTGCATATCCTCACAGGAGAATGGAGGCATACATACACCCAAGGCCATCGTCCTCCTCCTCCTCTTCTTCTTCTTCTTCTCCTCCTCCTCCTCCTCCTCCTCCTCCTCCTCTTCGTCTTCGTCTTCGTCTTCTTCTTCTTCTTCTTCCCCATTCAAAAAATTATTCATCAATGAATAGGAATCTCACAATAAGCCCTTGCTAAGACAGATAGACAGGATCTCCTTCTCACTAAGATAGATGATCTCAGCCTGCGGGTCTGATAAATGTTATATGGAAATTATTTCTCTGTGGATGTGTAAATATAGGTGACCTCTATGTAATAGCAGGATTGTCTCTTGTACCAAAAATAAAACACCACCCCTGAGATGACAGTGATTGTAGGAGCCCTTCCTTACAACTGCAAGAGCCAAGGACATTTGTAATTTAAGGAACACCTCCCGGGCTTTTAAATCCAAGCCAACAAATTTAGGATGAAGAAAACTCTGTACGAACTGCATATCATCCACCCTTTTTCTTCCTGGCTGCATCAGAAGTTGCAATCAATCTTCTCCTCTTATAGCAATCTTCAAAAAGAGCCTTTCCCAGAAGGAATATCCAACTATCTCTTTTGAATTCTGACATTCATTATCCCCAGGTACTTTGGCCTTTGTGAATTACAGGAACTTAAGCCTAACAGATCTCCAAACACAGAGCTTTTCTGGAAGGAAAAGGTGCAGAGAAAAAAATAATGCAAAGAAGAGCAACTAAGATGATTAAAAGCCTAGAGACTAAAACCTACGAAGAACCGTTGCAGGACTTGGATTTAGCCAGTCTAGAGAAAAGAAGGACTAGGAGGGACATGATAGCAGTCTTCCAGCATTTGAGGGGCTGTCACAAAGAGGAGGGGGTCAACTTATTTTCCAAAGCACCAGAAGGCAGGACAAGAAACAAAGGATGGAAAATAATCAAGAAGAGAAGCAACTGGGAATTGAGCAGAAACTTCCTAATAGTGAGGACAATTAATCAGTGGAACACCTGGCCTCCAGAAGTTGTAGGTGCTTCAACACTGGAGGTTTTTAAGAAGAGACCAGACAATCACTTGCCAGGAATGGTATAGGGTCTCCTACTTGAACAGAGGGTTGGGCTAGAAGACCTCCAAGGTCCCTTCCAGCCAATTGATTGAAATAATTCTCTGCTTCATAGGCTGTGCTGGAAAAGTTAAAGACAAGCCAACAATGGCGTTGGCAACACACACAACCAATTGCTAAAGGAAAGCCAACAACTTCATCCGAATCCAGGTCCACTCAAGGGTCTCCCGAATGGATCACATTTTTCTCTCTGTAGGATTCCAAGATTACCCTTACATTCTTTTCAAAGGCTGGGCTCATTGTCCTGCAATGGTCATGCAAAGCCCCACGCAATTAAAGGACAACGCACAACCCTTTGAAAGTAACACCTAAGGTCCCCAACCCTTCCTCTCTTTATCGTTCCTGATATAGACCCCTATTGCTTCACCACCCTTCATCCAAACCCAAACAAGCTGGCCAGTCTGCTATCTCTGATGGCTTCTAGAGCATTTCCTGGAACCAAAACAAGCCATCCTACATTGCTGGACTGTCCTTGGAAAAAGGCAGCCAAGCCTGCGCATAACAAACCCCCCAAAATCGTAGGAAACGCATCCCCCACCTTCCCACCCCGGATCAGAAGGGCTAAGTGAACTCACCTCCCATCTAATGCCTTCAGGATGTGCACATCTCAGAGTCCTTAGCCAGCACCGGCCTTGTTGGCTAAAGATGAGAAGGGTTGAACATTGACCAATTGGAAAGACATCAGCTCTGGGACAAGCGAGGCTACGGGACGTGACAAGAGGCAAAAGACTAGACTTTATTCCAAGATATTTGTACTTAAAGAGGGAACTGTCCAAAAAGAGGAAGGGAAAAGAAAAAAGAAAAAGAAAAAAAAATCTGGCACCATCTAAGAAGCTAAGAAAAATGAATCCCTTGGCAGGGCTTAATAAGCAAAGAGATCTGGCTTAATCTTCATGAAGGGAGGAGCAGTAGAAACAGCTCGTGATTACTGCAGTCAGATTCTTTGGGCCTTTTTTTTTGATGGGGGTGCGGAGAGAAACTGCTACCACCCCCAACGCTTGGAATATAAACTTCATCTCTATAATCCAATATTCATCAGAGAAGTTGTCTTTATTTATGTATTTAAAGGGCTTAACGATGCTATTAACTCCTTTTCAGACAGAAGGAAACTGCCTTAATTCTCTTAAGCTTTGAATAATGAAAGAAAAGGAAGAAGAGAAAGAAGAGAAAAGGAAGAAGAGAAAAAAGAGGAAGGGAAAGGAAGGGAAAGGAAGAAGGAAGGAAGGGAGGGAGGGAGGGAGAGAAAGAGTGAAAGAAAGAAAGAGAAAAAAGAAAGAGAAAGAATGGATGGGTGAATGAATGAATGAATGAATGAATGAATGAATGAATGAATCATGGAGAGTTTTTATTCTTCTTCTGGGTGTTAAAACTTTCCAAACCAGCTAGTCAAGCTAGTTTTCATAATTTAAAGGAAATGGTTCTGTTTTTAAAATAACAGGGGAAAGGTTACAAATTGAACCTCTTTGCTCTTAGTTCCTGTGCATTGTAAGTTAACAGGCCCATCTTCATTATGGGTCCATATTCTAATTAAGCTACTCCCGGAAGAGCTTTGTTAAAACCCATTCGAAAAGGAGCCTATCACAACTAAACCATTCCCATTAATGTCCCTGGGAAAGAGTGATGAATGCCTCAAAGCGGCCTATTGCGCTTGCAACTCAGGTTAGAAGCAGCAGCGCAAAAATTACATTTAATAAATGTATCTTTGCATTTAATAAATGCATTTTTTACATTTTTACTGTTGACACTTTGCAGACTCTGGAGAAGACTTGACGTGCCTCTTATCCTGGTAATACAAAGAGACCCCCGTGGACCCCAGCCCACCCCAGTTCTTCTGATGGGAGGGCCATCACTTGAGACTTTCAAGAAGAGATGGACTGCCATTTGTCAGAATGGGGTAGTCTCCCCCCATTGGGGTGGGGGTGGGGGGGTTGGATTAGATGACCTATAAGGTCCCTTCCAACTCTGATTAGTTGTTATCTGAGTTCTTCTAAAGCCCAGCGTAAACCCAAAAGCTACACACACACACAGAGAGAGACACACCGAGAGACAGACAGACAGAGACATGGAGCCTCCCATTTGAATTCTTTTGCAAACATTTTGACACACATTTCATTTAAGGCAAGTCAACAAGTTAAAAACTCCCAGCTGCCAAGAATAACTTTCCAGAGAAGGTCATTTGGTTATTTTCAAGACGGGTTTTTAAAACTTTTGAGGCTCCATGGGAACCTAACAATTCTGTCTCCTAACCTTTAAGGCAGGATTTTTAGAGCAAAAGAGAATTGTGTTGAGTTGTGGGATCAGATTTTTGAATGCTGCTTATTTATGACTGTTTACAGCATGCTGTGGTCACATGATTTTTAGGGTCTTTTGCAGATTTCAGGACTTTTAATTTCTCATTTCTGGCAAAAAAAAAAAGGCCATTAATGAAAATTTGGTTTGTTTGAAGTTTGCATTTGCTTAACGATTGTGACATTTGCATCAAGAAAGTCACAGTGATCCATTTAACAACTACGCCTTACAACTCTAATTCTGGCTAATTATGGCTGTACATCAAGGACTCTATGCAACCAAATGATTCCTACAGATTTGGTTTACGTGTTAGCTGCCATTTCCAAGACACAAACCTTTCTAGATCGAAAGTCAAAAAAAAAAAAGCTGCTCCGATGTTTGAATTCCTTATGTCCAGTTCGACAGAGGAATTATTGAGTCTGTCATCTGCACCTCTATAACCATCTGGTTTGGTTCTGCAACCCAACAGGACAGACACAGACTTCAGAGGATAATTAGGACTGCAGAACAACAATTATTACCAACCTGCCTTCCATGGAGGACCTGCATACTGCAGGAGTCAAAAAGGGGGCTTTGAAAGTATTTACAGACCCCTCACAACCTGGACATAAACTGTTTCAACTCCTTCCCTCAAAACAAGGCTATCGAGCACTGCACACCAGAACAACTAGACACAAGGACAGGTTGTTCCCTGAACACCATCACTCTGCTAAACAAATAATTCCCACAACACTGTTCAACTATTTACAAAGTCTGCACTGCTATCACTATTAATCTTCTCATCACTCCTTATCACCCATCCCCTCCCACTTGTGACTGTATGACTGTAACTTTGTCACTTGCATCCTTACGATTCATATTGACTGTTTCCTAGTATGATTGGATTGCTTATTGTACCCTATGACTATCATTAAGTGCTGTACCTGATGATTCTTGACTTTCTTTTCTATTTTTTTCTTTTATGTGCACTGAGAGTGTTTACACCAAGACAAGTTCCTTGTGTGTCCAATTACGCTTGACCAATAAAGGATTCTTTATTTATTCTGTATCATGATTATAGTCCTGTGTTTCCTTTTTCTAATTTTGTTTTCTTACGATGTGATTTCTGAGTCAGACACATTTGCCGTATGGGATGCCTTAGGAGCACCGCGGAATTGAGGCCTGATAAAAATCAACAAACTTCATATGCAACCGAGACTGATCCCCTCAGTCAGACAAAAGACAGAACAGACAAACAACAGTGCATCAGAAAAAGGGCTGGAGTTAAAAAAAATAAAATCACCGTCCTTGCAGACAAGTGACTTTAAAGATGTGTGGACTTCAACTCCCAGAATTCCCCAGCCAGGGGAACTCTCCTGTTTGACAGCCAGATACCTGAAGGCCTCCTTTAATTCTTCCCTTCGTTCTTCCTCTCCATGGAGCTAAATGTGCTATCTTCAACTTATTCAACTATTCCTTCTACGGTTTGGTTACCAGCCTCCCTACCCATCTAGATTTACTCTTGAAAAAACACACCCCTCCCTGGTTCTCCTTAAAACATGGACCTGGCCTTTCATGAAATTAGAACCAGAAGATTTGAATTGGATTGGAGATTGGATAACCCTTTGTCTGAAATGGTATAGAGTTTAGGGTTTCCTGCCTACGCAGGAGGTTAGACTAGAAGACCTCCAAGGTCCCTTCCAACTCTGTTCTATTCTATTCTATTCTATTCTATTCTACTCTACTCTACTCTACTCTACTCTACTCTACTCTACTCTATTCCTTGTTCTATTCTTTATTCTATTCTATTCCCTATTCTATTCTATTCCTTATTCTATTCCCTATTCTGTTCTATTTTCTATTCTATTCCTTATTCCATTCTTTTCCCTATTCTATTCTATTCTATTCCTTATTCTATTCTATTCCTTATTCTATTCTATTCCTTATTCTATTCTATTCCCATTCTATTCCTTATTCTATTCTATTCTAGTATTCTATTCCCTATTCTATTCTATTTTCTATTCTATTCCAGATTCCCTTTGGATAACCCAATCTGAACACAGACTAGAGTTTCATTCCGACTCTACTTTGACGGCTCAAACCCAACGGAAGAATAGAAGCCCTACGGTTTTCCCAGTTTACTCCCTTCCCTGCCTGTAATTTGCTTCAAACAAAGTCTAGCTGGAGTTTAAAACCCTGATGAAAGCAACTAAATCAAAACATGAATCGTTCCATCTGTGAATAGCTGGCAAAGAAAAGTCCACTGGCTCCCCAACTTAAGAATTCTCTAAGCATGGTGGGAATGAAAAGAGAGGCTTGGCAAGAGCCGGAGAGACTGTTCTTCTTCCTCTTTCTCTCCTTTATAAACTGTTCCTCTGTTTGAAGTACATCATAAACCTTTCTCTTAAAAAGTTTAAAGCGGACAAAGCCTGACCCTACATTATGCCTTCGCGTTTAAAAACTTTGGAGCGTGAGAGAAATCAAGTTCATCTCGACGTAAGGCAAGGGCTGTTTCAAGAAAAACATTGCATACCTCCACCAAATCACACACGGATCATGAGCTGAACAAAACAAAAGGTCCCTAGAGGCTCAGAGCCAGCCTAGAAAGTCCTTTGAAGTTAGCAAAACATTGTCCAGGCAGGATCCACTCATGAAAGCGTGGGATAGGCTGTTTGAACCACATTTTGCTCCGAGATCACCTGTGGCCTGTCCAATGAGTAACTTCAACAACAACCCTGTGCTGGTTAGACAGTATATACTTAGTTTAAGAAAGAGAGCTGCCCCCTTAAAGGAATGCTTCATGGGAAATGTAGTTAATAACTCGTGGGAGATGTAGTTCATGTCATGTGGTCACATCTGCAATCCTGATTTGTCACTGACTTGATCTCTGGTTGGGCTGGGGGAGGTTTTGGGGCATTCTTACCTGGAACCCAGCATCGTGCTGGAGTTTTCCTTTGCTATAAACGTTATGGGATAAAAATAAACCATCTTTTCATACTATGGAGGCAAAGATTGGACATTAGATGAATCTCAACATAACTGTGAGTTATACTTTGAGGATGCCTAATAAAATCCAATAGACTAACTTTGCATGGAAGCCTTTGTAGTGTTGAACTGCTTGTCCCAGGGACTTTGGGGACATGAAAGTACCAGCAAAACCTCTTATTTCTATGGCTGTGAATTATATTCATTCACCGCCTGCAAGGCTTCACAAACAGTCTTTCAGGGGACTGTTTATAAACACCCATCTTATCGCAAGTTGGAATGCTGCCAGGGAACTAATTGCCAAGCATAGGGCAAGGCCAAACTTGACAGAATCAAAGAGACCTTTTCAAAGCTTGAATCGACCAGACAAAGTAATTGCTTCCTGCAAAAGCTCACATCCTGTTTGCTCCTTTTTTTTTATGTCCTAGGGGAGAGGCCAATCATCTCTGAGGTGTGGCCTTACTCCCGAGTCGACCCTGCTTTCTCAATTGTTCTTGTCTTCTGGTAGCCCTGAGCATGCCCAGGCTGGGACCTGGTTCCAGAAACTCTCCCGCCTCGTTGCTGTCTGAGTCTGAAGGCAGCTGATGACTGCCAGCCTGTCCCGGCCACATTTCTGCCTCTGATGCAGAGCCCTCATTCCAAGGCCCCCTCAGCCTCCAAGATGGGCCCAGGTTCCTTCCCAACCTCCTTGCTACTCTCCGACTCTGCTGCCAACTTTGTCAGCCGCCGCTGGGCCACAACAGTACCAAACCCCTGGATGTTGGAGAACATTTAGTGTCTATGCAAACCAGAAAATCATTCTAGACAATGAAAACTAGCTGACAAGTCATAAAGGATAAGAGCACGTTGAGCTATTTCAGACATCATGCTAAACCAACGTTGGCATGTTAATTAATCCACAGTGTTTTTTTTTTAATGCCTACAATCCTAGATGTCTTCTGAAGCTATTTAGCACCATGAAGAGTCTTGATGGCAACATCTGCAGATAACTCCGGCTTTCTAACCTTCTAACTCAATAGACACCAACGTCAAGACAAATAATTTCCTTTATTTCTTGCTTCTGATCTATTTCCTGATTCTAATCTTGTATGCACCTTGCCTGACAGGAAGTCACAAAATGTGTATTTGTGCCCTTGGAGCGGACCTAAGAACTTTACTGGATAGTTGTCTGATTTCAAATCATGTCTTGACTCTTGAGGCAGTTAGGATGATATCCTCGCTTTTCTCCAAAGAAGACCACGCTCTACAAGATTGGTCAACTTTGGGACACACACAGAGCTTGGGAAACATCTCTTGGGATGTACACAAAATGATTATCCTTTAAGGAAGGGAGCTTGGCTATTCCCAGATGGCTGCTTTTGGGTCACAGTCAGGCACAAAATACCTATGAAATACGTTGTGAGGTTGATATTCACATTTTTCCTCCAGATAGTTCTCCCTCCCAGCTCTGGGCAGGTGGGCATCCTTCTCAACGAAGCCTTGAACTGGAAGCATTTAGAATTGGGGTTCACAACTATGGCCCCTTTATGACCTGTGGTTTTCAGCTCCCAGAATCCCTGCGCCATAGTCAGTTGGACATAAAGGGGTGATAGTTGCCCACCCGTGATTTAGAAGGTCTACAGAAGCATGTAGAACATCTATAGACTCTGGATTGGAAATAAAGATGATGCTAGAAGTCACAAGGTCTCTTCTGCCCTTCCAAATAAAAATCCAGTGGTCCAAAGAGCCTGGTAGACTCTGAAGAAGACATCCATTGGTGCCCCCAGAGATTGCAAGTCAACCTAGGTGTTGTGACCCACCAGCGGCCAGCTGAGCTGGTTACAGACTTGGACAGTGAGGAGGTTGGGGAAGAACCTGGGCCAGTCCTGGAGTCTGGGGAAGGCTCTGATGAATGCTCTGCATCGGAGGCAGAGATGGGGCCAGGGTCATCCGACAGTTATCAGCTGCCTTCGGAGTCAGAGATCAGTGGGGCAGAAGAACAGCTGGAGCCTGTTCCCAGTATGCACATGCACAGAGCTGTCAGGAGAAGGGAACAGTTCAGGAACAAGGATCGACTCAGGAGTAAAGGCTCAGGTGGACGGTGAATGGCCCCTCCCACAGGGAATAAAAGAGGAGCGAAGGGGGAGTGATGTTTGCAGGAGACAATTAGTTCCATTCATTAGGATGAAGATCTGTTCCTGATTCCTTGCCAAGCAATTTCTGCTACAGCATGGCGTTTGGAAGATATCGGCCTGGCAACTCTCCAAGCCTGATAAAGACCTGTAGTTGTAAAATCTCTTGAAAGACCGTTTGCTGGGACTTGGCTGGAGAGAGGAATTCCTTTTAACTTAAATAAAAGGGGTTTTATCGGGACGGGGAGCCGGCTTCACGATCTTGGGAAGGTCTCGGTCAGAAGACTACGAGAGAAGGTGGCCTGGTTCACACAGCAAGCTAAACCCTTTGAACATCTCTTCTGAGATCTAATGAACGCTTTCCCTAAACACATTTGCTAGAGGAGATTGCTGGCATTAGTAATTATCTTTTGTTTTGGGGGTGGGAAGGGCGTGGCCTTTAGAGTGCCAACCTCGTTTAGCAGGTCTCAAAAGACCCTCCAGGGATTACTTAAGATTTATCGGCTGGCCAAAAGCTTCTCCGGGAATTGCGTCCAGAATGCAAGAAGCATTTTGCAAAACCGATGGACCACCTGTCCATGCCGCGACTCCGGAATGACTTTGGGAGAAAGAAGCTCCAAGCCTTCTGAATGTTCAAAGGATAAGCCACAATATAAATCTGCTCAGGATCTGGCGCCGATCCCAGATTATTATTATTATTATTTTTTCCACCGCTATCAGATTGCAAAGAGATGAAAAGAGGGAAGGCCGCTTTCCAGTTGGCCCTGCAATTTCTCAAAAAGTTTCTTCCACCGCAAAAGAGGCTGCGGAGGTTTTGTGTGTGTGTGTGTGTGTGTGTGTGTGTGTGTGTGTGTGCGCGCACCTCATTCTTCCTCTGCTTTGAGAATTTCTTTCAGGCAATCTCCTACTTTCTTTCAGGTGATCTCCTACTTTTGAAACGGACTTTGTTATGGAAATAAAAATACCCCCCCCCAAAAAACTGTCCTATGCAAAGTCAAAGTGCATGTCCCACAAATCTACATGGCGAGATAAAAGCAAAACAGACAAACAAACCCTCAATTTAGTCCCATTCAGACATTTGCCCTGAAGCTTGAATTTCAAGGGAGGAAGGAAAAAAAACCCCCAACTATCTAGCAATCTGACTACAAAAATAATCCCATCCCTTGCAAATTAAAAGAATGGCTTCAGAAGATCTTAGAGGTAGCCTTTTAAAAGGCCATCCCACCATCCTGTCAGAGCTGAAGAAGCTTCTTGGATGAGAAGCAAAATGTCTTTAAAGAAAAAAGTAAGGCAGTCCAGTTGCCTCCTGGAAAACCAAAAGCAATTTGGACTGAGAATCTCTACAGATTTTTAGCCTTTTAAAAGTAGCCTTGAATTGTTTGTTTATATGAATCAAGCTGATATAAACTTCGGCTAGATACTCTGGGCTCATTTAGCCTCAAAACAAAAATAAAAAAATAAAAATAAATAACATCTTTCAGTGCCTCACGTTGAATCCACATGCCTGGGACAAAAGTTAAGATCCAAGCCAAACCCAGACATAGTGAAGTCAGACTGAATTAAGCAAAGCTCCCATTTGGGTTTACACGACGCTTTTCGTGAGCCTGGCTCTCAAAATGGCAAGGGATTCATTTACAGCATAACTGGGACTGAAGGGAACCCTGTAAAACATTGTAAAACATTTTGAAACAATACCCACACCGTTAGGAAACGTCTTCCTAAAAGCTTTGCAGAAAATGTAACCCAGACCATTGATGGAGCCAGAGGTGGGATTCAGCCGGTTCTGACCAGTTCTGGAGAACCAGTAGCACAAATTTCGAGTAGTTTGGAGAACCGGCAAATCCCACCTCTGACTGGCCCTTCCTCCATCTCTTCTCTGCCTCCCATTGAGTCCCAGCTGATCGGCTGGGTCTTCTTTGGTTGCCCTGCACAGGAGAACAGAGCTGGAAAGCAGGTTAGTGGGGTGGGGAGGGAACGGGATTTTGCAGTAACCTTCCCCTGCCACGCCCACCAAGCCAAGCCACACCCACAGAACTGGTAGTAAAAAAAATGAATCCCACCACTGAATGGAGTATGAATCAATTCAGTATATAAAGCCAGGGTTTTTTTTTTAAAGAAAAATGGGTGGTAACCATTCGTTTACCGGCTGTTCGAAGTTACGACAACACCGGACAAAGTGACTTAGGACTGTTTTTCATACTTATGACCGTTGCCGCTTCCTTGTGGTCACGTGACCAAAATTCAGCCACTCGGCAACTGGTTTATACCTATGACGGTCGCGGGATCATGCGATCCTCTACTGCGACTTTCTGACAAGCAAAGTTAGCGGGGAAGCCAGATTCACTTAATGACGTTACTAATTTAACAACTGCAGGGATTCACTCAACGACGGTGGCCAGAAAAATGGGGCAAAACTCACTCAATAACATTTCTCCTAAATTTGCAACGTAAGTTTGGGGAGTCGACTGTTGGTATTTGCAAGCTCAGGATTGAACTGTGAGGGTCCTGGATGCTCTCTGAGCTTGAAGAGCAACCCAGCCCACTTCCTCCCCGCCTCCCTAAATAACTGGCTCTCCTACAGCTGTAGTTGGATCCAGTGGTCCTCTCTCGTTTTGCCATTTCTCCTGGCCAAAGAACAGCCACACCCTTGGTCTCTCTGTTTTTTTTAATCCACCAAAGAAGCTGCTGTGGTAAGTTATCTGCAAGGGCTCCACGCCTTCTCTTCCTCCTCCTCCTAAGAGGGATCTTGGGGTCCTGAAGTGGACAACCAGCTAAAAAGATGAACCAGCCGTGTGCAGCAACAGCCCCAAAAGCCAATGCAATCCTAAATTGCGTTAACAGAGGGATACAACGAAGATCAAGGGAGATACT
This sequence comes from Pseudonaja textilis, assembly GCF_900518735.1. Next base: position 2,595,231 of record NW_020769373.1, on the reverse strand, counting down.
AATACCACTTTAAAGCCTTAGTAAGACCACACCTAGAGTACTGTATCCAATTTTGGTCATCACACTATAAAAAAGATGCTGAGACTCTAGAAAAAAAGTACAGAGAAGAGCAACCAGGATGATGAGGGGACTGGAGGCTAAAACATATGAAGAACGGTTGCAGGAACTGGGCATGGCTAGTCTAGGGAAGAGAAGGACCAGGGGAGACAGGATAGCAGAGTCTTCCAATATTTGAGGGACTGCCACAGAGAGGAGGGGGGTCAAGCTATTTTCTAAAACACCTGAAGGCCAGACAAGGAATAACAGATGGAAACCAAAGAAGAGATTTAACCTGGAAATAAGGAGAACTTTTCTGACAGTGAGAACAACCAACCCATGGAACAGAAGTTGCCCTCAGGAGTTGTGGGAGCTTCATCCCTGGAAGCTTTTAAGAAGAGACTAGACTAGACTGTCAGAAATGGTGTAGGGTCTCCTGCTTGGGTGACAGGTTGGACTAAATGACCCACAAGGTCCCTTCCAACTCTGTTAATTTATCTGTAACCCCGCAGATAAGAAAAGCAGGAAAGGGTGTGCAAGTTTCCTCCCCACCGAACACACATCACCCGGCAGATGAAAGGACCTCCAGAACATCTCCCCCTGGTCCCATTTCTCCTGCAGGGTGGTCCTTTGTTCTCACTCTTTCCTCCCGAGCTGATCCCAGCAATCTATTCCTCGTGGTGTGCGCAGCATCACCCGGAGATCAAACACTCGCACATGAGTTTTCCTTCCCCATATCTTGAAATCAGAGAATCGGGCTTTAATGGGGAACTTCCCTGCGCCCTAATCCTCCCCAAGCTCAGAACTTCTGAGCAGAGATGGTCAGAAACAGGTTATGCTCTGGGAGGGAGAGGGGGAGGGAGAGAGAGAGAGAGAGAGAGAAAGACTGACTGGTGGCAATAGCCTCGGAGCTAACATGGGGTCAGATGTGGAGAAAACGTGGGTAGCTCAAGACAGGAGTTGAAGTCCACAAGTCTGAAAGTTGCCAAGGTTGGAGACCCCTTGATTTAGAAGGAATTCAAGGTGCCTTTGACTTGATTTTTGGAGTTTGTCCTAGGTAGACAAAGGCCAGTGTTTTGAATGGCTAGAAAGCAGACATAACAGGTGTTTTCAAAACGACCTTCAACTAAACCACCATCGATTGTACCGCTTCTGACTCAGGAGGGCAACAGTGTTCCTCAGTTTCCTCCAAGCCATTATCAACCACCGATGAGAACAGCGGTGAACACTTAAGTGTCCAGCATGTCAGTAAAGAGGAAAAAAAATCACTCTCTCTCCTCTTCTTCTTTTTTTTTAATTCCTCCCCCTTTAAGGAAAGCAGAAGGCAAAAGTTTCCCACTTCAGATTTTCAACAGAGTCTTAAGTTTGTTATAAACCGTCACTGATCCCTCCAGGCGAAGGCAGCGTGTGTGCGGAAAGGCCTCAAAAAGAATTTATTTCCAGGCTTGCTGTAAATGTTTCCATCCACAGACCGGGGTGTGTGTGTGTGTCTCCTTAGAATTGGTAAGGTCAGACGCGCCATCCTTTAAAAAAAGGGATGGCGCCTTCGCACGTTATGCACCGTTGAAGGATGCGATCTGGCTGAAGCATTTCATTTCCCAGTCAAATTCCGGACATGCAAGGAGTGCCCCTGCTCAGCCCAGCCCAGAAGCCAGTGAGAAATCTACACACCTCCTGAAAAGGGCGAGATGGAGCCAGAAGTAAAATCCTATCCGAGCCTGCCACTTCCCAAAAGGCCCTTTTCTGCTCTGCTTTCTGGCCTTTTCACCTTAAAACAAAAAACAAATGGCCTATTCTTTTTAATTTGCCACCATGAGGACCAGAATGCTGCTTCTATTTTAATGTAAAGTATACGTTAAACTGGAACACTGGGCCCTATCTAACGGGATGAAATTCAACGTAGAGAAAATTAAAAGTCTTAGGCAAGGGGAAAAAAAAGGACACATATAGACTGGGTGAAACCAGACTTAGCAGCAGTAACTGGGAGTGGGATCTTAGAGTCTTAGTGGACAACCAGCTGAACATGAGCCAGCAGTGTACAGCAGCAGCCAAAAAAGCTAATGCAATCCTAGGTTGCGTTAACAGAGGGATACAATGAAGATCAAGGGAGGTACTAATATCACTCTATAAAGCCTTAGTAAGACCACACCTAAAATATGCATCCAGTTTAGGTCACCACACTATAAAAAAGATGTTGAGACTCTAGAACAAGTGCAGAGAAGGGCAGCCAGGATGATTAGAGGACTGGAGACTAAAACATATGAAGAACGGTTGCAGGAACTGGGCATGGCTAGTTTAGGGAAGAGAAGGACCAGGGGAGACACAATAGCAGTCTTCCAATATTTGAGGGGCTGCCCCAGAGAGGAGGAAGGGGTCAAGCTATTTTCCAAGGAACCTGAAGGCCAGACAAGGAATAATGGATGGAAACTGATCCAGGAGAGATTCAACCTGGAAATAAGGAGAAACTTTCTGACAGTGAGAACAATCAACCCATGGAACAGAAGTTGCCTTCAGAAGTTGTGGGAACTTTATCACTGGAGGCTTTCAAGAAGAGACTGTCAGAAATGGTGTAGGGTCTGCTTGGGCGGGGGTAGGACTAAATGACCTACAAGCTCCCTTCCAACTCTGTTAAATCTGCATCTGTATACAGAATCCAGGGCAATTTTTCCAGCATCCGCACAACACACTCTGTCCGCACTTGCTTCTTTCTGAGCCAAACAGGATGGCTCTTCTAATGTAGTGTTTCCTAAGCTTGGCTGCTTAAAGATGTGTGAATTTCAAATCCCAGGACTCCTCAGCTTGCACGCTCGCTGGGGGATTCTGGGAGTTGAAGTCTACACATCTTCAAGGGTGGCCAAACGTGGGAAAGGCTGTTCTGGTGCATCCCTTAAACTCCAAATACCCATGGTGATAAGGACACAAGGACCAAGCAAGCTTTAGGACGACTGATCAAGTTTAACATAAAAGAAAAATAATAATCACCTCCAGGAAGAAGGCTCTGAAAACCCCCGAGACACCTGCCACAGGTAAACAAGACTGCATGTGCTTTCCTACCTTTTAGCACATTTAGTGCTGGAATTCTCTTGGCCAATCAGAATTTGGAGGAAGTTGGCAAGCTGCCCTCCTAGCGGTGACTTCAGAGCCTTCTGCCTGACTTTTGCAAGCGAGGTTGAGCACAATAATGGCTGTGTGTTAACATAACGGGAAAAAGCAGAGCACACGATTGGTGGAATCTGGGCCAAAGTAATCAAGCGGCGCAGACAAATGAAGCCCCGCCTAAAATTGCTATTATGTCTATTATGCCAGGGACAGACAGCCTGGTGTGGTGTTTGGATGGCAACTTCCATTGTCTTTTGCCCCTGGAAATGCTGGCTGCAGGACTGGCGAGAACTGGCATTCAAAACATCTGCAGGACGTCAAGGTTTATCGACTGCCATGTGATCAGGGGAAGTGAACATGCATGTTCCAGGATGTTTAGCCCATGGGAGGCAGGGGGGGCGGGTTCATCCCCATCATAGAGAAAGCAGCTTACAGAGTTTTGGCACCAGTATCTAGCCACTTAGGCAGCTTGCATGAATTCAGAAGGCCAAACTGCCCTTCTCCTGGCTCAGCGGGCAGGGACAAAATGGGAACAAGAAGGGATAATAATAATAATTTTAAAAAACTAGAAATAATTCAAGGCAATGAATATATCCAATAATTCTTTCTTCCTATTTTCCCCTAACAACAGATGGGTTGGACTGAAAGAGAGGTGGACTGGGCTGAGAGAGAGGGATTGGCCCGAAGTCACCCAGTTGGCTTTCATGGCTAAAGTGGGACTAGAACTCACAGTCTCCTGGTGACTGGGCCAAAGTCACCCAGCTGGCTTTTGTGCCTAAGAAGGGACTAGAACTC
>NW_020769373.1:2577063-2591291 GCF_900518735.1 Pseudonaja textilis | reverse complement strand
AACTCACAGTCTCCTGGTGACTGGCCCAAAGTCACCCAGCTGGCTTTCGTGCCTAAGGCAGGACAAGAAGTCACAGTCTCCAACTTCCTAGGCTGCTGCCTTTTAACCACTCTCCCTAGTAAAAGCGACCCAACGGACTAGCAACTTGAGCCCCCGAGTCTCATCCCTGCCAGGGAGCGATCCAAGAGCTTGCTTTTTCAGTCTCTCTTTGGTGTCAGCCTTCTGGCTTCGGGAGAACCAGGAAAAGCAGAGCCCCAGGCTTCCACAGCAGGAACCGTCTCGTTTGCCAGTGCCTTGAAAGAAAGAAAATAAACCACCCAGACCAAAAGAAAAAAAAAGGGGGAGGGAAAAAAAACCCTCTACCAGCCCCCCCTACCCCCACCCTGAACATCTGCAGTTTACTTTTCAAACCAGGTTTTGAAGCACGCTTGCAGGAAACCTAAGCCGTGCCCTTTTCCAGGATTTCTATAAAGGCCAGTGGCTAGACTGGCAGGAGGTGGCCTCGGTGAATGCTCTGTTTTGTTTTAAAAGATCATCACTGCATGGATGCTTCTCTTCTCCTGAAGCCAGCATCAGCCCTTACAAAAGTTTCAATACTCCAGCGGGGGCCCCCACACTTCTCTCTTTCCCCCCCCCCTCCTTCCTCCCCTCCCTTCCGAAGCCAAGTTCAAAGGAAGCCATAAAAAAGCCATCCTAACATCTCTGGGAAGGCAAAGGAGGAGGCTATAAAAACAGCCCCCTATTGAAGCAGCTCTGGGCTCTCCACTGTGGCGGCAGGATCTACACAAAGGCAGCCTTCCACGAATAAACTTGAGAGTTAAATGCCTGCACAGCGTTTCTCTCATCCCCTCCGTTGCTGAAGAAGCAAATTTTAGGATGAGGCTTTAAGCCAGGCAAGGTGTTTCGCTCGCAAGCGTCGCCGTTCCGTTGGCCCTCTTGAAAAAAAGGAAAATCCCATTTTCCGACAAGACACACACTCTCAGGTGCGAAGATTAGATTTTAAACATGAAAACGAAGCCACGGATCTTGAAAAGGATGGACTCCCAGACAAACAGTTTTGATTTCCAGCATTCCAGTTTTCTTCTCGAGCCAAAAGTTGGGTTATTATTTTTTTTTAGAGAGAGGAAGGCTGTTTTGATTTTGAAGGGGGAAGAGTTATGATATTGGAGCTCAGTCGTTATGTCCAAGATCATTTTGATCTTGGTTATTAGGAACATATTTTTCCCCTTTGAAGTGACTCTCTTAAATTGTAGAGGGAGGGAAAGAAAAACTAAATGAGTGAGCGCAGTTATATAAACCATGGTTTACTGATTATATCGCTATTGCTACAATTTACCCACTACAATCAAATGACGAGTAACTCCAAATTTAGGCATGAGGTCCATCCAGCCACCTCATTTAGCTTTGTGTACACAAACGGATACAATATACAGATTTTTCACTACCCCTTGTCTTTTCCTGAGCTTATGGATGGAAACGAATCAAGAAGAGAACCAACTTAGAACTAAGGAGTAATTTCCTGACAGAACAATGAATCAATGGAAGGACTTGCCTTCAGAAATTGTGGGTGCTCCATTACTGGAAGTTTTTAAGAAGAGATGGGAGAACCATTTGTCTGAAAATGGTGTAGGGTCTTCTGCTTGGGCAGTGGGTTGGACTAGACCAGGGGTCGCCAACCTTTTGGACCTCAGGGACCACCAGACTCATAATTTTAAATCCCGCAGACCACTAATATGAATTTTGACTGATGGTGGCTTGCTGACCTTGGTGGGAAAGTCGGTCCCCTATTCCAGAGCTGCAGTAGTCACTGGAATGGCCCTTTGGTCATCCCGGAGCAGCTCCTCCAGTCCATGGCAGGCCGGTGCACCCGAGTGGTGGAGCAGCTGCTCCGGGATGACCAGAGGGCCAGTCCTGTGACTACTGCAACTCTGGAATATGGGACCGACTTTCCCACCAACGTCAGCAAGCCACCCTGGGGCGGATTTCCCTCCTCACCATTGGTCTTACCTTCCAGTTCCAGCTTGCGTGGCTCTACTCAAGGTAAGGTTTGCGCTCAGCCAGCGGATGGGCGGGCCATGTGGGCGGCACAGCCTTGTGTTCCCATGCAGCCTGGATTAATTGCTTTGTGGGGGCAGGACATTTCTCTGCAGACCACCAAAATTTTCTTGCGGACCACCAATTGTCCCAGCCCACTAGTTGGCAACCACTGGGCTAGAAGACCTCCAAAGTCCCTTCCATGTGATTCTTCAGTCTTTGGCCCTTGCATAGGTCATAGTCATGTTCCAAATATCCCTTCTCATCGGTTTCTTTACATCCCAAATGCGCCTAAACTTACCCGACCTCTCTATTGGATTGGAGCTGCTTAACACCTGGATAGTAAACCATCAATAATATCAGCGTTAGAGGCCAATCAGGAAATTGAAGTAACTTCCTAAATCATGTTTCTCAGTCTGGGTGAACTTCAATTCAACTGCCCGTTCTGCTGGCTTCATTCTGGGGATTGAAGACTATTCATCTTACTATCGCCAAGGTTGAGAGATAGGATTCTAAATTAAAGGAGCATTAACCTTCTTCCACACACTTGCCAAGGAAGTTACATAAATGTGACTGTGAAGTCACCAGGCACTCAGTCCAATTTTGCCTTTCTGACTCACCCATAATCAATCTCAATTATTACTGTTTACAGTCTGTTCTCACAAGCATATCATTCTCTTTTAAAGTAGAGAGTAAACACAAGAACCCTTCTCGTAAGGCTTGCCAAGATCCAAATTATACAAGCAGCCCCATCAGATACGAACAATCCAGAAAACACACCCAGATAAATGCAGATCAACATCTCTTCTTGAGGCGCTCCATCCGGTGCCTCTTTAAACTTAACTCTGCCAAATTTTGCAACCCAGCTCTCTCTCCTGGCCTCCAGAGCAAAATTGCACAGAGATGCTAGGTGCTTTCTACACCTTTATGGTTTGTAACCACACTCAACTTATCCTCTGAGAATAATTGCCACGGATTCCAGCTTTCTGCTGGGTTATTGAGCAATTCAGTTCCTCCCATCTCCACAGTATGACTGAAACTTCAAACACCAGAAAAAGGCAATTGAACAGTAAACTAATTTAAACCCCTTTTTTTAAAAAAAAAAAACAGACACACACCACCGGCACACTGGTCTACTCCACCACACTTTCTTTATATGCATTTTTGAATGGATATTCTCCAAAAAAATATCTGGAACCAAAGATCTGCAGACAGTGAATGAGATCAAATCTTTCATCTCAAGAAAGTAGTGAAGAACAGAGTAAAATATATACATTCCTTGCGGTACACATAGGACACATCATTCAAGATGTATTTCTCAACTTACTTTCAAATCAGGTAAAACGAGCTTGCTCAAAAGAGTTGTTCACCAACGCTCAACAAACATAGCACTTCCCTTAGAAGAACTGTGTGCCATATTTTAGAACCAAAGACTAGTGGTGTGAAAGTCACTGGGTAATTCTGTTATCAGATCATCTACTTTGACAGCAAGAACTGAAATATGCTGTTCCATATCTCTATTGGTCAGGATCATGTGCCTATGGGGATGTTGCAATGGTCATAAGTGTAATATACGACTAGCTCTATATACGACTAGCTTGATATCTGTGCTTCACTATGAAACTATGTGGTCAGGCTTAGTTTTTTGGGGGGAAAATAAGGGGGGAAATTCTGCCTCTGCCTATCAGTATTCATCTGGCTAGCATCCTGTCAGCATGTGAGAGAGTTGAGGGCTGTTTGGAAACTGAAACAGTATTTTCTGTGTGAGGAAGGAGACAACAAGGAGCCTGGGCGTGGCTTAGCTCAACTGTTCTGTACTAAAGCCAAGTAGTGCTGTGAGACTAAAACTGAAACTGAAACTCCTCTCCTCTGCTTGTGTTTTGCCTTTGGAACAGATTTCTTTCCAGGTGGGGAGGGGGAGTAGAACTCCTTAGCATCAGAGCATATTAATAATAATATATGAAATGCTAATGCTCTGATGGTCATTTCGAAAAATCCTTTCTTAATGAGCACCCAGAAGCCAAGAGGAACATACATGCCAAATTTCAAGTTTGTAGGCTTTACGGTTCTGGAGATTTTGTGATGATGTGTGAGTGGTATTTTGCTTATATATATATATATAGATTTCTTCAAGATACAGCAAGTCCCTAATTTATCAACCACTTAAGTCGGAGATGACCACAATCCTTTCCCGAAATCGCTGGAGTCATCCTGCTATACCACAGAGGCCTGGTTTCCCATCATGTTGAAGGAACCATGTTACAAAATCCAACACATGATTTATTTGCTGATCAGGGTTGCTTAGGAAAATTTGAGATAGTGAATTAAATTCCCAACATGGAATGTCTACCAATGGGTTTGCCCGACAAATTTAGCAAGTCCCTAAAGTCCTAAACATCTCCATTAACACGTTAAGCTTGATTAGAATTAACCTTGGATAGGTTGTTGTTGTTTTAAGTTTATCACCTCGTGCAAACTCAGCCTTTTTAAGTGTGTTACACTAATCATGGATGAGGAAAAACAGTTTGGTGTAAATGTCTAGGGAGATCCTGGTCCGTGGTTGTCTCAAAGGTGCTTTTTTCAAGAGGCAACTGGACTTTCTTTGTTGTTGCTTTTCCTTGAAAATGTTTTGCTTCTCATCCAAGAAGCTTCTTCAGTTCTTGGATGAGAAGCGAAATGTTTTCAAGGAAAAATATCGAGAGAGGCCAGCTGCCCTTTGAAAAAGCACCTTTGGGAGCAGTTAGGGTATAATGTTCAAATGTCTAGGTTCTATCATATCACAGGACCTAAAATGGACACCTAACATCAAAAACGTCATCAAGAAAGCACAACAAAGAATGTTCTTTCTGCATCAACTCAGAAAGCTCAAACTGCCCAAGGAGCTGCTGATCCAGTTCTACAGAGGAATTACTGAGTCTGTCATCTGCACCTCTATGACCGTCTGGTTTGGTTCTGCAACCCAACAGGACAGACACAGATTCCAGAGAGCGATTAGGACTGCAGAAAAAACAATGGCTACCAACCTGCCTTCCATCGAGGACCTGTATACTGCAGGAGTCAAAAAGAGGGCTGTAAAAATACCTACAGACCCCTCACATCCCGGACATAAACCAGTTCAACTCCTTCCCTCAAAACAATGCTCTAGAGCCCTGCACACCAGAACAACTAGACACAAGGACAGTTTTTTCCCCGAACGCCATCACTCTGCTAAACAGCTAATTCCTTCAAAACTGTCCAACTATTTACAAAGTCTGCACTACTATTACTATTAATCTTCTCATCACTCCTTATCACCCATCCCCTCCCACTTGTGGGACTGTAACTTTGTCACTTGTATCCTTAAGATCTATATCATTTTTTCCTAGTATTATTTGATTGCTTATTGTACCCTATGACTATTATTAAGTGTTGTACCTTATGATTCTTGACTCTTGACGAATATATCTTTTCTTTCATGTAGATTGAGAGCATTTGCACCAAAGACAAATTCCTTGTGTGTCCAATCACACTTGGCCAATAAAGAATTCTATTCTATTCTATTCTATTCTATTCTATTCTATTCTATTCTATCCTATCCTATCCTATCCTATCCTATGTTAAGGCGCCAGGTTAGAAATGAGGAGTCTGTGAATTCTAGTCCTGCCTTATGCACAAAGCCAGCTGGGTGCCTTTGGGCCACTCGCTCTGTGTCAGCTCTAGGTAGCTAAGACAATGGCAAACAATTTCTGAAAAAAATTGCCAGAAAGCTGCAGGGAATTAGCCCAGGCAGCTGCCAAGAGTGAATGTTGACTTGAAGGCGCACACAAACACACACACACACACGCACACAGAGATCATTGGATTAATTGTCTATGGAGATTTTCAGTCCTCCAGGTCATGGTTGTCCCAAAGGTGCTTTTTTTTCTGGGCTTTGTTTTTCTTTGAAGACGTTTTGCTTCGCATCCACGAAGCTTCAGTTCTGAACTGAAGAAGCTTCTTGGATGAGAAGTGAAACGTCTCAGAAAAAAGGACAGAAAAAAGAAAAAAAAACAAGAAAGTTCAGTTGCCTCCTGAAAAAAAGCACCTTTAGAAGAACCATGACCTGGAGGACTGAAGATCGCTACAGACTTTTAGCTATACAATTTGGGGTGATCCCCCTTTCAATGGTGTGAGAGTAGGAATGGATTTCCAGAGAAAGAAAAATTGCAGACTACAGGAACCGGTGACCCTGAGGATACAGATAAACCTCCAAGTGGCCTCAACGACCCTCTGAAAGAATGCAAATGACCAGCTGTCTGCAAGGAATATCAATCTTTCCATTCCCCACTACCCAGTCAGAGCTGGAGAAGCTTCTTGGATGAGAAGCGAAATTTCTTCAAAGAAAAACAAGCAAGTCCAGCTGCTTCTTTAAAAAAAAGCATCCTTGGGACATTGGACTAATTTAGCAACCACCTTTAAGGGAGTTCTGAAGCCCAGTCACTGATTCCTCCTATCAAATATATGGTCCACCATCAAGATGAAGCTTCCAAGAACAGAAAGAAAAAATGCCTCGGAAGTTAAAAAAGCTAAACCCTAATCGAGGATTATTCAGATAAGCTCATCGTGTCTTAGGAAGGAAGAATCCTTCCAGATATGCATAAAATTATGCACAATTATTGGATGATTGCCACTGGAGTCTAAATGGGTATGCAAAAATATCTCCCCAGATCCAGCCCAACATCTTAGCCTCTTCTGTAAACAATCCACAATGGAATTGTTTGGTAAAGAACCAAACTTCCACATTGTCTGAATGAAAGTGACAGCTCTGCAATTTTGCATATATTGCAGAATAGGTCCTACCATCTTTAAAGTTATTAAAGGAAAATCTCTATCTGCCTGCCTGCCTGCCTGCCTGCCTGCCTGCCTGCCTGCCTGCCTGCCTGCCTGCCTGCCTGCCTATCTATCTATCTATCTATCTATCTATCTATCTATCTATCCATCCATCCATCCATCCATCCATCCATCCATCCATCCATCCATCATCACCACCACCAAAGATACAGGTAGTCCTCAATTTATGACCACAAATTTCCATTGTTAAGTGAGATACTTGTTAAGTGAGTCTTGCCCCTGGGTTTTCTTGTCCCAGTTGTTCAGTGAATCCCTGAAGCCATTACGTTAGTCACATGGCTTCCCCATTGATTTCACTTGTCCAGAGGTCGCAAAAGGGAAATCACATGACCTTGGGACACAGCAAGGGTCGTAAATACGAGCCAGGTGCCAAGCATCTGAATTCTGATCACTTTGTGATGACCCAAAGGGGCGTGGCACAAAAGCAACGAAGTCACAAAAGTTGGTAAAGTCCCTTTAATTCCTCCAACTTGGCCCCCAAGGTCCAGTTATCATCAGTTGAAGAAAAAAAATCTCTCCCAAGAATTGTTTTTAAAGGAAAGAAACTCAGTTCAAAGCCAAAGTACATATAGGTTATAAATAAAAACCAACACAAACCACGCTGCAGCAACTAACGAGTCAAGGCAGGATAAGGAATTTAAGACGTCAAAAGATAGCGAAACACACACATTTGGGAAGACACCAGAACCCAAATAAGACTTGACAAACCAAAATAATTCACGCTTTGCTTCCAGCAAGGTGCTATGCACAAACATCCTTTATATCCTGTTTTCCCAGCTGCAACTAATGAAGGGAATCAGGGCCTTTTTCTCCCCCGTAACCCATGTTGTTCCCTTCTCCGGTCCTCCCTGCGTGGATAAAGAGGGGGTGGCTCTGGGTCTTCCTCTGAATGCCTAGCCGGACTGTGCCCTTCCCCAGTTTCCTCCACAGCCACCAGAGCCACACTCCTGCTCCCTGTCAGCTGTTCGACTTCCCCCTCCGAATCAGATTCCAACAGGGGCATGACACAAGTGATCATGGGGGATGCTACAAAGATGGTAGGTATGAAAAATAGACGGAAGTCCGTGCCATTGTAGCTTTGAAAGGCCACCAAATGAAATGTTGTAAGTCGACAACTACTTGTTCTTATGCTCGTAAACAAGGTCAAATGAACTTAAGCTAAGCAGCTGCATATTTGCATGCCTGATGACATCAGCACCATATAAATGAGGCCATCTGCATAATTCCCCTCGTTTGCATGATGACATCATGAGGCACCAGATTTCACTAACTCCCCACCCACTCTAAATAAAAAACTCATGCATGCATATTTAAGTTTCAAATGCCTGGGGAATCTCTTATGGACGGCCACAGTATGAGCTGTCTCCAGACCAGACCAGAAAGTTTGGGGAAACATGGTTTCCAGCTGCAAATAATCAATATCAGCTTTTTTTAAAAACAGACATAGATTCAGAAACTCGGAAACTCTAAAGCTGCTTTAAAAAACCCCAGTTTGTCATGCATGAACATATTTTAGGGGTGGGGGAAAAATTATAACCCTTCAATTATCAGGGTACAAACAATACATTATCTGCAGACTTTCTTGAAGCATACACACGAAAGGGCCTCTTACAGCAAGGGTGGGAAAACATGTAGCCTTCCAGATGTTGATGAAACTTCAATTCCCAACAGTCCCAGGCAACCGCCTATCAAAAAAGGATGACAGAAACTCGAGTTTGGCAACATCTGGATGGCAACTGCTTCTCCATCTTGACATAAGAATCCAAGGGTTCCTCCAAATTAATTTTTTTTTTTAAAAAAAATCCTTTCTTCTCTAACTCTTTTGGAAGCAGGGGGGAAGCCAACTAAATTCCAGATGTTCAGGAAAACACATTTGCTATTTTTGCAAATTGGGGAAGAGAGATTCAAACAAATACCTGCTTGATCATGGGGCCGTATTTTCCCACCCGCGCATTTTGGCACCTATTTATTCACACAAAGTAGCCCAGCTGCAAAGCACTTTGCAAACTCCTAGTAGGAGCAAAGCAAAGATCTTAAACTTATTGCAAGCCTTAAAAGCAGTTTTTGGCACTGTCGTTCTATCGCAGCCTTCTCCAACTTGATATTCCTCTGTTGTGTAGGATTCAGCTCTCATCATCCTCAGCCAGCATGAAACTCAAAATGATGGGAACTGTAGTCCTGAATTTACAGCAGTTCATTTAGTGACCCTTCCAAGTTATGACACTGAAAAAAAAAGTGACTTAGGATCATTTTTCACACTTACAACCTTGTAGCCGTCCCCATAGTCATAGGATCAAAGTTCAGACAGCCTGGCAAGTGATTCATACTTATGACGGTTGCAGTGTCCTGGAGACATATGTGATTCCCTGTTGTGACCTTCTAACCAGCAAAGTCCAGGGTGAAGCCAGATTTCACTCAACAACCCTGTGACTAACTTAACAAGTGCATGGATTCGCTTAAACCTCCTCTGTGGCAAGAAAAGTCGCAAAATGGAGCAAAACTCACTTAACGTCTGTCTCCCTCAGCAACAGGGTTCAATTGCAGTCGTAAATGGAGGACGAACTGTACGTGTGAAACTAACAGAAGACAGACTCCAAAAGGTGAGGCTGAAGGCTGCTGGAAATGAAAGGGAACCTTCAACAGGGAGCTACATTCACGAGCCACGTTTCATTCAGCCTTGTGGATCCAACCACTGGCTGCCCTTGTTGGTGGGAACTCAGCCTGCAAACACGGTTTACCAAGCCAGCCACGGTTTCAATCGCACTGCACCGCCAAGAGGCCAAGCAAGCGAGTCAAGAATAAGCGTGAGCAACTCAGCGCAACATCTGGAAGATCAGAGGAGACCTCTTCCCTTTCTATACGCCCCTTTGCAGGGGCCCATCAAGAAGTCCCAGCCAAAGAAGACAACACAGAACTGGAACGGGCCACCTCCAAACACTCTCCGGAGCTTTCAGCAGCCAAGCCATATGGGAGGGACCAAAGGGGGCATCACCAACCAAGCCACAACAGGGGGAAAAGCAACCTCCTTTTATCCTGGTCTCTTGTAGGACTGGGGACCTTATTCTCTTGGACTAAAGGCTAAAGGAACTGAATTCAAAAACCTAAGAAGGGCATCCAAAGGGTTGAGAACTTTAACAAGGAGCAGCAGCTCAGAGGAAACCACCTTCCCTTGTCGAGGATGATGGGAGATGTGGTCCCCATCGTAGGTGGGTACCAAACTTTAATAAGGAGCAGCAGCTCATAGTTTAATTTACTTTACTTTATTGTCATGGCACCTCTTACAAACGAAATCAAACACCGAAGTCAAACACCATTTTCAGTGCACATTATGACCATGACCATAAACACAAACACACCTCCTTCACACTTACACACACTGAAGTGAAAAACCATCTTCCCCCAGTCAAGGGTGATGGGAGTTGTAGTTCCCATCGCAGGAGGGTACTGAACTTTTAATAAGGAGCAGCCGCTCAGAGGAAAACATCTTCTCTTGTCAAGGATGATGGGAGATGTGGTCCCCATGGCGGGAGGGTACCAGAGTAGGGGAAAGTACAGAGGCAGTTGAGGGTACAAACAGGGTGAGCAACCCTTAAGATGCAACTCCCATTCCCGGGCAGCTCAGCAAAAGTCATGCGGATTCTGGCGACGTTCCCGCCATACACACACACACACACACACACACGCACACACACACACAATTCAGAGGCCCTTCCTCTGCCTCCCACATTCAGAAAGAGACAGGAGTCCCTTGGCCCAAACCTCCTGCCCCCCCCCCCCGAAAAGAAGGGGGAGAGGGTGAAAAAAGCGCCCCCCTCTTCTGTCCCCAACGCGCCCTAAAGATTACCCGGCCGAGCCATTTGCAAGCGAGCGCCCGCGAGCGGCTTGGTCCGCTCTCCACGAGAACTGGACGGAGTTGCCGAAGGAGCCGGGGGGAAAAGGCAAAGACTCACCCTGGAGCCGGAGCACTTGCCAAACGCCCGGTGGGGGCAGCCCTGCGGGATCCCCAAGCCTCCGTCGCCGCCTCCCCCGGAGCCTTTGGGGTTCGCCGGCCATTCCTCCAGCCCTTTGCGCACCAGCGAGGCGTTCACGGCGAAGCTATCACCTGGAGGGAGGCAGAGCAAAACGGAGGGGAAACGTGGGTGGGGGGGAGCCCCCTTTCCTCCCTTGACACCCCCACACCGCCTCGCAGCCTCCTTCCACCCTTGGGGGGACGGGGACACCGGGCAGCAGCCCCCCCCCTCCCCCGCCCAAACCGGCCACTCATTCGGGAATGCGGCGCGCAAAGTTTTCCTCCTCTTTCCAGCAGCTGCTTCGAGGGCGGACGCGCTCCCAAGCTCCTGGCCGGGAAAAGCTGGGGAGGGTCCGCAACCCGGGGAGAGAGAGAGAGAGAGAGACCCCCACCCCGTCCTCCTCAAGCCCCCCTCCTCTTACCTTCGGGGCTTTCTCGAGGTTTGCAAGCCGCAGCTAGAGAAGATCCAGTGGGGCAGAGAAGAGGGACGGATTCAAAGAAAGGGAAGGGAAGGGGGGGAGGAAAGAAAAAAGGGATGGTTAGATTCCCATCTGGGGCTTCGCTTCTCCAGGGCTGTTCAGCTCCCCTCCCTCTGCCCTAGATCTCTCCGGCGCTCCCCAGTCCGGCTCGTGGGACCCCCCCCCCACTCCTCTTCCACCACCCCCACCCCCACTTTTCCACCCACTTCCACCCCGCCGCAACTTCGCAACTCACCGTGCTTGGAGTGAAGTTTCCCCATCGCTCTGCCCGGCTCGGCGCCCGCGATGGCATTGGAGAGGGTGACGGCCGGCGCTGGGGAAGGAGGGAGAGTGCTGATGGGTGGGTGGGTGCGGGGGGGGTGTCCCGCCTTCTCGCTCCCTCCGCCCCGGCGATTTGGGGGAGAGCGGGGAGGGGTCCCCTAAGTCAGGCAGCGGGGAAGCTGGCTCCGAGTCCCGGTTGCAGCCGGCGGCTCCTTGGCGGCGGCGGCGGCGGCGGCGGCGGCAGCTCCTACTCGCCCTCGTCCCGTTTTAGCAACCCACGCGCTTCCTTCCTCGCCCTGCGGGGCTTACTCGCGAGGAGGGGGCAAGAAGGCGAAGGGGCGAGTGGCGGCCGCTTCTTCCATCCGGCGGCGGCGGGAGCAGCCCGGAGAGACCGGAGCGCTCGGGCGGCGGCGGCGGCGGCGGCAGCTGCGCGTCTGTCTCTCTCTTTCTCTTCTTTCTATTCCTCTCTCCCTCCCTCTCTCCTGCTGTTCGACTCTCTCTCTCCCTCTTCTTTCCCTTTCTCTCTCCTTCCCCCCCCTCTCTTTCTATCTCTCTCTGTTTCCTGCCACAAGAGTCTCTCTCTCTCTTCTTTCCCTCTCTTCTTTCCCTTTCTCTCTCTTCTTTCTCCCTCTTTCTGTCTGTCTCTCTCTCTCTCTTTCCTGCCACTTAAGTCTTTCGCTCTCTTCTTTCCCTCTCTTCTTTCCCTTTCTCTCTCTTCTTTCCCCGTCTCTCTCCCTTTCTCTCTCTCTCTCTCTTTCCTGCCACTTCAGTCTCTCTCTTTCTTCTTTCCCTCTCTTCTTTCTCTTTCTCTTCTTTCCTTTTCTCTCTTTCTGTCTCTCTCTCTCTCTCTCTCCTACCACTCGCCCCCCCTTTCTATTTCTCTCTCCCTCTCTTTGCTGCTTCGGTATTCGACTCTCGTTTACCACTCAAGTATCTCTCTCTCTCTTCTTTCTATTCCTCTCTCCCTCTCTCGTCCCACTCCAGTCTCTCTCTCTCTCTCTCTGTTCTTTCTTTCCCTCTTTCCTTCTCTCTCTCCTGCCACTCGAGTCTCTCTCTCTCTCTCTCTCTCTCTCTCTTCGTCCCCCCCCCCCGCCTTTTTTCCCTTCCCAAAGACAGAGGCGGTTACGACTTTCCTGCACCCACCAGGGGCCGTGATTGACACCTCATGGAGATTAGACCACTTGCAGGCAACCTCTGGATGCCGATTGGAGGCGGGCGGCACATGAAAGGGCTCTTTTGGAGTCTCCAAAAAAAAAAAAAAACCAGGAGGAGGAGGAGGGGGAGGAGGGGGGGGGGAAAGGCAGCCACCCAGCCCTCCTGAAATAAAAGGAGCGGCGGCGGCGGCGGCTTTGAGGTATTTCATTTCCAGCCAGGCTCAGGCAGCAGAACCCAGAGTCACGGAGGAAAAGAAGGAAGGAAGGCAGGCAGCAGGCAGGGAAGCGCCAACTCGCCGCCCCGGCCGCCTGCGCTGGAGACGGCAGGGTTTTTCTCCTCCTTTGGGTTTCCGTCTCTCCCCCACCTCCCCTCCGCAAGGGGGGGGGGGATCGGGCAGGGCGCACCCCGGTTGCTCTTTGGCCCGAGGGGCTGGTTCGGGGAAACTCGCCCCCTTTCCTCCTCTCCCTGTGCGGAGCGCACGGTCGTGGGAAGAAGATCTTCTCCGGTCTCTTTGCCCGCTTCTCTGGCAGACTTTTTAACAGAGTTGGGAAGGACCTTGGAGGTCATCTAGTCCAGCCCAAGCAGGAGACCCTTACACACCTACGCCATTTCTGACAGATGGCAGTCCGGTCTCCTGCTTGAAAGGCTCCAGGGATGAAGCTCCCACAACTTCTGAAGGCAACTTCTGTTCCATGGGTTGATTGTTCTCCCTGTCAGAAAGTTTCTCCTTATTTCCAGGTTGAATCTCTCCTGGTTCATTTTCCATCCATTATTCCTTGTCTGGCCTTTAGAAAATAGCTTGACCACCCCCCTCCTCCTCTCCGGGGCAGCCCCTCAAATATTGGAGGCCTGCTCTCCTGTCCCCCCTGGTCCTTCTCTTCCCTAGACTAGCCAGGCCCAGTTCCTGTTACCGTTCTTCATATGTTTGGAGAAAAGGGGGCTCCCCAGTGGGGAGATTCTCTAGACTTGCAACATATGTGGAATCCTGGTTCCTTGAAAGTGTGCAGAGTTTGTAGGGTAAAAGCCAGGATGGAAAGTTTCCCAGTAATCGTGGCTTCTAACTTTGGGACTCAACTCTATCCCAGGGTTTATAAATCACAAGGGTTGGGCTGACGAGTAAAGCTA
This sequence comes from Pseudonaja textilis, assembly GCF_900518735.1. The sequence continues at coordinate 2,577,359 of NW_020769373.1, read as the reverse complement.
AGTTATCATTTGAACCACTTAGATTCCAGATGGATAAACCATGGTTCACGACAAAGTTGGATTCGCCCAATGCACAGAAGAAAGAAATCAGGTTGCAGCCTAGCACGGTATGTAGGACCAGAATGGAATGGAATGGAATGGAATGGAATGGAATGGAATAGAACGGAATGGAAAATGGAATGGAAAGGAATGGAATAGAATAGAATAGAATTAGAATTAGAATAGATTAGGTTAGATTAGATTAGATTAGAATTAGAATTAGAATTAGAATTAGAATTAGAATTAGAATTAGAATT
>NW_020769373.1:2560206-2577053 GCF_900518735.1 Pseudonaja textilis | reverse complement strand
GAATTAGAATTAGAATTAGAATTAGAATTAGAATTAGAATTAGAATTCTTTATTGGCCTCTGGATCTCCTTTTTTTGTACAAAGGGAGTATGAAAAACCAAACAGAGTTAAAATATAATTGCACCCCCCAAAAAGGCATAATTCCTTGCTAAAGGGGTGTATGCATGTATACTTCCTGCTAAGCCACAATGTGGTTTGTAGAGTGTTGTGCGACTCTATTGTGCTTGCGGGAGGGGGGAAATCACAGACTGTGACTAGTGTGGCTTTCTCCAATTTCAGCATCCTCCAGGCAGGCGGGATTTCCAAAGTCAGAAACTCTCAGCAGCAGCCACATATCTGGAGGGTATCCTTGGCTGGCTGAGGGGAGTCCGTCAATCTTGCTAATCGTGGTTTATTCCATAAATTCGGTTCGGCAGCTCACCTGAATCCAACCGGTTTTAGTTAATCTCTCAATCTCTGGGTATGCATAACACATTTGTGGCACCTTAAAGAGTGCTCAATTTTACATTCACGTTGGTTGGTCTTCATCGAGAGAGAGCCAGTTTAGTCTGGTGGGTAAGGCTAGAAACCAGGAGACTGTGAGTTCTAGTCTTGTCCTAAGCATGAAAGCCAGTTAGGTGGCTTTGGACTCAATCAATAGGAGATTGTGAATTCTAGTCCTGCCTTAGGCAAGAAAGCTGGTTGGGTGACTCGACCAATACTAGGAGATTATAAATTCTAGTCTTTCCTTCAGCATGAAGATCACTTGGGTGACTTTGGACCACTCATCAGGAGACTGAATTCTAGTCCCACTTTAGTCATGAAAGCTGGCTGTGTAACTCTAGACCAATCACTAGGAGACTGTGAATTCTAGTCCCACCTTAGTCATGAAAACTAGCTGGAACCAGTCACTAGGAGACTGTGAATTCTAGTCCCACTTTAGTCATGAAATCTGGCTGGGTGATTCTGAACCAGTCACAAGGAGATTATGAATTCTAGTCCTGCCTTAGTCATGAAAGCCACTGGGTGACTTTGAGCCAATTACCAGGAGGCTGTGAGTTCTAGTCACTCTTTAGACATAAAAGGGTGGTTTTATGGGATCAGTTACTCCCTGTCAGACCACAAACATCAGGCCCACAATAGGGCGGCAAGCCAATTGGCCAATTCCTATCATAATCAAAGTATCAACATTTGATTGATCTGAAAAAAACCAGATCCTTCACTTTCTGGAAACATTAGGAAGAAGAAAAACAATTTTCATTGATCACGATGAGGATATAACCCATCGAAGTTTCAACCTTGCTAGTTTTTCCACTGCCACAAAATTCTCCCCCCTTCCCAAAACAACTCAATTAACACAGTTGCCTTTTTCTGGAACTAGCGAATGCATGTGCAAGCTGCAGATTTATTAAGAGAGGAACCTAAGCCAAAATATAAGTAATTCAGACAGAAACATGGAGTGGGGTGTGTGTAAATATATATCACCCTCTCTTTCATCATCACAGTGGCTTAAAAGAGTGATGCCTAAAAATAACCAGAGTTTAACCTGAGCACAAACTGGCAATATTGGCTCAAAACGAGCAGGAGGTAAATACTCTCTCTGTCAACCTATATATTGAATAAATGCACAGTAGTTCCTGCCGAGGAATGTATCTGGGGAGGAGAAGCTAGGACCTGCCAAAACCAGAAGAAACATAGTTCCCATCCTGTTACAGAAATTTAGTCTTAGATCATCTTTTAACCTCAAAGTAGATGGATGCAAGCCCCCTGAGCAACTGTGCCCTTCCAGATGCTGCGTTCACACAACCCTGTTTCCCTTTCAACCAGTACAGGCCATGCTAACTGCAATTTACTGAATGAATCCAGTTGCAACTTGGGTCGTTAGCTCGTTATTCCCATTTTAAGTAAGTAGGTTGTGCAAACCCAGCCAGCCAGGATCATTACGAGCCGTGATAAGTCAAGTTACTTGTCCCCATTCTTGAGGACAGCTACAGCCAGGGTTCTGTCGTGGTTAGTATGATGATGAAGCAAGGGAAATTCCCCATGTATTCCTGGGCTTGGGGTCAGGGATTTGGTCTGTCTCAGGTAGGATTGACACAACACTGTGATGACCCAGGGTGTAGCACAAAGGCAACACAGTCAGATAAGTAATAAGAGACCCTTTATCATCTCCAACTTTGCCCCCAATGTCCAGGTTACCTTTGGCTGGAGAAAAACTCTCCCAGGAAGAGCCTTTAACTGTAGAAAATTCAGTCCAAAACAAGGTATACACAAACTGTAACTTAAAATCCAAACAAACCAAACTGAAGTAATTAGCTTGACAGGGCAGGAGAAGGAATTTCAGACTTGAAAGCACAGCAAAACTCATTCAGTTGGGAAGATGCCAGGAACACAGATAAGCTATCACGATACAAGATAAATTCACATTTGTTCCCAACAGCTTGCTGCATGCAGCTTGCCATTTTTTTATACACTGTGTTCCCAACTGCAGCTAATGAAGGGAATCAGGGCCCTTTCCTCCCCCATAAGCCATGCAAGCCATGTTGCTCTCTTCTCCGTTCCTCCCTGCGTGCCCTAGGATGAAGAGGAGATGGGCCTGGGTCTTTCTCTGAACTCCTTCTCCCTTGTCCTATCTCTTCCCTGCTCTGCCCAGCCAGACTTTGCCCTTCCCCAGTTTCTTCCACAGCCAACGGAGCCACACTCCCACTCCCTGTCAGCTGTTCGCCTTCCTCCTCTGGGTCAGATTCCGACAGGGGCATGACAAACACAAACAATTACAAGCAAACATACATACTGCAGTGGGTACAATAGCAATAGCCCTTAGACTTATATGCCACTTCACAGTGCTTTACAGCCCTCTCTAATCAGTTTACAGAGTCAGCCAATTGCCCCCAACAATCTGGGTCCTCGTTTTACCGACCTCGGAAAGATGAAAGGCTGAGTCAACCTTGAACTGGTGAGAATTGAACTCCTGGCAGTTGGCAGAATTAGCTTACAATACTGCTTTCTAATCACTGCGCCACCACAGCTCACTAAGGCAGGACTGGAACTCAGCACATCCTGGTTTATAGCCAGGTGCCTTTGGAGGGCCTCTTTAAAAGGGAAATTACTATGCAATACTTTAAATTTAGTATCTACCAAGCTTCCCATCTTCCATGAATGGACAAAGGCAGGTTCAGGCTGAATTTTCCAGCGCTATGTAAATCTGAAATGTTTGAGATCTGGAACACTCCTGGAGCCAGAAGTGAAAGTATGACATCATAGGAAAGCCAGTGCTCCCATTTTTAAGAGCCTCTTTCAGCTTGCCAAGCCAAGAAACACAACAGAGTTTGCTTTCCACCACAAGAAATCCTGCAATTCTCATTCTCTCCTTGGTGCCTGGGACTTTTGGCCTCCTGTCAATCTCCCCCACCCGCCCTTCCTTTTCCTTCCCAGTGAACAAAGCTAGATGTCTTGTCTCTTGGGTTTTGGGGGAGGAGCAGCAAAATAAATATTTGGATGTGGCGGGTGTGGGGGGGGAAGGGACGATGGAAAACCTGCAGAGGCTGAGAAACTACAATTCTCAACAGCCCTGGCCAAAATAGCTGGTGCTGAAGGATGCTGGGAGCCATAGTTCGGAACAGGTTGTAGGTTAACCGTTGCTGGAGGAGGCAGGATAGAACGGTGTTTTTCGCGTTGGCTGTGGATTTCCGGGAGTTGAAGTTCACACATTTTCAAGTTGCCACGTTTGAGAAAACACTGATAGAGAGCAACTACAAGCTTCAGAATCCTTGATGCAGGAATCTCCAGCCTTGGCAACTTTACAACTTGGCTGGCTGAGAACTTCTGGAAGTTCACAAGTCATAAACTTGCCAAGATTCCTGCCTTATGGCTCTTGAGTCTTCTTTCCTCTCACTTTCAACCATGGCAGAGATAAAAGGAGTAGGGGAAAATTTGGCCACAGGGTCTTTGGAATTTAAAAACAAAACCGAAACCTACTAACCCACATATATAACGTGGCTCTCCTCAATACGGGTTTGAACCGAAGAAGCTTCTTGGATGAGAAGTGAAATGCCTTCAAGGAAAAACAAAGGAAGTCCATTTGCCTTTGGAAAAAAAAAAAAATCTTTGGAACAAACATGATCTGGATGACCGAGAATCTGCATGGACAATTCAGCAAGAGGTAGTATCAATATATCCCCAACCCAAACCAATCTAAAGGCATATTCCTATTCATTCCCAATGGATCACGCTTCCAATAATCATCCAAATTATACTGTAGATCATAGCACCCTCACCTAGAAGGCATCTAGAACAGGGGTGTCAAATTTGATTTCGGTGAGGGCCACATTAGGGTTGTGTTTGACTTTGGTGGAGTGGGGAAGGGGTGTGGCCCCGGGGATGTGGCCAGCTTGACATCACTTGTTTCAGGGTCGCCTGTGGTAGCCCAAGCACTCTGCCAGTAAAAATGGCCTCCCGAGCTCCGTTTTCTGCTTCAGTGGCCTCCTGCCACCTTCTGCCAGAGAAAATGGTGTGCACAGCCCTCCTGAGCTCTGTTTTCACTGTCAGAGGCACTGCAGTTCAGTCCTTCGCTATTTCCAGGGTGGCCCTGTGGGTCAGATCTAAGCACCCTGCAGATTGGATCCGGCCCTCGGACCTTGAGTTTGACACCCCTGATCTAGAACATCTTCAGAAGCCTCCTTGATCAAGAACCCGTGAGGTGCCCTCAAATCCAAAGATCTTTGCTCCAGTGGTGGTATTCAAATTTTTTAAACTACCGGTTCTGTAGGGGTGGTTTGGTGGGCGTGGTGTGGCTTGGTGGGTGTAGCAGGGAAAGGTTACGGCAAAATCCCATTCCCTCCCCACCCCACTAACCTGCTTTCCAGCTCCGTTCTCCTGTGCAGGGCAACAAAAGAAGACCCAGCCAATCAGCTGGGACTCGGAGCAGAGAATAGATGGTGGTATTTGCCGGTTCTCTGAACGACAAAAAAATTCTGCTACCGGTTCTCCAGAACTGGTCAGAACCTGCTGAATCCCACTTCTGCTCCCCACCCCACTAACCTGCTTTCCAGCTCTGTTCTCCTGTGTAGGGCAACCAAAGAAGACCCAGCCGATAGCTGGGACTCCCATCAGCTGGGACTGAATGGGAGGCCGAGAAGAGATTGGGTTGGAGGGGCCAGTCAGAGGTGGGATTGGCCGGTTCTCCGAACTACTCAAAATTTCCGCTACCGGTTCTCCAGAACCTGTCAGTACTGGCTGAATTACCGCCTTTGCTTTGCTCCATTTTATCGAACTATTTCCAGGTAATGATGAAATCTGTACCACAAGTTGATGTTTTGTTTTGGTTTTTTTTAGCAATTGTGAGGATTTGAGGTGGGGGTGGGAGAGGAATGCACAACATAATTACAATGAGGTTTTAACCACTTTCAGATACAAAGTCTTTCGTCTCTCTGTCCCTCCTCCTTTCCACTACCCTCCCCCCTTTCAATGGAGCATGTTAAGAAGTGAAATATTAGAGTAAGGGACACCATTCATAAAACTGTAATAATGATGAAGAGGGCCTCTCGTTTAACCCGGTGACCGCAGTGGAATTTTTATTTTTACTTTTTGGGGAAGGGTTTGCGATCTCCTGACGCAGACAGTGAGGTGACTCTGAATTTTGCCTCCATTTGCCTTTCCTTCCAACCAAACGGGCGAAAACTTGTGCAGAGAGCGGACACAGAGAAAGGACTTTTGAGCCTCAGATCAGATAGAAACCCATTCTCAGCTCCTGCTCTGAAAATAACCATGAAAACCAACCTTCAAACAATGCATTTTCCCCATGCCAAAAAGCTCCCTTCAAAGGCTTTTTTTACATGCCCATTTAAGATAGGAACCGTTACTTGTGGCTGGAAAACAAAAAAATACCACCCTGAATTGTAAGAGGCAAGGAACAACTTCCTTCTTCCTGTAAAGAGAGACCAAAAGAAAGGAAGGAGATCTCCCCCAATGCAACTGAATAAATAAAAATAGCCGGCTGAACTTGATTATCCCCATGTTTAGGAAACACGGCTCCTGGATTGGGTTATTTGGAGCCGTTAAGAAAATCTTCATAGATCAACTGTGTCAGTAACAACAGCTTGCTAATTGCCGAACGATCTGCCAAAAGTTGCACAAACTGGCACATAAATAAAGCAATATTATGGAACCAGTGTTGAGATGGTCTTTCTTTTTTAAAAAAAAGCTGGGGTCTTTTACAGAAATATGTTTCCTTGGGGCCCAAGAGATAAATAGATGGGAGGTAGATAAATAAATTCCACTTGAACAGAATAACAGAGTTGGAAGGGACTTATGAGGCCTTCTAGTCCAACCCCCTTCTCGAGCAGGAGATCCTATACCATTTCAGACAAGGGGTGTGTTATGTCCTGAGAACTCTAGGAGTTCTCACTCAGGTCCACTCACTTTGTGTGGGCGTTATTCCCCCATTCCCATTGGTTGGTTCTCTCCAGCAGCCAGCTATAAAAGCAGGCTGCGGGGTCCAACCAGTTGCTGATTGCTGCGAGCCAGTTCCAGGCGTGGCAAGCACGGTCAGCCCTTTATTGTAAAATAAAGTATTGTTGCACTCATGCTCTGGTTCAGCCTCTCATTGCTCAAACTTAACACTGGCGACGAGGATGGGATGGCTACCAGAAGCACCATGCAACCGCTGAGTCACTAGCCACCGATCCGCAGCCCAGAGAGAGCGATCGGCTGGCGATAAGGGAAACGCTGATCCGCAGCCAGAGAGAGCGGTCAGCCAACAAAACGAGCGATCAAAAAGAGCAAACGCTGATCCGCAGCCAGAGAAAGCGGTCTGGTTCAGAAGTTAGAAGCATCTGTAGCCGCTTGTTAGCCCCGCTACGGGGAAAGTAAAGCGCTGCGAGCCGCAGCCGCTCTGTATTTGGCGCGAAATTCAAACGGGTGTCATTTGAATTTCGAGCCAGTAGGAGACACAGCACAGCGCTGTAGGAAGTCACTAACGCCCACTTTTGGCGCGAATCAAGACACCTCCAACGGCTAGCAGCCAACGTGGTAACCCAGAGAGAGAAAGAGAGGGTAGCAAAAAACCTCTCCAGAGCTGACATCACTAGTAACTCACGAGCGCCCGTTGTCCCAGAGAGATTTTTCCGCAGGTAGCCCAGCCGTTCCAGCACCATGAGTTCCAACCCAGTATTCCCGGCGTTTAAACCAGACGAAGAGAAGTGGGAATCGTATAAGAACCGCTTCAATCATTACATCGATGCGGTCGGCCTGGCGGATGCGGGAGAGCATCGGAAAAAATCCTATTTCCTAATCTACTGTGGAGCCACCGTTTACGATACCGCCGCAGCACTCGTGGCGCCGAGAGAATTGAAAAACGTTCCGTGGTCCGAGTTGCTTGAGATCCTCACTAACCACTACGCTCCCAGGCCTTCACAAATCGCCAGGAGGTTCACGTTCCGTATGAGGAAGCAATCAAGTAAGGAGACCATCAATCAATATATGGCCGCCCTCAGAACAGCAGCCCTGCACTGCGGCTTTGGAACATACCTGGAGGACATGCTCCTCAATCAATTAGTTTGTGGGGTCAAGGATCTCAACCTACAGAGGCGCCTGCTAGCAAAAAAAGACCTCAACCTCGCGCAAGCGGTCGAGGAGGCCCAAGCAGCCGAGCTAGCAACGAACTCAGCCACCGAAATTCAGGGCCCAAGTGCCAAGTTGGCATCGTTCCCAGTCCATTCCGAAGAGGTGGAAGCGGAGGAAACCCACAACGATGAAAACGACGTCCACCGCCTCGCCAACGACAGACGGTCGCAGGTAGGGGCCAAACAAGAATACACCGGTCCACCCAAGCACATCACACTGTGCCTAGCCTGTGGGGGATCGCATCAAAGGGCCACCTGCAAGTTTAAAGGAGCCACTTGCAACAACTGCCATAAGAGGGGGCACATCGCAAGAGTCTGCCAAGCCCCTCAAAGCGCTGCACACAGACCCCCGTCCTCGCACTCGGGACCACAGAGGCAAGTATTAAACTGTCGCACGCACCGCCTTGCCAGGCGTACTTGCCACACTGTTAGTAAAATTTCTCTCTCCGTTTCCCTAGAAGGTAAACCGTGCCACATGGAGGTTGACACTGGGTCAGCGCTCTCAATAATCTCGTGGAGCACCCTCAAGAGACTCCATCCCAGCCTATCTACTACCCGGCTTCAGAGATGCCAGTTCGGTCTGAAGGACTACCAGGGGAAGGCCATTCCCGTGATCGGCAGAGGCAAGTTCTTTGTCAGTTTTAGAGCTTTTAAAGGCCACCTACCTCTAGTGGTAGTTAACGGCAATCTACCCACCTTATTGGGGCTCGATTGGTTTCCCCACCTCGGCCTAGGGCTAACAGGAGTCCATGCTGTCTCAACCTCAGACACTGACTCCTTATTCGCTGACTACGCAGATGTGTTCAGCGAGGAGCTGGGGTGTTATAATGGAACCCCCATCTCGTTCACCGTTGACCCCCAGGCAGTCCCAATCAGATTAAAACCACGTAGAGTTCCATTTGCTATTCGACCAAAACTAGACGCTGAATTGGATAAACTACTAAAACAAGGGGTCATTGAGCCAACAGATTTCGCCAAGTGGGAGACGCCCATTGTCACACCCCTCAAAAAAGATGGTAGCCTGAGAATTTGCTCGGACTACAAGACAACAATCAATAAATATTTACAAGTTAGCGCCTACCCTGTGCCCGTCATTCAGCACTTATTACACACATTCGAGCCGGGCAGTATTTTTGCTAAATTGGACATATCTCAAGCATATCAGCAGTTCCCTGTTGATAACCAAACAGCGGAACTTCAGACCATCGTCACTCACAGGGGTGCCTTCCGATGCAAGCGTCTCCAATTTGGCGTAAGTGTTGCCCCGGGTATTTTTCAATCCCTCATGGAGCGGATTTTACAGGGCCTCCCTGGTGTAGTACCCTACTTCGACGACATCTTGGTCTCGGCCAGGGACAGACCCCAACTCTTCCAGAGAGTGCGAGCAGTGTTAGAGAGGTTCAGACAGCATGGCCTCAAGTTAAAAAAAGAAAAATGCGCCATTGCCACTAGACAGGTGGACTTTCTGGGTTATAAAATTGACGCCTCTGGCATTCACCCCCTGGAGTCCAAGGTTAGGGCAATCCACGAAGCTCCCGCACCAACCTCCAAAACGGAGCTACAAGCTTTCTTGGGGCTGCTGAACTTTTATGCATCCTTCTTGCCCCATAAAGCCTCAGTAGCCGAACCCCTACACAGATTACTAAACAAAAAGTCACCGTGGCACTGGGGGCACAAAGAAGACCAGGCGTTTAACGCCGTCAAATCACTACTTACGTCAGAGGCAGTGCTCATCCAATTCGACCCCAACCTTCCTTTAGTACTGGCAGCAGACGCATCCCCTTTTGGAATTGGGGCGGTCCTTAGTCACAGACTCCCCAATGGCGCCGAGGCCCCCATCGCCTTTTTCTCCAGGACGCTCTCGGCCACGGAGCGAAACTACAGCCAAATAGACAAGGAAGCCCTAGCAGCTGTTGTGGCCGTGAAAAAGTTTCACGAATTCCTTTTTGGCCACTTCTTCGAACTGGTCACCGACCATAAGCCCCTCCTGGGCCTACTGGCCGGCGACAAACAGACACCTCAAGTCCTTTCCCCTAGGATGACAAGGTGGACACTTTTCCTAGCGGCCTACTCATACAAACTTATTCACCGCCCGGGCAAAACTCTATCCCACGCCGACGCTCTCAGTCGCTGCCCCTTACCCGCTCCGGCTGAAGACCCAGCTCCTGTCAACGCCATTTTCGAAATCACCCAGTTGGACCTGCCCATCACCGCCCTTGACATCGCCGCTAAAACCAAGGCAGACCAAGCGCTCGCCCAGGTGCTCGACTGGGTGAGGAGGGGGTGGCCAGGAGGCAACGTTGATAACAAATTCGCACCCTTTAAGACTCGCATGCAGGAGCTGTCCAGTTTGCAGGGTTGTCTACTGTGGGGCACTCGAGTGGTCATTCCGACCTCGCTGCGTACCCGAGTCCTGGAGGCGTTGCACGAGGGACACCCCGGCATCGTGAGAATGAAGTCATTAGCACGCAGCTACGTGTGGTGGCCGGGTCTAGACGAGGACATTGTCAATTGGGTAAGTTCCTGCAGCATTTGCCAGGAATCCCGTCCTGCTCCCCCCATCGCCACCCCTACCAGATGGGAGAGCGCCAGCGCCCCTTGGTCTAGAATCCATATCGATCTGGCCGGCCCCGTGCATGGAAAGATGTTCCTAGTGGTCGTGGACGCTTATTCCAAATGGATAGACGTGGCACAGCTATCCACGACCACCACACTAGCAATCACCAACGTGTTAACGCGCCTGTTCGTTACACACGGACTACCCGACTCCATTGTCTCCGATAATGGCCCACAGTTCGCATCAGTAGAATTCAGCCGTTTTGCTGCCAACCTGGGCATTCGCCACATTTTCACAGCCCCATTTCACCCTGCCAGTAATGGGTTGGCTGAAAGGGTCGTCAGGACCACCAAAGAGGCCCTCGCTAGGTTTGGCAGGGATGACTGGCACCACAAACTCGCACGGTTCCTGATGAGCCAGCACTCAACCCCCTGTACAGTCACCAATAAGTCCCCAGCGGAACTTCTGATGGGCGGGCGCCTGAGGACTGTATTGGACAGACTGCACCCTCAATACTGTCCTGACTCTCCCCTCGCTTCTACTTCGGGGGTTAGACGTTTTATGTTACAGGAGCCAGTATTCGCAAGGAATTTCGCTGGGGACCCACTTTGGATTCCAGGCGAGGTCATCGCCGTCACCGGGCTGAGATCGTATAGGGTCAGGCTGGAGGATGGTCGCGTCTGGAGGAGACACATAGACCAACTTAGAAGGCGCCTCAGCACCCTTGCCAACAAGAATCCAGAGTCTCCAATCGAAGAGGAACCACCTCATCCGCCGCCCAGCCACATCGCACCCAACGACCAGTCTGCACCAGCGGTCGCTCCGGTCAACCCAAACTCGGACAACAGCGCCCAGAGAGTTGACCAGCCTGATCCAACCCACGAGAGCTTGACCCCAGTAACCAACCCGGTGGTTTCCGAGGATGCCCAGTCCGGAGGGAGCGTTGGCGACACTATGCCGGCTCAACCGTCACAGACTGATACCGAACAGACAGACAATGTTCCCGAGCTGCGCCGTTCCGGGCGCCAACACAAAACCCCCGTCTACCTCAAGGACTATGCATGTTCGCATCTGGGGGGAAGGGGTGTTATGTCCTGAGAACTCTAGGAGTTCTCACTCAGGTCCACTCACTTTGTGTGGGCGTTATTCCCCCATTCCCATTGGTTGGTTCTCTCCAGCAGCCAGCTATAAAAGCAGGCTGCGGGGTCCAACCAGTTGCTGATTGCTGCGAGCCAGTTCCAGGCGTGGCAAGCACGGTCAGCCCTTTATTGTAAAATAAAGTATTGTTGCACTCATGCTCTGGTTCAGCCTCTCATTGCTCAAACTTAACAGGGTGGTTCAATCTTTTCTTGAAGAACCCCAGTGTTGGAGCCCCCACATCTTCTGAAGGGAAACTGTTCCACTGGTTTATTGTTCCAACTGTCGGGAAATGTCTTCTTAGTTCTAGGTTGCTTCTCTCCTTGATTAGTTTCCATCCATTGCTTCTTGTCTTGCCTTCTAACCCATGCCCTTTTCCAACAAATCAAACACAATCCAAAGGGAACAAAAACCTTTTAATGCTTCTGCAAAATAATTAGCTGGGATAAGCACAAGCCTTGCCAGACTGTGCGAGACTTGCCAAAAGATAACAGACAAGAAATAATTTGCAATGCAAGAATCTTCAAATACAAATTCAGGATACTGGAATGTCCACGAGTCTGGGGTTTCAAAACGTCTTTGCCTTCTGCAAAGAACGTCTGATTCACAGTTGGCTCTTATCTTCTTGAAGGAGGGGCTATTACCTTGCAGCCTTACTCTCAAGTCTCCCGTGCTGCTGCAGCTGCTCTTTCCTATGAGCAGCCCTGCACGCACGCGCACTTGGCACAGGCTCCTCAGGAACTTCCTCATTGCTGCTGCCAGCCCTCACAATCTCTGAAGGTAGCAGTTCACTCCCTAATGGTCCTGGTCCCTCATCTGAGTCCTTACACTCCTCACCCATCCACACCTGCTGCCGGCTAACCACAACAGGTGCTTTGGATAAATAAGTTGACTCTTTCTTCTTGGTGGCAGCCCCTTAGATACTGGAACACTGCTATCATGTCTCCCTTTAGTCCTTCTTTTCATTAAACGCAGACACTGACCGAAGTTAATAGGATGAAGACAAGAATTATAAGCCATGCACATCAAAAGCAGGTACAACTTCAATCCACACCAGCTGCAAAAAACAACAACCCTCAAGTCAGAAGAGCCCATCCTTATTCTTCCCTTTGCATCTTGCAACACCTTATATTTAACTTGTGGATTTTTTTCCACTTGCCACACAACCTCAGATATATTCATCCATCACTCTATAAATGGTGCATTGGTTGTCAAAACAAGCATTATTTCAAAACAAAACCATCATTCTAGGCAAGACACTCATTTTTTTTATCACAAATATTCTCCCCATCATTCTAGGCAAGACACTCATTTTTTATCACAGATATTCTCCCCAGCAGTGACAGCTGTACTTTTTCTCATCTCAATGTGTCTTTTTTGCACATTATTCCATGTCCAAATAATTATTTTGAAACAACATACAATTCATATTTATCGTAGGCTTTTGAACTTGCGAGGTGGGCAGGAGCTGGAGCCAAGAACGGGAGCTTACCCCTTCGTGCGGCACTCAGATCTTGAACCGGGGCTCGAACTCTCCAACTGACAAGCTCAGCATCTTTTATCTGCTGAGCCATCGCACCCCAATCCATACATCACCAATCTTCTCCCACCTGTGACTGTATGACTGTAACTTTGTCGCTTGTATCCTTACGATCTATAGTGACTGTTTCCAAGTGTGATTTGATTGCTAATTGTACCCTATGATTATTATTAAGTGTTGCACCTGATGATTCTTGACTTTTGACGAATGTATCTTTTCTTTTATGTGCACTGAGAGCATTTGCACCAAGACAAATTCCTTGTGTGTTCAATCACACTTGGACAATAAAGAATTCTAATTCTAATAAGACATATCACTGAAGTATTTTTTTAAGAAAACCATGTACAGCAGAGCTTAATCTGATCTTTATTGCGATCAAAGCTATTTATACTTGTTCGGTTTTAATGGAAACCTGCAAAGAGGCCCATTATACATTGTATTTTCTTGGGTTGCTGTTTCTTTGGGGTTGTGTTTTCCCTGGCTGTTCCATTTTTCTCTTTCCCTTACGAATGTTATCTTCCGACAATATCCAACAACAGCGGGACTGACTGTAGGTCTAAGTGATGATGTCATGGTAGTATTATGTGGTTAGATCTGGCAACACAACACCCCCATTTATGGAGAAATAAGGGCAATTGAGAGCGATGTAAACATAGGCTTGTAAATAGTCTAAAACAGTGGTTCTCAGCTTGTGGTCCCTGGAGGGGCTGTGATGTCATCACAGGGGGGGTCTGCGAAGGCTGGAAGAAATATTATGATTTAAATAGTAAGTCTTGGTGGTCTGTGGCCACGATCCGTGGCCACTGAAGGTATTTAAAGGGAATCCGTGGTGCGAACCACCGGTCTACAATATCATTAGAGAGAAAAAGATGGTGTCACTTTTTGTGGTGACCCGGGGTGTGGCACAAAGGCAACACAGTCAGATAAGTAATAAGAGACCCTTTATTATTTCCAACATTGCCCCCAATGTCCAGGTTACCTTCTGGCTGGAGAAAAACTCTCCCAGGAACAGCCTTGGACTGCAGAAAATTAAGTCCAAAACATGGTCAACACAAACTGTAAGTCCAAACAAGCCAAACTGAAGTGATTAGTTTGGCAGGGCAGAAGCAAGAATCTTAGGCTTGAAGGCACAGCAAAACTCACACGGTTGGGAAGACGCCAAGAACACAGACAAACCACAACAACACAGGATAAAGTCACGTTTGCTCCCAACAATCTGCCGCACACAGCCTGCCTTTCTTATCAACTGTCTTCCCGGCTGTGGCTAATGAAGGGAATCAGGGCTCTTTCCTCCCCCACAAGCCATGCAAGCCATGTTGCTCCCTTCTCAGTTCCTCCCTGTGTGCCCTAAGATGAAGAGGGGGCGGGCCTGGGTCTTCCTCTGAACTCCCTCTCCCTTGTTCTACCTCTTTTCTGCTCTGCCCAGCTGGACTTTGCCCTTCCCCAGTTTCCTCCACAGCCAACGGAGCCGCACTCTCATTCCCTGTCAGCTTGCTGAAAATGCCATGTGTGTGTGTGTGTGTGTGTGTGTGTACGCATTTATTTGTTTTTTGATCACCAGTGTATGTAAGAAGGATAAAGGAGAATGTCTCCTACTCACACAACCTGCTGGATTGTCCTTTCTAAACGAGGATGCTCCCCCCCCACAAGGCTTGGAGAATTATTGTTATCGTTATTATTATTTTCCAAAGTGTTTTTTTTCTCTCTCTCCAAGCGCCCGCTCTTTGTCTTGCAGCAAATATTTTGCTGAAGCGAAGTTTCATCCCCTTTAAACTTTACAGGTAATTTCGCTGAGAAGGTAGGAAGAAAAAAAACTCCCCCCAACCCTCCCCTGCCAGTAATCACGAACGAAGGGTGTTTATTCCGAAAATAAAAGGAGAGGAGAGGGTGAAAGGAGAAGAGGAGAGGTGGAAATCAGCAGTTTTCTGGACTTCAATAAATCCTCCAGCATCCAGAGAAATGACAAGGGAGAAGTTTCGCTTTTTGTTTTTAATGTAGGTGGCGGGCGTTGTTTGTATTTTTTAACAATAAGGGTGGTTTATATTCCTCCACTGGCGCTTTTTCTTACGTTACCTTTTATGAAGTTTCTCTTCGTGACAAGTATCTTTGTACAAAGGGCTTCCTTCCCCCCGCCCTCCTCCCTCACCTCCTCTCATTCTAACTTTCTACCAGGCTTCAATATACAAGCACAATGGAGGCATTGAACAGAGAACAGTGGGACATCACCTTTGATCTCCTGTTCTAATAACTTGTGTATGTTTGCGTCCAAAAAAACAATGCTGCGAGGGGTGTTTTCTGCCCCTTTCTCTCTCAAACTGTTTCCTGGTGCCTTGGCTCAGCGGGGAGCGGTTTTTCCTAACGGGGAGAGCGTTAATTTTTATATTTTATTTTTAATTGAATTCTTCATGCGTTTTTTTTTTTTTTGCTGAGGGGTCCAGAAACCAGAGGGCCCATTTTGTGCGCCTGCACAGAAGTCAGGTAAAAGGGATGCTGCTGCGAAGGGTGTTAATTGCTTTGACGGCACCCCCCACCCGAATAGGGACAGGAGGAGTCTCAACCTTGCATTTATAAAATTTACATTAGGAGAACCTAGAAACTTGAGGCTTTCAAGAAGAGACTGGACTCCCATCTGTCAGAAATGGTGTAGGGTCTCCTGCTTGGTCGGGGGGTGGTGGTGGACTAGATGTCCTACAAGGTCCCTTCCAACTCTGTTTATCTGCTATCTGTTTACCTGTATAAAGAAAGAATCTCATCATCCTGATGGCCATTGAACGTACAGTAGATACCTGGCGATTTGATAGAACACAGTTCTTTCTAGACCTCGGTGGCTTCCAGGACATAAATAGGCGAATGAGGTGAGAATTAATCATTGGGTTATTCAACATCCCTCTTGAGGAGTTTGCGTAAGAACTAGCATCCTTCAACTGGCATTTGAATAGAATAGAGTAGAATAGAATAGAGTAGAATAGAATAGAATAGAATAGAATAGAATAGAATAGAATAGAATAGAATAGAATAGAATAGAATAGAATTCTTTATTGGCCAAGTGTGATTGGATACACAAGGAATTTGTCTTGGTGTAAATATTCCCAGTATACATAAAAGAAAAGGTACATTCGTTAAGAATCAAGAATCATAACGTACAACACTTAATGATAGTCATAGGGTACAATCAACAATCAAATCATACTAGGAAACGGTCAATATAAATCGTAAGGATACAAGCAACAAAGTTACAGTCCTACAGTCACAAGTGGGAGGGGATGGGTGATAAGGAGTGATGAGAAGATTAACAGTAATAGTAGTGTACACTTTGTAAATAGTTTATTTTATTTATAGTTTATTTATAGTTTATTGGGGAAACAGAGAGACCAGGTCCCATGAAACCAGCCAGGCAACTTGACTTGGTTTGTTCCTCTTCGTTTTGTAAACACAAAACAGTCACAACAACCCCGGAAACCCTGACATCACACTGCTTCAAAAACAGGAAGGAATAACGCAGTACAAAGGACAAACCAAAAGAACATCATCTTTGATGAGTGTCTTTGGAAGTAATAATGACTTCTCCTCCTTTAGAATATACAAAAGAGATGGATTGTCCATTTGGGAAAGGAGGGGGAAGGAAGGGAGGGAGGGAGGGAGGGAGGAAAGAAGAGAAAGGGAGGGAGAGAAGGAGAGAGGGAAAGAGGGAGAGGAAAGAAGGAAGGAAGGAAGGAAGGAAGGAAGGAAGGAAGGAAAGAAAGAAAGAAAGAAAGAAAGAAAGAAAGAAAGAAAGAAAGAAAGAAAGAAAGAAAGGGAAAGATGAGAGGAAGGAGGGAAGGAAGAGAAGGGGAGAGAAGGAGAGAAGAAGGAAGGAAGAAAAGAAAAGGAAGGGGAGGAAGGCAAAGAAGGGGAGGAAGAGAAAGGAAAAAAGGAAGGAAGAAAAGAAAAAAAGGAAGGGGAGGAAGGCAAAGAAGGGAAGGAAGAGGAAGGAAGGAAGGAAGGAAGGAAGGAAGGAAGGAAGGAAGGAAGG
>NW_020769373.1:2544562-2556616 GCF_900518735.1 Pseudonaja textilis | reverse complement strand
AGGAAGGAAGGAAGGAAGGAAGGAAGGAAGGAAGGAAGGAAGGAAGGGTGTAGTGAGGGGAGAGAGGGAGGGAAGAAGGAAGGCATACAGAAGCAAGCAGAAAGGGAAGGGAAAGGAAAGGAAGGAGGAAAGAAAAGGAGGAAGGGAAGGGAAGGACATCCAACAAAGGATGAACCCAGTGAGATAGGGCATGAGCTATCCATGTACAAGCAATTCAGTTAGTAGGTTCTCAAGATATCTCCTCATCTTGTTTTCCTAGGCTTGGACTAGTTATGGGACTGTCAAAAGCCACCATCCTATCATCTGAAATCTGCCAGCTTGTCCATTTTCTCCACCCAAACAAACCCAACAATATTTTTCAATGCTGTGAGAGAAACCACTAAGCCAATCCTATCCCCGCAGTTTGCATGGCAACTCCTGAGCCACACAGGATTCCCAACTGCTACTTGGAGAAGCTAACCATTAACTTGGCTCATAACTTATCATAAGGCCTCCTTTTCCCAACTTTAATTGATCAGATTCCCTTCACAAACACTTTTCTTCTCCGTGTTTTGCATTTTCATCCGTCTTCTCCTCCCCCTTTCTCTTTTTTTAAAGACATTCTATCGTTTTGTTCCCTCGATTCCCATTACGGCGCACGATTCTGTTTCATTTTCCCCATTTGCCTGGATGTGATTTCTCTCTGGCAGAGATTCAGAAGAGAGAACAAGCATGTTTCACATTATTGTCTGAGCATTGAGGGATATTCCGTGTGCCATGGAAACAGAAAGGTCTATTTGGAAGTTGCTGTGCCTTGATTTTACATTGGCACTTGACCTTCATCAAGACTTCTCCTGGTTCTCACTAGACACCAGTACTGGCCTGCGACGTAAGAAACTCAGAGCATATAGACGGGGAAGATGAAGGAGTTGTCCAAAAGAAACTCCTGATAAATAAAACAAAGATACCTATGGCACTGGAAATCCCGTCCCATCTGATGCAGGGTGAGAAGAACCACGTTTGAATGCCCCTTCTGCTCCAGCTTCAGATGGACCTTGAAGGTAACTTTGCTAAATCACCCCTAAATCCTGGAAGAAATACGGTTCATGTGGCTTTTTTGGGGTGTATCTTACTAATTCCATCAGGATGTCCCAAAGGTGCTTTTTCAGGAAGCTATTGGACTTTTTTGCTTTTTTAAAAAAAGACGTTTCACTTCTCATCCAAGAAGCTTCTTCAGCTCTCACTGGATGGTGGGGAATGGAAGGATTTATATTCCTTGCAGACCGCTGGTCGTTTGCATCCTTTTAGAGGGTCTGCTGTGCTGCAATGACTCTCTAAAAGAATGTAAATGACCAACTTACAAGGAATATAAATCCTACTATTCCCATCATCCTGTCAGAGCTGAAGAAGCTTCTTGGATGAGAAGTGAAACGTCTTCAAAAAGAAAAAAAACAAGGAAATCTAGTTGCCTCCTGAAAAAGCACCTTTGGGACAACCATGGCCTGGATGACTGAGAATCTCCACAGACAATTACATCAAACCTGCCAGGTCAAGATTCATCAAACTGCAACGGTCTACAAACTTACTCTAGAAAGTGAAATGTAAAGGAATGTGCTGGTTGGACTACTCGTATTAGATTCACATAGGCTGATACTGTGTAATAATTCTTCGGGAGATTCTGCCCACTAGAAGACCAACAGGATCGAACCTGGTGCTCTCATCTGATTTCAGATGTCCAGAATAGTCCATATTCTTCTTATCTACAGCTTCCAGGGCAAGAAAAAGTTAGAATATTTAGTTGATGTAGACGGTTTTATCTAGAACTAAGGACAAATTTCCTAGCAGCGGGAACAATTAATGAGTGAAACGGTTTGCCTCCAGAAGGGGTAGATGCCCCATCAGTGGAGACTTTTTAAGAAGAGATTAGAGAGCCATTTATCTGAAATGCTATATAGAGCCTCCTGCTTGAGCAGATGGCTAGTCTAGAAGACCTCCAAAGTCCCTCCCTCCTCTGTTCTTTTGTTAATCTCTTAGGGCAATCAAGCTTTCCTTGTTTTGGATAGCTCCATCCACTTAAACTGACCATGGGCTATGTTCAAAAGGAAGGACTTCCTAAGGAGACATTGTCTGGGAGGACAATTATTTCCCTTGATTCTGAGTTGATGTTGTTGTTGATTTTTTGCTTCCTGGCTTGACTTCTTCAGTCAGATTCTTGGATTGATCAGCATATCCTGTTTCAGGCAACTAGTGAGAGAACTTTTAGGATTCATACAACATTCAGAGACCAGGGTTAGGCAGTTGAATAGAAGACAATTGTGCCAGTCTTCCATGCCACCTTATCCATGGCCCCTTGATCCGGGAAAAGTAACAGTGGCAGAGGTGGTATTCAGCAGGTTCTGACCAGTTCTGGAGAACCGGTAGCAGAAATTTTGAGTAGTTCAGAGAACCGGCAAATCCCACCTCTGACTGGCCCCACCAACCCCATCTATTATCTTCCTCCCGAGTCCCAGCTGATCAGCTGGGTCTCCTTTGGTTGCCCTGCACAGGAGAACGGAGCTGGAAAGCAGGATAGTGAGGTAGGGAGGGAATAGAGATTTTGCAGTATCCTTCCCCCAGGAGTGGAGAGGGAATGGGGAGTTTGCAATATCCTTCCCCTGCCACGCCTACCAAGCCACACCCACAGAACCGGTAATAAAAAATTTTTGAATCCCACCACTGAACAGTGGGGTAGAGAACATCCACGCTGCTGTGTTTCTTTTTGCAGCAGAGCATAGCAGGGAGGCGAAACAACAACAAAAGTGAAGAAACAGCCATGGTGGAGGAGGTCCACGAAGGGGCCCTTTCCCTGCACAGCTCAGGATACCAGCGTGCTCTTTGTGTAGCTTTATACAGTCTGATCTCCAAGGTTGGGACTAATTCATAAGTGTTTGTCTGGGCAGGACTTCCATCGCTTACTTTTGGACTTCTGCCTGAATCAGGAATCCATAAAGATGCTAATGTTTGGCAGGTTGTCAAGTCCAGCAAACAGCGAGCCATAGATGATGCCAGAAACATGTTCTAGGAAGGAAATGGCTTGGCTGGCTGCTCCTAGAAAAAATATTCTACGCCAAGCATTAAACTCCATAGGAAGGGACAAATACAAAGCACACTGGCTTTTTGAACATGGAGGAGAAGCGAATCCCGTACACTCCCATCTTGTTGACTTCAAACGCATGTTTTCCCGTGCATTTTCAGAAGGAGGCGATCCAAAATAAAAAAACTGAACATTGGCTATGGTGTTTTTTGGTTTTGTATCTTTGGAGCAGTGGTGGGATTCAAATGTTTTTACTACCGGTTCTATGGGCGTGGCTTGGTGGGCGTGGCAGGGGAAGGATATACTGCAAAATCCCCCTTCCCTCCCCACCCCACTAACCTGCTTTCCAGCACCGTTCTCCTGGGCAGGGCAACCAAAGGAGACCCAGCCGATCAGTTGGGACTCAATGGGAGGCAGAGAATAGAAGGGGCAGGGCCAGTCAGAGGTGGGATTGGCCAGTTCTCTGAACGACTCAAAATTTCCACTACTGGTTCTCCAGAACTGGTGAGATACGGTCTGGAAACTCTTAGGGAGGAGCTACCTTCATCCTCTTTCTCTCACACAAACCATCTAAACCAGGGGTCTCCAACCTTGGCAACTTTAAAACTTGTGGACTCCAACTCCCAGAATTCTTAGAGTTGCTAAGGTTGGAGACCCCTGATCTAAACTGTGTGGTCTCTTGCTCCTCCAGAATGCAGCCCCTCCCTCCTGGGAATCCAGACAACACTCCCATCACTTTAAATTAACCAGGATTCGCAGGACGTGCTAAGCCGAAAGACATTACGACTTAATGTTGCAAGAGTCAAGTTTTGCTTTCATACCTTTGGTCTTTGCTGTGTCTTTTCCTGAGCAAAAATATGATCTCCGGTGGATTCAGAAGCACTTTCTAGCCTTTGAATCAAACACACATCATTTCTGCACATGTCAAGTCTAAAGATTTGAAGGCTCTACGGAGGGGAAAAAGAAAGGAAATTCAGTTTTCACCACAGGATAACACCTGGCCCATTGACCATAACTTACATCTATAATGTCCTGAATCATATTTTTTTTTTCATGTGCCATCACCCTGAGCCATGAAAATACTATCACAATATCAGCTGGCTTTTGCCTACATTGTTCTCCAGATGTTGGGAGTAGACTGGGTAGAAATGTTAAGCTCCAAAATATTTTTAATGTTACTAAACTGTAGAAAATGGATATTAGTAAATTGTGGGAATGGCAGAAACAGAGAGTATATTTTTTTCAACAGTTTTTAAGGCACCCCACAGACGCTGATGAGGCATAGAAGCATTGGTTACAGCCTTCTCTTGTCTTTCGTCTGAGATTGCTTTGATGCCATCTACAACTGTGTGAGCCGATCCACAGTATCGTTCCTGCCTTTGGTGTCTACGCTAATCAAGGTTTTGAGGCTCCTGCAGTATCCAGATACACAGCAGGAAGGACAGGTTCATAGTTAAAGTTAGAATTCACTTATTTTCATTCTTTGATGTTATTTTAATCTAGTTTTGATGGGACTTCTCTATCACACACTACCCAGCTACTATTTTATAAAATGGAGTGTGCCTTCTTAGCCCAGCCTATTTGGTGTTAGGAGTATAGAAGTTGCTTGCTCAGGATGAGATATGGATAATTTCAGTTCTTAAACCTTCTCCTCACTTGCACCTAATCAGTATACCGTCCCTCCTTGGCACCCTGTTCCGCCATGTTACTTTCATCTTCTCCCCAGTCTGTGAGTTAAAGAGGCTTAAAGCATCTTTAGCCACAAGAATGTGGCTGTAATATTTTCTCCCACATTCCAATACCAGACGAAGGCCGTCTCGAGTGTACAAAATGTGCTCGACTTTGTCGCATAACACCTGGGAGGAGAGTCAAGGGGGTTGGCAGCGAGTAGGAACAGAAGCAATAGAGGCCAAAGAGGAAGCAGCAACGGAGAAACCAAAGTCCATGGTGGGTGGATTTCAAGGATGGGTGGAAAGGGTTTTGCGTTCACTCTAGAAGAAGGCCATTCATGGATTCAGTTGAACAAAGAGTGGGTTTGGGGAGAGAGGTAGCGACTGAGGTTATTTTCTGGCTCAGTAAATTTCTGCTAAAATGATGAATCACTTCCATCCGGTCCTGTTATTCTGGTTGGTCAGGCACCAGCAACCAGAATAACCACTTGTGAAGAAGCTCAAGAAGATATTTCATTGTTGATCACCTGTATTACAAGAATCTCATCAGACTGCGTTCCTCCCTTTGGGAAATGGCAATATAGGCCTAAAGGTTTGGCCTCAAGTGTTTTCTCCCCCAAATCAACTCCACCCCACCCTCCAAAGGGGTCCTCCTTCCTTCAGCTGGCGAATCCATCATAAGTTACCTATGTCTTCTGATCTGAGTTAAGACAGGTGAAGTTCTGATAAAAGGACTGAATGCCTGGACTGAAAATCAGGTGTCAAATAATGTATTTGAGACTTAGATTTAGGATGTAGGTTTACTACTATCACTCCAAGGGGGTACTATTTGGTATCCCAATCTATATCTATCTACCGATACCTGCTTACTTACCAGTTATGGTATTTAGTATTTAATATTGACATGTAGCATTTAGGTTTGGTATTAGAGTACCCATTTAATTATAATCTTTAATGTTTATATGCAGTGTTTAATATTAGTATTTAGATGTCTTTAGTAACCCAGACCATGTTAGAGTAAAGAACAAGCCCAAAGCCATAAATGAAAACCTACCAAATAAGCTGGAATAAATCAGTTTCCCACATTTATAATTGTTCAAATAACAACCAACTTAACCAGGGTTTTATTTTCTTCCTTTTTATCCAGAAAGAACTGAGTGGGATGCTATAAGTCCGGGGTCAAAGGTTGCTAAGCTTTCTGGGAAAATGCAACAATAAGAGTGTGTAGCCTTTTGTGGAGACCACACATGAGTGAAAAGCCCTGGAATAAACATGAGAGCGGGACAGAGAGGAAGTGGGCATATTCAGATCAAAAGCACATTTTTCTTAACCCCCCATCCACCATCAACTTTTACCTTCCCCTCCCATGTTCCATCTTCCATCTTCTCCACTCTTAAAAACCCTCCCTTTAATTTTAACTTCTGAAAACTCATGAAAGCTGGGAAAAGGGGCTGTGTGGGACTCACAGAAATGCCTTGGGGACAACATATGGCCTCCAAATGCACAATGCACATGCGTGTGCTACAACATTGAGCTTGGAGTTCCGTTCATAAGTTCTCCGTAAAACCGCATAATCCAAGCTGGAATCCCAATGAACACTTTCTCTGTAGTGGAATGCCCACAACAAAATACCTTTCATACAGATACTATCTGTAGGAAATGACCAGGCTGAGCCTGAAGGAGGGGTCAAACGCGTCATAAGTCACGAGCCCCTGCATGCCCACAAGAGATCTAAATCCAGCCCAGCTTGAATGCCTCTCTTATCTCCCGCTCATTTCCCTTGACTGTTAGTAGGTCAGATTCTTGTAGAGAGCTTAAGCTCGCACTAAATCTTCACTAAATCTTGCACTAAATTCATTTGAACTGCCTGAATCTCCTGATTTCCCCAGCGCTTGACAGTTTTCTAATTTTTAGGCACTAGTTTGATCTTTCATTGTATTTTATTTGCCTGAACTTTTAAGTAATTATGAGTTCACTAACCGTAGGCATCTCCCAAAACATCCAGTACAACCCAAGTTGGCTGACAAAACAATTCTGATCTTCTTTCCACAATAATCTGCCGATGTTTGTACTGATTTCTTAGTTCAAATTACCTTGATTATATAGAAGCAGAACATTCTAATATCAAGAGTGTTCCTTTTTCAGATGATTGTTAGACAGATAAATGAATGAATGAATGAATGAATGAATGAATGAATGTCAAATCATACTAGGAAACAGTCAATGTAAATCATAAGAATACAAACAACAAAGTTACAGTCATGCAGTCACAAGTGGGAGGGATTGGATGATAGGAGTGATGAGAAGATTAATAGTGATAGTAATGCAGACTTAGTAAATAGTAGGACAGTATTGAGGGAATTATTTGTTTAGCAGAGTGATGGTGTTCAGGGGGAAAAACTGTCCTTGTATCTAGTTGTTCTGGTGTGCAGGGCTCTGTAGTATCGTTCTGAGGGTAGGAGTTGAAACAGTTTATGCCCAGGGTGTGAGGGGTCTGTAAATACTTTCACAGCCCTCTTTTTGACTCATGCAGTATACGGGTCCTCAATTGAAGGCAGGTTAGTAGTAACAGTTTTTTCTGCAGTCCTAATTACTTTCTGAAGTCTATGTCTGTCTTGTTGGGTTGCAGACCCAAATCAGACAGTTATAAAGGTGCAAATGCAGACTAAAAAACATCTTCTTTACTAATAAACGTATTTTTCCCCAATAGGCAAATACAAATCTCAGTTGTCTAAATAACCTCAAGGTTGCCAAAAAGACATAAAGTATAATGTCCTGGAATTGAAATAACGGGTCAGTTTAAACAAAAATCTATATTTTAAAATAAAACCTAAGCCACGGTTACTTGTTGTTCAATGAATAAATAAGATGAAGAAAGAAGAGAAAGAGAGAGAGGGAGAGAGAGAGAGAGGGAGAAACTCAAAAGATCAAGGCATGCCACAGGAATGCTTGGCTTGTCAGAATTATACACTGACATTCATCACATTCTAATAGAACTGCTGCTAGCAGCACACACAAAGTTCTCATTATATGTTAAACATAAAACAAAACAAAAAGAAAGGAATCTTCTCCTTCCAAATCTTAAATTCTATCGCATTCTGGAGCCGAAAACAAAAACCTGATATAAATTGCTCTTCTTCCTTGAAGGAGACAGCGTGAGCCCCAGAAAATTGTCATTTTGAGGGTTGGCTCCTCTACAAAGATTAGTGGGAATGGAAGAAGCACTGATGGTCAAATTAGAGGACTTCCCAAGAACTTTCCCATGGAAGGATGGATCGTTGAGTTAGAACACAAAATGTGTCAAACTGGTGCTGCTGTCAGTTGATGTTTCGCGACGTTTTTCCCATTCGCGGAGCTGGGGTGGGCATGGCCTGTGTGTGATGCATCTGGCCCATGGGCCACCAGGTTGACACCCCTGAGTTAGAAGGGACTAGAGAAGTCATCTCGTAAAATGCCCTGCTTACTACAGGAGCCACTGGAGCATTTCTGACACACGATCAGAATTGAGGACCTGGACAAAGGAGAACTTACCACATCAACTAGCATTTTTTTTTTTCATGGGCAGACTGTTTGTTCACCCGAGAGTTTCCTGCTGAGATCTAGAGTGAACTTCCACCTCTGCCAGTAGTTCTCGATGTCAGGGTTCTGGCAGTAACTCCCATTTAAATCATGAGTCTTGAGCCAAACTTCCAAAACTTAAAAAGGATTTATTGAGAGTTAAACTGTCTGGCACTGCCTGGGTGTAGCTGACTCTGAGACAGATCATTCCTTGTCACCCTTGACCCAGGTTTTCCCCTACCCCCTGGGTGTATTGTAATTCATATTCTCCAATGGGACACATCCATAGCCAAAAGCCATCAATCATGCTCTCCAGTTAGAATTTTGCACAGCAGAAACTTCAGTCACCTAGTTACTATCTTTGGAAACACTTATGGAATGTGCTTTCAGTTTGCAAGCTGCCGCACTGCTCCCCCCTCCCTTTCTGTTGGCAACTCTAAAAATGGGTTGACATTTGATTTATGACTGGTCACTTAGCAAACATTCCAAGTTATAAACAAACCTCCCTGGGGAGATATTTATCAACTGATTCCAAAGTTCTGTTGGAAGTTACGATTCCCCTCTCTTTTAGGAAAAGAAAAGAAATCTTAAAACATTAGAAGGGGAAGGAAAATTCCCCTAAAGAAAGGAGAGGTGAAAACACAAGGGGGGTCGGCTCCATTAGCCCCCACTTTGCATGGGATACAGAAAAAGCCTAAAAATTAGCTAAGATCCTTTCTCATAGAAATCAAATAGATGGCAAGCTATAAAAACTTGTGAAAAGGAAACCAAAAGATGTAACAGGAAACTTGGGATATTGCAACCTAATGCAACAAGCAGCTACGAAGTGAACAAGCAGCTACTATAAAACAATTACTCCTACCAAGATCCCAGGAAGAGATCCTAATCTCACCAGACAAGAACTCATCACACACACACAAATCAAAGACTTCAAGGGTTCACACTTACAAAACCAAAGGATCTGAAGGGTATAAGAGAGAGGTTTCTCTGCTCACAAGATTAGATAAATCTCAGGAATGCTGTAGGACTTCTTCTTACTTGCCTTCCTATTAATAAACTGATTCTGACTTCCAGTGCAGCTGATCAATCATTTTGCAGTAAAATCTCCCAGCTGGGAAATTTGGATCCACAAAGGAAAGAGCTTTGCCTTTTCCTTAAAGGACAAGGCTTCCTTTTCCTTTCCACAGTTCCAATAAAGGATTGCCATTTTTGTTGTTGAAAATAGGCATTTGTTTCCAGCATTTGGCAAAATTGGTTCATTGCGAACAATTGATTCATTTAATGTTGCTCGGTGTTTGCTTTCCCAACTGCCAGAAAAAGGCCATAAGATTGGCTTGGTCCTGTGAGTGAACCATTTTACAACCTTCATAACTAGTGGCCACAACTGTCAGGCTCCATTGCAGTCGTTAAGTCAAGGATCGCCTGCAAAAACTTAGTCCATTGCTTCTTGACCTGCCATCTGCAGCATTATGATCACTTCCTCTTAGATGTGTGACAATCCTTCAGATATTTGAAGACTGATTGATTATTCTAAAGAGGAAGATACATTTATTCTTGCAAGCCACCCAGTATCTTTTTGTTATCAGATGAGCAGCAAATAAATTCAACAAATCAATCAATCGATCAATCAATCGTCAATAAAACATTTCATCTGGATACAGGAAGTATCCTTTTTCTGGATGAGCATAATACACTGCATTATAAATTAACCAAAACCAGCCAGGTGCGCCCAACAAATTAAGCCAGGAGAAAAACAATCAAGGTTAAAAACTAACTAAGATTTGCATGTTGTCTGAATGCAGTGCAAAAATCTTCCAGGGATCTGGCTAAGCACAACTCACAGGAACCACAATTTGACTGCACTGGTCATGCTAGGCCAATAGTTTAGTCTACTACCTCAAACTAGCTAGATTCAGCCTTTGTGCTAAACTGCAAACTACAACTGCAAACCGTGCAACATTCTAACGCGAAGCACATTGTGTTTAAAAACGCACAATGAAAGATAGAGCATTCACGCTTCTTGACATCGAGAGGTCACCCTCCATCTCCGATGTTATCTCCAAAAGGTTCTTCCCTTTTGGAAGATTTCTTCAACGGCCTTTCTAAAAAAACAGATTTCTTTCCTCATCCATGAAGGGGAGGGAAAACGCAGGACATTTTCTTTCTCAGGCACCCCTATACCACAACCCCAGGTACCAGAATTACCCAAAATAAGAGTGTTAGCTAAGAAGGCAAGAGCAATTCGCTGAGCGCCCAGATTTTATAAGTATGAGTAGGAAATTGGGAGTGGGGGCTTCCTTTGTTTTGTTTTTTCCCCTTCAGCAAGGCATTTTTCTCTCCTCTTCCTTATGTGGGCACCCAAATTAACTGATTACAGAGCCAAAAAGAAAAAGCATTATGAAACGCTCTCAGAGACAAGGAAAGGGCCCGGTGGAGACTTTTGTTAAAAGGAAGGGGATGTTTATTCAGCTCACAGGGAAAAAAAGAGAGAGATTTGAGCTATTAAGGGCTGCAGCTGTTTCACATACTTTGCATCAGAGGCATTCCTGAGAGATGTAGGGGCTCTGGCAAAGACCCTCTCAAGATTTTTGTGATTCACAGGTGTGTGGCAACCTGGAGTTTTCCCAGTGCAAAAAAAAAACCCTCCCCCTGCCCCCTCCCCTGGGCTCACCCGACTCCTTCCATTCCCATCTTTTAGTTAGAGTTTATTTATTTATTTTATTTTGTCAAGCATGCATTTGATAATATGTATCAGTATAAACACATGAAATAGGTACGAGTAAAAAGGAACGTTAGGACAGGGACGGTAGGCATGTTGGCGCTCTTATACACGTCCCTTACAGACCTCTTAGGAAAGAGGTGAGGTCAACAGAAGACAGTCTGAGGTTAAAGTGTTAGTGGAAGAAACCACAGAGTCAGGTAGTGTATTCCAGGCATTGACCACTCTGTTGCTGAAGTCGTATTTCCTGCAATCGGGTTTTGTGCAGTATACTTTGAGTTTGTATCTATTATGTGCTCATATATTGTTGAGGTTGAAGCTGTAGTAGTCATTAAAGGGTAGGACAGTGGATACTTTTATGTGCTATGCTTAGGTCAGATTGAAGGCAGTGTAGTTCTAAGTTATCTAAGCCTAAATTTTCAAGTCTGGTGGCATAAGGTATTCTGTTGCGAGTAGAAGAGTGGAGGATTCTTCTTGTGAAATATTTCTGGACTCGCTCAATTGTATTAATGTCCGATATGCAGTGCGGATTCCAGACAGATTAGCTGTATTCAAGAATTGGTCTTGCAAAAGGTTTTGTATGCTCTAGTGCAAGGGTCTTCAAACTTGGCAAGTTTAAGACTTGTGGACTTCAACTCCCAGAATTCCTGAGCTAACATGGCTGGAGGAGGAATTCTGGGAGTTGAAGTCCAAAAGTCTTAAAGCTGTCAAGTTTGAAGACCCTTGCTCTAGTTAGTAGTACAATATTACCTGAGAAAAAGCACCACAGGATTAGGTTAACAACGCTTAATGCCTTTTGGGCAATGTTGTTGCAGTAGGCTCTAGCACTTAGATCATCAGAGATGAGAACTCCAAGGTCCTTGACCAAGTGAGAGTCATCTACAAGGTCTTTATGGAGGGAAAGGGGAACTGGAAGTGGAAGTGGAAATGGAAGTGGAAGGAGAAGGAGAAGGAGAAGGGGAAGAAGAAGAAGAAGAAGAAGAAGAAGAAGAGGAAGAGGAAGAGGAAGAGGAAGAGGAGGAGGAGGAGGAGGAGGAGGAGGAGGAGGAGGAGGA
>NW_020769373.1:2533641-2544462 GCF_900518735.1 Pseudonaja textilis | reverse complement strand
GTGTAAATACAGAAAATGGGTACAAATAATTGGGGACAATACGCCAGGGACAGTAGGCACGATTGAACGCTTATGCACCCCCTTACATATTTCTTAGGAAATCTTCTTTTGGTAAATTAGAAAACTTTTTTTTCCCCTTGAAAATACAACTGGAATTTCTTTCCAAGAAACCAAGCCAGGAAAGTCCAGCTGCCTTCTGGAAAAAAGCTCCTTTGGCACAACCATGACCTGGATGATTGGGAATCTTCATAGACCTTTGGGAATTGGGCACCTTTACTTCCCCCTTTGACATAAGCAAGAAGCAAAAGTAGTCCTCAACTTCCAAGAGTTCACTGAGTAGCTGTTCAAAGTTACAGCAGCACTAAAAAAAAAGAGACTTATGACTACTTTTCACACTTACGACCATTGCAGCATTCGCCACTTGGTGACTGACTCATATTTATGCCAATTCCAAGGTCATATGATCCCCTCTTGCCACCTTCTCACAAGCCAAGTCAATGGGGAAGCCGGATTCGTTTAACAACCGCAGTGATTCACTTGTGCGGTGGCCTAGAGGTGGAGGCCTTCCCTCACAACCAGGGGGCTGTGAGTTCGATCCTAGCTAGAGGCAGAAATTTCTCTCTCTGTGCACATGAGAATATATCTGCCAAAAAAAACTCCACATTGGCAACAGGAAAGGCATCTGGCCAGTAAACACTCAGCTCCATTCAGTTGCCTGGACTCTACCACGCAAGAGATCGTGAGGTCGTTAAAAGGTGAGTGATTCACCTAACAACCAGAGCAAGAAAGCTCGTAGAATGGGACAAAACTCCTTTAATGAATGTCTCGCTTAGCAATGGAAACTGGGAGCTCAGTTGTGGTTGCAAGTTGAGGGCCCCCTGTGCGCTTTCATTTCAAAATACTTCTGTTAGCGGGCCAATGAAAAGTTATCCTGCTTTATCCGTGACCCATTCTCATTTATTCTAAATCAGCATTGGACTAGCTTTTCCAAGGACAAAAAGAATTGGGGGGAGAAAAAGTGTCGTGTAAAGCCTAGAAGCTTTTGGAGATAAGAAGGGTTTTGGCGAGTGGCATTATGCTTTGTAACGGATCAGCTTTCTGTTTTAATTTTGTATCATTTAAAAAAAAAAAAGATGTTTTAAAAGGTGCCAAGCTAGATATCTCTAGGCGCACTGGTGCTCGTGGATATAATTTTCAGCTTTGGAGATCTAGAGGAAAAGGCTGTTCAAAAGAAATGTCTAATCATGAACAGAAGCCTTTGCATAGCCCTATTTGAAATACAACCTCACACCACATGTTCAGATGCAGCTTTCATCTTGCTACCGTCCTAGATAAAATATTCCTCTTTCCCTGCTACGAGTCTGAACTTTTGAGTCTGCAATACAATCCTCACAATAAATGGTGCTTAAAACATCAACACGAAGAAAACTCATAAACTTACTTTCTTTCTTTTTTTCTGCAATGGTCCCTTCACAGAGAGTGAGGTTCATCAAAGATCTAAAGCAGAGGTCACCAACCTTTTGGACCTCAGGGACCACCAAACTCATAATGTTAAATCCCGCGGACCGGAGACCCTGGGAAAATCCCCCCAAAAAAAGTCTGCAGGAAAATTCCCCACCCCGTTTTCCTACCAATCGATCATTCTTTATTTGGGATCACAGGAGATCGTCTTCAGCTCTGTTATCAGGGGGAGAGAGAGAGAGAGAGAGAGAGACTTTTGGCTTCATGCAAGGAAAGCAGCAGAAGCAGCAGAAGTCTTTCTTTCTCTCCCCCAAACTCCACCAGAAATGAGTCTTGGTGAGACTTGTCATGCCGGTGCAGCCTCTTGCAGCAGGATGCCTTGCTGGGTCCCAAAGACTCATTTCTGGCAGAGTTTGGGGGAGAGAAAGAAAGACTTTGGCTGCTTTCCTTGCGTTCAGCCAAAAGCAGAAGAAGAAAGAAGCAGAAAGAAGCAGCCCGGTGGCTAAGCGAGACACGTGGGGCGAGTGGGGCAAATTCCTCCCCTCCACCCTTTCCCCCTCTCCCCTCACTACCTTGTGTTGTTAGCAATGCAAGGGACACAAGCCTTGTGTTCCCACAGGCCATGTGGGGAGGGTGGAAGGGAGGGAGGATTAGCAACAGCACTCAGACTTATATACAGCTTCACAGTAATTTACAGCCCTCTCTAAGCGGTTTACAGAATCAGCCTCTTGCCCGCAACAATCTGGGTCCTCATTTTACCCATTTTGGAAGGATGGAAGGATGACTCAACTCTGAGCCGGTCAGGATCGAACTGCCAGTAGCTGGCAGTCAGCAGAAGTAGCCTGCAGTACTGCATTCTAACTGCTGCGCCACCCCGGCAAATGCACCAAAGAGCAAAAACAAGATGGCAGATGGCTTTGCGGAATTAATGCTGATTCCCTGAGGAAACCCACCCATCCCATGCTTTCCAAAAATTTACCCTGGGTTCAAATGTGTGGCTAATTTTTACTCAGCCAGGGAAGTGGCAATGGGGCTTCTCTGGCTGTGTGAAAGTGGTGATGTCATCATCCTTCAGAACAGCTCTTCTCTCTCTTTCTTTTTCTTTTCCTCTAGGACTCGAAGGGAACATTTTCCCAGCTAAAAGTAGCACTTTGTTCATCAAAATTAAATAATTCCACACGAAGCATTCCTTTGGGCCATTGCTTTGTGCCTCTGCAGAAGAATTAACAGTTTAAAAGAGAAGTGTGTAAGATATGGTTGGCCTCTGAAGGATTTTGCGCTCTTCTTCAGAATAACATTTCCTTCTAAACAAATGTCCTAATTTGGAATGGAAAACAACTGCAAAAATGTGGCAGATTGGATTTTATTTTAGTTTTTAAAATCATGCCTAGGAAACCTTGACAGTTCCATTTAGTTTGTACAGCCAATTTAGATCCAAATGCAGTTTCAAGTTAAAGTAGACATGTTCCACATCCAAACTATGACAGTCTTAGGAAAGTTGGCAAAAAAGCACCATTGTAGCTTGAATTTTTGTTCCCGCTCTGATTGGAAAGCATTTGGGCTGGAAAGGCCTTTTTGAGATCATTCTTCTTCTTGCACTCCTGTGGGAGCTCAGCTGGAGGAATTCCCATATAAGGAGGAAGTGAAGGGGAAGTAAATGTGTGTGTGTGTGTGTGATAGCATTAGCCATTGAAATTTCCCAAAGTCCATTCTACCAAATCCTCAGATTCGGAGAAAAGGGGATATTTGTAGCACAGGGTCGAACTCCAGGGCCCTTGGTAGTCTCTGAGCTTGGTTGTTTTCTTGAAGATGTAACAGGTGTAGATGTAAGATGTAGCTAGGTAACATCTTGAGTGCTAGAAGAGAATTGGATTTGGGAGAAAGAGGAAGAGGAGGTGGAGGAGTGTGAGGTCCTTGAGGTGCCTCTGAACTTGGTTGTTTTCTTGCAGACTTTTCATTAGCCAACTAGGTAACATCTTCAATGTTGGAAGGGAGTGGAGTTTGTTCTCATTTTATACACTAGTGGCTTGTCCTGTCAGTGTTGGTAGAAGTGGTGATGTTCCAAGTTGGGTAATGAAACAACCATCCTTAAATGCTGTTCAACACACTGCAAAGTAGAATATTAGTGAGGACATCCATGTGCTTGGCTGAACCCCACGATCTTATTCATCTCCTATCTTTGTTCACTGTAAAATTAACCTGTAAAATTATCTTTCTTTCCTAGAAATCTCTGGGACAACATGGCTTCACAAACCTTCTCAAAATGGAATGAGGGTAAGTTCTTTGGATATAGGCTTGGTTACCTGAAGTGAAAATATCCTAAAATGGCTCGGTATCAGCAGCAAAATTTCAAAGGGTGCTCACCAGGGGAGGGATTCAATTTTTTTTACTACTGGTTTGGTGGCCGTGGCTTGGTGGGTGTGGCAGGGGAAGGATACTGTAGAATCCCTCTTCCCTCCCCACCCCACTAACCTGCTTTCCAGCTCTGTTTTCCTGTGCAGGGCAACAAAAGGAGACCCAGCCAATCAGCTGGGACTCAATGGGAGGCAGAGAATAGATGGGGTTGGCGGGGCCAATCAGAGGTGATATTTACTGGTTCTCCGAACGACTCAAAATTTCCCTTAACGGTTCTCCAGAACTGGTCAGAATCTGCTGAATACCACTGGTTTTGATCTTTGTAATGTTCCGTTATGATATTTTCCCCCTTCTCTCTTTCACTAGAGATTGAACAGAGGAACCGTCTCTTTTTCTTCTGTGACTCTAAATTTTTTACTTCTTTTTCTTAATCCAGGCCTGAGGTGGGAATTCTCAATTTACACAAGAGCAAAAAAAAAAAAAAACCCATGCCCTTTGAATACCTGATATAAAGATTTTGAAACTTAAAGGTTAGAACATTTTGAACAAAGTGTGCCACTAAGTCAAGGATGGAGGATTAAGGGGTGAATGTAAGCAGATGTATTTGTCTTTATTGTTCCTGTCTCTTTGGGTTCTTATTTGGGAAAAGGGAAGAGCTTTTGTTTTCCAAACAGCTGTAAACATCATTTGTGGTTTCTTTTTCCATGTTTTCCTTATCTTTTGCCTTGAAAATTATCCTCCTTAAAGTTTTTATTATTGTCTTCAAACATTTGTAGTTATTACCTCAAGCCTGTCATAACCTTGAGAGCTAGGCAAACCCCAAGGTCATTTGGTGAAATCTGTCACTTGTTATTTTTATTTTTTTTTCACAAATAGACTTTGGAGCAATCAACAATTGTTTCCAGGAAGAAAGATGGTCTCTGAAGCTATTCCTCAATCACTTTGTCTAGAAATGGACAATCTAGTGTGACAAATATGCAAAAGGAGGAGGAGGAAAAGGAGGAGGAGGAGGAGGAGGAGGAGGAGGAGGAGGACAACTACAACTACAGAAACTTTTATCTCAATAGTCTCAAGGACAACCTGCAAATCTTCAACCTAAGTTAGTAGCCTTAGTGCATTCACCCAGTGCTTGTGCCGACGGGTTCCCAGTGAATTGTGGATCAGTATCAGTCTGCAGCCCAGAGGTTCAGAAGCTTTGATCCAAAAGACTACATGGCTATCTGAATATGTTGATCAGATCTGAACACCTTAATTTTTTTTTTTAAAAAAAAGCTTGGAGCTGCCTGTATTATTAGATGCTACTTTAATAAATTCTTAGGTCCTTGGTTAGG
Source organism: Pseudonaja textilis (assembly GCF_900518735.1). Next base: position 2,539,315 of record NW_020769373.1, on the reverse strand, counting down.
GCTTGAATTGGTAAGTTTCTCCCAGCTTTAGACTGTGAATCTAACTGCAGACTACCCACACATAATAATAATTGAATAAACTTGAATAAATTGTAAACTTTGAATAAACTGAATGAAAATTGAAGTTGAAAGATTATGGCATCATCAGCCTTGGCTATCGGCCATACCCAAAAGATCTTGGCCAGCTCTTGCAAAATCTGTGCATTGACAAAATTTCCATCTGTCAATTACCAACAGACCTCACTTCTTGGATCCATGCTACACTGATACATGATGACATCCTTGGAAAGAACTCAGAGAATATGAAGCCAACACCAGCTAAAGAACTTGGCAGCTGTGATTTCACATTGTTAGATGGATAATCATCTTCATCCTCATGGTGACAACATCTGGCTGACTGCAATCAACCCTGATGATATATTTGGGGTGTGCATTGGGGATGTGGGAGGATTGACTTGGCTTGATGGCTCAGTAATCCTTATCTGAATATTCATGTTCCAGCTTCATTCTTGTTTTTCTGCCTGCTTCTTCTTTCCATAAATGAATAATACCGTGGGAATCTAGCCTGCTAAATAAATCACTTGCGGCCTGATCAGAGCAACTGTGAGCATGTGACAAGGGTGGGACTACATATATATCCACGCTTGTCTTTCCCAGACTGATGACATCAAGATATATTGAGAGGATGAATCAATGGTGGTATTCTAGTGGTTCAGCCTGGTTTTGCTGAGCTGGTAGCAGTGAAGAGCAGTGGGGACAAAACCAGTTCTCTCCATCGCTCTGCTGTTGGGCCCACCTGCCCATCTGGGCTCCCAAACTCACCTTTATTCTCTGCTTTAAAAGCACAGCTGCTTTGTGTGGCACAGCAGAGTGCTGTACAGCAGTTGCTGAAGTGACCAGGAAAGTGCAGACTTGCAGGTGGTGAGTTGGAATGCCTCTGCGCCTGCACAAAGTGCACCTTTTTTCCCAGCTTACAGTGCTAGAATTTGAGATTCAAACAAGTTTGGAAGGCATCAGTATTATAGAATAGCAATAAGACTTATATATATACCGCTTTATAGTGTTTTACAGCCCTCTCTAAGCGGTTTGCAGAGTCAGCCTGTTGCCCCCAACAATCTGGCTCCTCATTTTACCTCCCTTAGAAGGATGGAAGGCTGAGTCAACCTTGAGCCAGTCAGGATCAAACTGCTGGCTGTGGGCAGAGCCTGCAATACTGCATTCTAACCATTATACCAAGGAAGGCATGCAGGCAGGCAGGCAAGAAGGAAGGAAGGAAGGAAAGAAGGAAGGAAGGAAGGAAGGAAGGAAGGAAGGAAGGAAGTCAGCCTCTTGCCCCTAACAATCTGGGTCTTCATTTACTTACCTCAGAAGGATGGAAGGCTGAGTCAACCTTGAGCCTGGTGGGATTTGATCTGCCAAATTGCAGGCCACTGGCTGTCAGCAGTAGTACTATTCTCTAACCACTGCGCCACCGAGGCTCCTTGTGGGAGGCTAGGTTCTATTATCTTAATTAACATCAATACATATTTAGTTGCATTTTACAGGTCTTACTGCAATGAAGCCCTAATATTAGTAGACAGTGTTGAAATTTCACATTCTAATGTACCCTAGAACTTGTCTTGCAACAAGATAGGCAAATGAGTATTTTAAAACCTTCTAAACACTTGTATGTATAGTCACTTTTAAACAAACCTATGAAGTGATCATCCAGGGAGGATCCAGAAATCAACCTGCAGAGAACTGGGGTACGTAGCTCAATCATTCAATAGCTAATCTTAGCCTGAGAATTTTTAAGAAAATGGTTCTAATCAGAGGTGGTATTCAGCAGGTTCTGACCAGTTTGGTAGCAGAAATTTTGAGTAGTTCAGAATACCGCCTCTGACTGGCCCTGCCCCTATCTGTTCTCTGCCTCCCGAGTCCCAGCTAATCAGCTGGGTCTTCTTTGGTTGCCCTGCACAGGAGAACAGAGCTGGAAAGCAGGTTAGTGGGGTGGGGAGAGGAGAGGATGGAGATTTTGCAGTATCCTTCCCCTGCCACGCCCACCAAGCCACGCCCACAGAACTGGTAGTAAAAAAAATTGAATCTCACATCACTAAGGTTATGTTATCTGTAAGTGGTTCTCTACTGAAGTCTATTTATTCTTGAGAAAGCCTCTTTCTTATCTAAACCTTCTCAACTGGGTGTCAGCCTCCAGACTCTTCCACTCCCTGGGATTAGAGTTTTCCTCTGTGAGATTTGGAATCCTATGGGGACTCAGAATCCAGATTAACATTTTTATAGTCCTCGTTTCTCTGGCTCTAGACCACGATTCCTTGATGCAGTGGCTCTTCTGGGACATCCAGATCTGAAGGCTCCGATTCACCCTCCCGTGAAAGCATCGCCAGCAGAAGAGCCTGGATGTCAGTCTCTATGACTCACCGTTATGGTTATTTCATAGTTCATTGTGTCATGGGAACCCAGAACATTGGGTGAATTCAATAAATGATGGTTCAGTGAATCACGGGGAAACAAGAAAAGCAGTCACAATCTGTCATGGATCCTATGGAGGTCTTGACACAGAAGCCTGAGAAATATGCAAAGTTGAGATGGGACTGGTCTTCAGCTGTGTGAAGTCGACTTCCCTTTGAAGCGGAATAAAATGGCAGAATATTCATAGGAGACACAGTGAACATCAAGTTCTTCGTCTACTGAAAAAGGGATGGATTTTGTCTTGCCTCCCTTTTCCTTCCAAAGGCACCGGCTACAAATTTCTTCCCCGTTCCTTGATCTTCTCCACCTCTTGTGTTTTGTGCATGGAGAGGAGAAGGAGAAAGAGAATCACTGATGACGGTGCTTTGTAGTCATTGTTTCCAGGTGGACTGGTACACCTTGTGTCACAGAACTTGGAAAGAGCTGGAAGGTGTTCTGAGGCAGGCTGTGCTTTGATCCAACCCCCCACCCTTCCCCCAAAGCTGAAACCTGGTGCCCTTTACAGAAGAATTTTAAAAAAAAAACCCTACTAGAATCACAACACATCTTCTTTTTGCTGGAAGAAGTCATAAGTAAAGACACCGGGTGGTGAATGAAGGGTGATGTAGGCCAGGAAAACAGGTGTATGAAGGAATCTTCCAAAATGTGGCTGAACCAAAGTTTACCTACTGTAGGTAGAAGAAAATAGAATAAAATTGACAAAACTCATAAGGGTGACAGAAGAATAGGCATCGCTTTAATTGGGTTTCAGCAAATATTGACTGTTTCCTAGTATGATTCGATTGCTTATTGTACCCTATGACTATTATTAATTGTTGTACCTGATGATTCTTGACTCTTGATGAATGTATCTTTTCTTTTTTGTACATTGAAAGCATTTGCACCAAGACAAATTCCTTGGGTGTCCAATCACACTTGGCCAATAAAAAAAAATCTATTCTATTCTATATTTGAAGCCACTGCTCTATTTCTTAAATATTATGCAAAAATGGAGAAAGACCTAAGAAGAATGCCATCTTCTTTTCCGACGAACCAAGACCAAATTTTTGAGTAAGTTCAAGCTGTATAGAATAGAATAGAATACTTTATTGGCCAAGTGTGATTGGACACACAAGGAATTTGTCTTGGTGTAAATACTCTCCGTATACAGAAAAGAAAAGATACATTCGTCAAGAGTCAAGAATCAGAAGGTACAACACTTAATGATAGTCATAGAGTACAATAAGCAATCAAATCATACTAGGAAACAGTCAATATAAATCATAAGAATACAGGCAACAAAGTTACAGTCCTACAGTCACAAGTGGGAGGGGATGGGTGATAAGGAGTGATGAGAAGATTAACAGTAATAGTATGCAGACTTTGTAATAGTTGGACAGTGTTGAGGGAATTATTTTTTAGTAGAGTGATGGTTTTCGGGGGGGAAGGAGTGGCATTTGAGTAATTGGCCATCGATAGGCACAGAGAGACAAACAACATCTACATACCATTCAAAAGAGACAACCCAAAAGGAAACAAAAAGACCAAAATATCTCCTCACCAGCTATCACATTCAGATAAGCAGAGATTAATACCAAAATTAACATTAGATCAACAATCAAGAAGTAAACAATATCCCAGTTCAGGAACTACTAACTCAGACCAGACCAACAAGCTAATAGTAAGCAACAGCCTAATCAAGCAGACACCAAGAACAGTCCCATTAATACTGACAGGGCAAGCCACTGTGTATAAACAGAGTATATAAACAGAGAGCAAGCCCCACTCCTTTCTAACACAGAAGATGTTACCTACTTGGGTAATGAAACGCCTGAATGAAAACTACCACGCTCAAAGAGCACAGTCTTTCAACGCCACCACTTTCTCCTCTTCTTCTTCTCTGCAAACCCCTCTCTCGTAGCACTGAAGATGTTACTTAGTTGGGTAATGAGACATCTGCAAGAAAACAACCAAGCTCAGAGATTACCAAAGACCCCACAGTCCTCCTCCTCCTCCTCCTCCTCCTCCTCCTCCTCCTCCTCCTCCTCCTCCTCCTCGCACTGGTGATGTTCTCTAGTTAAGTAATGAAACGTCGGCAAGAAAACCACCAAGCTCAGAGAGGATCAAGGACCCCACAATTCAACCCTGAGCTGCAAATATCCTCCTCTATCCATACTAAAGTTCTTAGGCTTTGATTGATGGCCACGACTGGACTCAGGCACTGTGTTTTAATCAATACGTCCTATGTTAAGGAAAACTTGGCTTTACATGGTGATACTAGCAGACATCTTTGTATCTTGCCAAGCTATTCTGTTTTTTTTCTCCTCGCACACGGCAGGTGCTAAAAGTAGGGTTCATTTCTGACCCAGTGACATCATAAAACCCTCTAATCAGCATCCAGGGAAGGATCTCAGAAGTGGCAACGGCAAATAATTGCATGCACCATAATTGCATATCCAGAGATTATTTTTTTTCCATCTGGTTTTGCAAAAAAAAAAAAAAAAACTGGGAGGGGGAGGAACACATTCTTTAAAAGGGCTTTTAATTTTCAATTTGGATGCAGATTTCTGTGGGTTTGAGTTTTTATTTTTTTTTATTTTATTTTAAAGAAGTCCTGGCCTTCCTTTTAAACCCCCATCCAGCTGAGTTTCTCGCTCTCTGCCCGGCCGCCAGCTTTGGAGTTTCAAGAAAGCTTAAACACATGTGGATAATTAAGTGTGTTTGAGAAAGCATGAATCACTCTGGCCAGCTCTTCGGTGTTTCCCATTACGAGAGCCCTTCTAAAGGGTTTGGTGGCGAAATGGGTCAGGATGTTGGGAGGCTTTCATCTCTTCGAAATGTTTCTGGATGCCATCTGTCCAGAACACAAACAAATGAACCAGCAGGCTCAGTTTTCCGAAAGCAGGCTGTTTGTCATAGGGGCTGGCTTCACACATCGATCACTCTGGGCCATAAACCTTCAAAGGCCACTCTTGGGGGCGGAGGGTGTAGAATGGACCAGAAGTGGTATTCAGCAGGTTCTGAACAGTTCTGGAGAACCATTAGGGGAAATTTTGAGTAGTTCGGAGAACCGGCCAATCCCACCTCTGACTGGCCTCACCCCCATCTCTTCTCTGCCTCCCATTGAGTCCCAGCTGATTGGCTGGGTCTTCTTTGGTTGCCCTGCCCAGGAGAACAGAGCTGGAAAGCAGGTTAGTGGGGTGGGGAGGGAAGGGGGATTTTGCAG
>NW_020769373.1:2516518-2532969 GCF_900518735.1 Pseudonaja textilis | reverse complement strand
CCCAAAGTCACCCAATTGGTTTGGTCACAACCAAGTTAGAGGAATCTCTAGGAGGCTTCATACTTTTGACCTCAAGTGTTTTTCACCAAATACTTTCATAAATTTAAGATGATTTGTGAGTTTTGAGTTTTTTTTTTTTTTTATAGAAAGGATCTCTCCAGTCCAAGGGTGTGGGTCATTCTGTTATTATTTTCTTCCCTTCTCTGAGTTGGAACATCAAAAGCCCATCAATTCAACGCAGCTGTTTCATTTTCTTCCCAAATGCCGTCTGGTGGTGGAATTTCACAGCGGTCCCTTTGGCTTTGACAAGAGTTGTGGTAAAAGGAGGGACTAATAGGTCACACGGCACTCTTTGCCACTCAACAGGATAATGCAAACCTTGGCCCCAAGACTCAACCTCCAATTGGCTCTCAAGTTGGATATGAGTATAGAGCTATTCATGCAGTTAGATACAGGTTGATTAGATGAATGGGGCCCAATGGCTGAGTGGTTAAAGACACTGAGCTTGTCAGCTGGAAAGCTGACAGCCTGGGTTCGTGATCCAAGCGCCACACAACGGGATGAGCTCTCCTCCTTGCCTCAGCTCTTGCCCACCTAGAAGTTCAAAAGCATGCAAATGCGAGTAGATCAATAGGTACCACTTCAGTGGGAAGGTAGCAGTGTTTCATGCACCTCTGCTTCTAGTCATGCTGGTCCTATGACCATGGAAAATGTCTTCAGACAATGCTGGCTTCCTTGGCCAAGAAATGGAGATGACCACTCCCCCCAGTGTTAGATACAACTGGACAAAGGGAAATGTTTACCTTTTATTAGATAAATTAGATCATCTGTGCCCTATTAGGTCATCGTCTCAGAGATATTTCCTTTTCTGAACAGAGAAACAGAATGGCTGAAATGGGGGGTAGGGAGCAGATAGAGGTGGAGTGACTTCCAATTTCCTGCTAGCTTCCCCGTTTGCTTTCCTTGTAGGAATCTAGCAAGGAGTATTGGAAATCTCCATTTGCCTTCCCTTGCTGGTAAGCTGGTGAGTGGCTGCTGCTGGGCAGGAGACAGTGTGAGGATTGTGAGACTGGCTGGGAAACTGTCACAGAATGTTGAAAATGAAACTCACATGACTGTAGCAAGCAATAGCATCGAAGCAGCCACAACTTTCACAAGTTTCATTTCCTTCTGATGTTGTGAGTTCCAGATTTTGGACACATTCTGTCTATCAGCCCATTTGAGGTACCTTGGTTCAACATAGTTGCCTTACGATGTCCTGTTTCACCCAGTGAAAGGTTATGACCAGAAGAGTTTTAGTGGCATATAGTCAGAATAATCCAGCAGGCGGGAGCATCAGTAGGTCTAGAAAGCCAAACCTCGTCAGACCTGGTTAGTAACTGGATGGGAGATCCTTTTGAAAGATAGATGCTGACGGCTAGCCTTGTTATAACAATAATTCAATAAAAGAAATACACAGACAAACCACAGGCAATAAATCTTACTTTGAGATCAGAGGCTTATTTCATGAGCAATTTGGATCATGAAAAGCCATCATAACATAACAACGTTTCAGTAAGATAGTACTTACTAACAACCCATTGCAATGAGGTCCAGAACAGTAGCTAACTCCAGAAAGGATAGCTACTATCAGTGGCCCTGATTTGAGATTTACCCCCTTCTTTTATACCCTTCTTCTTCTGTAGCCCACCCAGTGGTATGTAATCTTACTGGATGTACTTCCCTACGCCCTCATACTGCCCCTTAATTAATACCCACTTGTAGGTATATGCCAACTTGCTTACCAGCCTGAAGGAAAAGGCTTCAACAGAAATAAGTGACAAACTGTCTCCATGTCACCATCATGAAAACTGCATGGATGAGTCCAAGTAGTTAAGAATTAAGAATTCAATTAAGAATTGAACTGGGCTGGAGGGATTTTGCAAACGAGGTGAGAGAAGTGAGACGTTCAGGCCTAGGGGTAGGGTAGACATCTTCTTCCTTATGAGAAGAGAAAGACGCAGGAAAGAGAGGATAGGAAAAGAGAGAGAGAAAGGGAAAAGGTGCAATACAGTTAAGAGAAGAAGAAGAAATGGATATTCATCTATTCTGAACCTCATCTAATCTATCCTAGAATTTCTATGTATCCCAAAGTGTCCCATATCAGGGCAAAATCAATACTTAGCTTTGGGCACACATTAATAAAATACGGATAGGAGCTGCTGAATCTACATCCAATTGGAAATATCTGTCCTTTGCTTACAGCACACTAGGGCCAGGTATATCATCCAACCAAGCCCCCAAACTTCTGCCAATGTCTGTGGTCCTTCTTAACTAGATAGTGCTCAATTATTTCCTTCCCACTGCTAACCCCTGTGGCTCATTGCCCTCTCCTTCTAGAAACTTCTGGTCCATCAGCTGCTGGTTTAGCCGTCCCACGGGATCACCTCTTTGGCAAGGTCCTTGTGATGGCATCACCTCTATGACAATATGGGCATCAATCCAGTGGTTGGATTCAAAAAATTTTACTACCGGTTCTGTGGGCGTGACTTGGCAAGACTGGCATGGCTTGGTGGGTGGTGGCAGGGGAAGGATAGTGCAAAACCCCCATTCCCTCCCCGCTCCACTAACCTGCTTTCCAGCTCCGTTCTCCTGTGCAGGTCAACAAAAGAAGACCCAGCCGATCAGCAGGGACTTGGGAGGCAGAGAATAGATGGGGTAGGGGGGAAGTCAGAGATGGTATTTGCCGGTTCTCTGAACTACTCAAAAATTCCGCTACTGGTTCTCCAGAACTGGCCAGAAGCCGCTGAGTACCACCTCTGCATCAGTCCTAACGGCAGGACAGCAGAGACCCCCTAGCTACCCCATTCGTCAAGAGGAGCTATCTTCGACCACATGAAACTGGTTTGCTCTGCCTTATCTAGGATAAATAGTTCCTCCTCTTGCATTTGTGTGAAGATTTGAGGTCTGTGTCTTTGTCATGGCCTCCACACTGTTTTTGTCCCATGAGCAGAATTCATTCGACTTTCCAGCTGCCAATAAAAATTGACGTATTAAGTTCTGGGTGGTCGCGATAATAACAGAAACACACACCGAAGGAAACTGACGCCAAGATATATTCAGTCTCGAAGCCGTTGCACAGAATTCATTGGCTGTCTATCCTGAATCTTGAGTCAGCTATTCTTACACACAAAATCCATTTTTATGTGAAATAATGAGTGGTGCCAAATATTGCTAACCGCTGCCTGCTCTTAACACTGTTACAAAGCACAAAACCACCACTATTATCTAGGACTTGGATTACAGCCAACATAAAATCCAACGTCGTAAAGAATCATAACGGAAAGCAATAAAATGAGTGTCGAAATCTGCCCCTCTCTTTTTAGGGAAAAAAAAAATCTACTATGAGATATCCACTAAATCAGAGGTGTTATTCAGCAGGTTCTGACCTGTTCTGGAGAACTAGTAGCGGAAATTTTGAGTAGGTTGGAGAACCAGCAAATACCACCTCTGACTGGCCCCACCCCCATCTGTTCTCTGTCTCCCATTGAATCCCAACTGACTGGCTGGGTCTTCTTTGGTTGTCCTGCACAGGAGAACGGAGCTGGAAAGCAGGTTAGTGGGGTGGGGAGGGAATGGGGATTTTTCAGTAACCTTCTCCCACAACGCCCACCAAGCTACACCACACCCACCAGGCCACACTCACAGAACCAGTGGTAACATTTTTTGAATCCCACCACTGTACAAGACCTTCGTTTTGGATGAGCTACAACTGCCTTCATCTGCTGCATGCATCTATTAACTGTCACTCGCGATAGCTGATGCTTCCTAATGAAACATATTCATCCGAAAAGGTGCTATCAGACTTTTTCCTGATTTCGGGCACCTGGCACGCATTTGATTCCACCAGGTGCTCCCAAAGCGGAACCATCATACCTAACTTGATCAGCTTGGTAAATCAATCACTCCCTGACACCTGAACTTTGAAGCCAAACAGATGGGGGGGGGGGGGCTAATAGAAACAATCTTCCTCTCTCTTGACTCTACACCTGGGCAAATCTCTCCTTTCCAGATGAATTTTGCAGAAGACTGATAAGCTGGAATTACCCAACCGTTAGCTGCCTCACTTCAAAGGCTCCGTTTCAGAAGACGTAATCAGATTCTGATGCAGGAGAGAGCGGGTGAGGAGGAAGGTGGGGAGGAAGGAACAGTTACCAACTGTTCATTTGATCCAAACTCAGGAACGATTTTAGCATGGAAAGATACCTAATCAATTACAGAACAGACATCTGCTCCAACTGACATCGCTAAAGACTCCGAGGAATGAAGGCATATTACAAAATGTAGGTCTGGAAGGAAAACCAGTAGGTGGCTAGCTGGGCCGGCTGAGAGAGTGGGAATTACCATACGAGAGGAACTGAACACCGCAGACTAAAAGGGCCTTGTGATTCCTGTCCGATGCAAGAAAATATGTCCTGATGCGTTCAGCGGTGCGAAGGGATTGCGTTGCGATCTTTGTCAGATTGAATCTCGGGTGGTTTTACAGGCATGCTCCTGAACAAAAGGCTGTGGTGCAGGTAGAAAGGGAGTAAGGGAGTGCAGTGGTTACACTAAGCTCCTGTAAAGGATGGGGTAGGATAGGATAGGACACAGAGGTGGGTATTCAGCAGGTTCTGACCAGCTCTGGAGAACCAGTAGCGGAAATTTTGAGAACCGGCAAATCCCACCTCTGATTGACCATGCCCCCATCTAGTCTCTGCCTCCCAAGTCCCAGCTGATTGGCTGGGTCTTCTTTGGTTGCCCTGCACAGGAGAATGGAGCTGGAAAGCAGGTTAGTGGGGTGGGGAGGAAATGGGGATTTTGCAGTAACCTCCCCCTGCCAGGCCCACCAAGCCACGCTCACAGAACTGGTAGTAAAAAAAAATTGAATCCCACCACTGATTTAGGGTACGGTTGGGTAGGGTAGGGTAGGGTAGGGTAGGGGAGAGGAGAGGAGAGGAGAGGAGAGGAGAAGAGAAGAGAAGAGAAGAGAAGAGAAGAGAAGAGAAGAGAAGAGAAGAGAAGAGAAGAGAATGTAGAATATATAGAATAGAATAAAAATAGAATAGAATAAAAATAGAATGTAGAATATAGAGAATAGAATAGGAATAGAACAGAATAGAAATAGAATAGAATAGAATAGAATAGAATAGAATAGAATAGAATAGAATAGAATAGAATAGAATAGAATAGAAACAGAATAGGAATAGGAATAGAATTGCAATTGCAATTGCAATTGCAATTTCTTTATTAGCCAAGTGTGATCGGACACACAAGGAATTTGTCTCTGGTGTACCAGCTCATAGCATATATATAAACAGCAAGCCATGGGTAAAACTATCAATCATAGTTACAGTCATTAACCACAAGTAATTTATTCATTCAATTTCTACAGTGGCGCAACTCAACCAAGTGGCTCTGGGAGTCTTAACATTCTACTATTGGGGCTCTCTTGGTGATTTCCCTGGGTGGGGTGGCCTCTTCGTGTTTATCCTAGAGCAGTGCTAAATCTTCTGGGGTGTCTTCCCCAAAGCAAAAGTCTTCTCTAAGCTGGTTCCCACGACACCTTTGGCCCCTATAAATGGTTTTCGTTTTGTTTTGTTGTCCTCATGGGAAAAAAAATGCACCAACATATAACCCAGGGTGGAATTTCACGTATACGTGCCCGCCTACCCACCAATACTCCAAGGCTACGTCATTTTGCATTTGTGGGATGCCTTTGCCCCCATAGTACAAGAGGGTGTTGTATTTTTTTAGAGTGCAGCTTGTACATGAAACGAATGGCCCAAAGCTTGTTTTCATCTGCCCTTTTATGGAGAAGATTCCTGCCGTTTACTTTCTCTTTCTCTCTTTCTTTTTTCTTTTTCTTTTAAATAGTGTCCACTCGCCTCTTTGGATCGGCTGACAAAGAAGTTCTTTTTTAGACCCAGCGTGTGGTCAAACGGAGATCCAGTTCAAAGGGACATGAAATCAGAAATATTGGCTATAGAACAGCTATTGTCTTCCTCGTTTTATTTTATTTTATTTTATTTTTCCCCCCCTAAGCCCCTGTTCCTCGTTGCCAGTAGTTGCCAAAACCAGAGAGGCATGCTTACAAAGAAGTAAAGAAATGTTCAAAGTGGGCAACAGATGCTTTATTAGAAGGCAAACGCTGCTCTTTTCCACCCCCTCTTATTCATTTCATCCTAACACAGGCAGGTTTCCAAGGGGAAGAAGAAAAGGCCCCTTTGAAGTATGGCTTTTTCTCCTTTTCTCTCACTCTCTCTTTCTTTTGAAGGGGCTTTTAAAAAATGGAATCCTAATTTCAGATTGCCAGCAAAAAGCTCCTTTAATGATCTTAGCCGGCAAAATACTATAATTCCAACACCCCCCTTTTTTTCCCTTCTTCTTTAACACCTTGTCTAATTACTTAATTGGAAAGAGAGTTTGGTCCAGTTCTTCTACCGTTTCTTTCCCACGGAAGACTTCCAACGTGCTGTGTGAAGACAGCAGGTAAGAGTTTGCTGCATGAGTTTTGCCTTCAATAACCTGACAATTGTTAACTGGTGGTGTTTTTTTTAAAAGCCCATAAATATTAGCCCGCATAAAAAAGAGTGACTCCCATATTATTATAATCGCTAATTGACCAGACCTTTGTTAGGTGAATTGTTTGTTAATGCTCGTGAAGCCAGTGCAGTGATGGTATTTGACCGGTTCTGCTCGGTTCTGGAGAGCCGGTCGCGGTGATAAGCAGTAGAGATGGAACCGGTTCTCTCCATTGCTCTCTGTTTGGCCTGCCCACCCACCCAGGCTCCCATACTCACTTTTATGGCCAGAATTCAAAGCGCAGCTGCTTTGCGTGGCACAGAATAGCACCACGCGGCAGCTGCTGCAGCAACTGGTATCATGCAGGCTTGCAGGCTTGCAGGAGGCGAGTTAGAAAGCAATTAAAGCGTGCGCACCAAGCCACACTCACCAAACTGGTGGCAACCTTATTTGAATACCACCACTAAGCCAGTGGTACCTCTATCAAGCAGAACCATTAATTATGCCTTTGGCCAAACCATTGTGATAAGCCCCACGCTCACCCGATGGAATAAGCTCACCTGGCTTTGCCTTAACTTAATGTTAGTTTCCAGTTAACTGTGGCTTATTCAGGCTGGCCAGTGTTCTGACCCAGGCTTCGTAAACTGTAATCATGCACACACTTATTTTAAAAACAAGACTTATTTTATTGCAACACTGGCAATTGTTTTCATTCCCAGCCAGAATTAATCTCAAACAGTCCCCTGAGATAAGCACACACCTTTCAGTTCTGTCAAGTGCTGCCAAAAACAGAAGTATCAAATGAACTAGAAAAGAAACCAACCAAAGTACAAAAAAAACCAACCGAAGTGCACAAAGCTTCAAGGATGACTCAGAAGCAATCAAACTACTTTGCTTCCTGCAAAGGTTTCGTCACCTTGGCCTGACTTTTGTACCTTATGGGAGGGGCAATCACCTCCCAGCCTTACTCCCGAGTCACCCCTTTTGTTTCAGCTGCTCTCACCTTCTAGCAGCTCTGTGCACACACGCATTGGGAACAGGCTCCCTTTGTTCCTCTGCCTCGCTGCTGTCAGACTCCGGAGGCTCCAGAGTCAGCACCCCACTTCCATAAGGTCCTGGCCCCATCCCTGCACCGGATGCAGGACTCTCATCCGAGTCCTCTCCAGACTCCCTCACTGGTCCCCATTCTTCCTCACTGTCCAGTTCCACTGCCATCTGCACAGGCTGCCGGTGAACCATGACAGCCAGTGTATGACGCATCCGGCCCGCAGAGTGCGAGTTTGACAACCCTGCGATAGATAGATAGATAGATAGATAGATAGATAGATAGATAGATAGATAGATAGATAGATAGAGATGGATGGATGGATGGATGGATGGATGGATGGATGGATGGATGGATGGATTGGCAGGCAGGCAGGCAGGCAGGCAGGCAGGCAGGCAGGCAGATTTAGGTTGGCTGGAGATCTGCTCTCTTATAGAAATCTCTGCTCTCACTTTCCCCAAACAATTATCCTCCAGATGCATTAAAATGTCTGACCTTGAATGCATAGTATCTATAATCTAATACATATCTTGGGTCCAGATAAATTTTATGCTTGTTGAGCAAAAAGTTTGTTGCACATGACCCAGAGTTACTTTACTCATTTTGGGAAGATGGGGAACTATGAGATAAAGAGCCAGTTTGATTAAGCTACTGCTCTAGAAACTAGGAGACTGTGAATTCCAGTCCCACCTTAGGCATGAAAGCTGGCTGGGTGACTTTGGGCCAATCCCCAGGAGATGGAGAGTTCTAGTTCTGCCTTAGACAGGAAAGCTGGCTGGATGACTTTGGGCTATTCAGCAGGAGACAGTGAATTCTAGTCCCATATTAGTATGAAAACCTTTTCTACTTCTACCAACATCTCCTGCAAAGAAGCTACTTGGAAAAGCAGCAAAATGTTTCAAACCCCAAAAATAAGAGAAATCCAGTGGCCACAATTCAACTTCCAGAGATCTACTGCCAAAGGTTTCAGGAAGACCCATAACTCCAGAGCTTCTGAAATTGAGAGAAATGACAAGGGCACCAATGTAGGATGTGAAGATGAGGTCTTTCGGATTCTGTAACCTATTTTAAGCATGGCTCTATTATTATTTTTCAGTTGGGGGGGGGGGTGGAAGAGCTCCAAAAGAGATCTGTACTAATTAAGTAAAAGCAAAAATAAAAGCATTTGCCCCCGCTACACAACACGTTCTTATGCATTAATAATTCCCTGTATCTCAAGTGTATTGTTTGGCATTGCTTTTTAAAAAGTCACACCATTTCTTTTTTAATAATCTTATAGGAATTACATTTCAAAGCTGCACTTTGTTTATTCATTAATCATCCTACTTTTGGGCACACTTAACTTATTACCAGCTATTCCGTGTATTTGCTGGGGGTGTGTGTGGGGGAACCAACCCCAATGAGGTGCTAGCAAAAGTAGGGGGAGAAACACACACAGAGAGAATAAAGCTAAGCTTAAAACCTGCGGAACCCATTCAGTGTTCCTTATTGTTAGTGACATTATGCTCAAAATACCAAACGGCCCTTTCAGAGGGATGCAAATCCCATTTATTGTTATCAACAACAGTAATGTTCCATTGTTATCCTCCCCTTTTGTCAAGCATTAAAATGTCAGAGCTCATTGTTACGACTTCATATTTTATGGATTATGCCTTTCTCTGTGTGGGTGTGGAAAAAAAACGTGGTTTGGAGGCCACACCACAATAAGAACATTTCACCCAAGGCGGGAAAGGAAGTGAATTATTAAACATGCCAAGGCGACCAACTTCATTATTGCAAATGCTAATCCAGTTGGAGGGGCGCCATTCCGGAGAAAAGGAATCCAATCCTGCTACAAACTTGGAGAAGCAGAAAGAAACTATCAAGAAACAATGGGAAGGGTCTTAACAGGCAGCAAGGGATGTCTAATTGTATGTCCAACTACACTTTTCCTACGTGGAAATTGTCCCCTTACCAATCCAGATTTGTAAGACCTCCAACAGCATGTCCAAAAATATTAATAGAGGTAGTCCTGTCATTAGTCCAATTACGATCACAATTAAGTCCAAAATATCTGTTGCTGAGTTAAACATTTGTTAAACGGCTTTTTGCCCCCATATTGTGACCTTCCTTGCCACAGTTGTTAAGCGAATCATTGAATCGCTTAGCAACAACACGGTGGTTCAGTGAATCGGGGTTCCCCATTGGCTCTGCTCATCAGAAGGTCGGAAAAGGGGATCAGGTGACCCCGGGATGCCGCAACCATCATAGATGCACGCAGGGGTGGGCTTCAAAAATTTTAGCAACAGGTTCTCTGTCCGGTGGCTGGGTGGGCGTGGCCTAGTTGACCTCCTGCACCACAGCAGAGGGGGAAGCGTTTTTGTCTTCCCCGGACTCCCGAGGCTTTCCTTGAGCCAACAGGAGGGCGAAAATGGCCTCCCTGGGCTCCGGAGGCTCTCTCCTGGCTGGCCCCACCCACCTCTGCCCCTCCCCTCCTAGGAATCCCCACACAGCCCCTTTTGGATGCAGGTAAGTGCAGGGTGCGCATGGCGGCTTGGGGAGGGTGAAAAACAGGCCCATTTCTGGCCTTCCCAAACTTCCAGGAGGCCCTTTTTCCCGCCTTCCCTGAGCCTCCACGCGCACCCTGCACTTACCTGTATCCAAAAGGGGGCTGTGTGGGGTTCCCTGGGAGGGGAGGGGCAGGGGTGGGCGGGGCCAGCCAGGAGTGAGGTTTCAGGGTTATCTGAACTGCACAGAATCTTAGGTAGGGGCTCCCCCGAAACCCCTGAGAGATCCCAGCAGCCCACTCCTGGATACATGCCAGTTGCCAGGCATCCTGATTTGGATCACGTGACCATGAGGATGATGCAATGGTCATAAGGGCGAACAGTGGTCACGAGTCACCTTTTCCCGTGCCGTTTGAATGGTCACGAAATGAATCGTTTGCAACTCGGGGATGACCTGTAACGTAACATCCTTGCAAGAACGATGCTGCAAGGGCATCTCTGGAGGGAAGGGATGATGCCACGGGCATTGTGAGCTCATTGCGCACGGTTGACTTGGATCTACATGAGTTGCAACGTGCACGGGACTTGCGCAAGGATCTTGTGATGGTGTGGCATCCTGGTGGCTGGTTATTTGTGCTTATGGGTGGCTAGCAAAATCTGACACCATCTTTCCCCAACCATCTGCTCTCCAGATGTGCTGCAGTGGCAATTCCCAAAAGGCTGAAAGGTTGTTGGGGTTTTTTGTTTTTTGTTTGTTCTTTTCTGCTCTTTCTCTTCTGCTTCTCTCTCCACAAAGCAGTTGGAATTTAGAGGCAGGAAAGTCTCAGCCCAGCTGAAGAGACAATCTAAAAGTAAGGCTCCCCCCAAATTGGAGTTCCTCAAGATGAAAAATGGTTGCAGGAATTGGAGGTGTCTAGTTTAGCAATAGAGGGACGCAGCGGTGAAGACGCTGTGCTTGTCGATCAGAAAGGTCGGCAGTTCGGCGGTTCGAATCCCTAGCGCCGCGTAACGGAGTGAGCTCCCGTTACTTGTTCTAGCTTCTGCCAACCTAGCAGTTCGAAAGCAGGTAAAAATGCAAGTAGAAAAATAGGGACCCCTTTGATGGGAAGGGAACAGCGTTCCATGAGCCTTCGGTGTTTCATCATGCCGGCCACAAGACCATGGAGACATCTTCGGACAGCGCTGGCTCTTTGGCTTTGTAACAGAGATGAGCACCGCTCCCTAGAGCTGGAAACGATTAGTACGTATGTGCAAGGAAGGGGAACCTTTACCTTTCGTTTAGCAATAGCACTTAGACTTCTATACCGCTTCACAATGCTTTACAGTCTTCTCTAAGAGGTTTAAGAGTCAGCATCTTGTCCCTAACAATTTGGGTCCTCATTTTACCAGCCTCGAGAAGAATGGAAAGCTGAGTCAACCTTGAGTCAGTCAAGATCGAACTGTTGGCAATCAGCAGAATTAGCCTGCAATACTGCATTCCTACCACCGCACCACCATGGCTCTTTAATGAAAAGAAGGGTTAGAGGTGACATGATAGCAGTCTTTCCAATATTTGTGGGGCTGCCCCAAGGAAGAGGGAGGCAAGCTATTCTCCAAAGCCCCCGAAGCAGGACTAGAAGAAATGGATGGACACTAACCAAGGAGAGAACCAACCTAGAAATAAGGATAAATTTCCTGGCAGTTAAAACGATTAGCCAGCGGAACGTCTTGCAACTAGAAGTTGTGGGTGCTCCAAGTTGGAGGTTTTAAGAAGCGGTCAGACAATCATTTGCCTGGAATGGTGCAGGGTTTCCAGGCTGAGCAAGGGGTTGGACTAGATGACCTCCAAGGTCCCCTCCAACTCTGTTATTCTGTTCTTCAAAACTTCCATCTCCGGTGAAGTTTTCAAGTTTTCTAACTTGATCTGCGAGATGCTTGAGATTTTTTTTGTGTGTGTGTGTGTCCGAACGAGACCCCAGCCAAGCATGGTTTAATCTAACGGCTTCACGCAATTGCAACGGGGAAATCGGAATGCCATAAATAAATAATAAATATTTCTTTTGAGATCTGCTGTGGAAAGAAACTCCAAATAGTACTTTGGCTCTCGGCCTGGTTCCCTCCGTCGGAAAGCCGCAAGAACATCTGGAGCGGTTGCTCTTTTTCTTCAAGGCAGGAATGTTGCTCTCTTTGTGCTGCCTATTTATGCTATTCTATAAATAATGGGGGCGGGGGTGGTTTTTTTTTTTTCCATTAATTATCTTGTCCCCTAATTCCTTAAGTGAACACAGTCTCCAGAGAGAATTTAAAAGGGAGATTGTGCCCCAAGGAGCTCATAAGCTATGGAGATTGCCAACACGCTGAGATCTGTGGAATGTGGATCTCTTATAGCGGAGACAGAGTAAAATGGAGGCGTAAGCTGCACATCTGGGCAAGACATTAGCAACAAAAAATGAAACCCTGTGATCAAGTCTTCCCCACTCATTTTTGAGAACAGATAACAGATCATCAGAGTTGGAAGGGACCTTGTAGGTCATCTAGTCCAACCCCCCCACACACACCCAAATAGGAAACCCTACATCATTTCTGACAGGTGGCAATCCAGCCTCTTCTTGAAAGTCACCAGCGATGACGCTCCCACAACTTCCGAAGGCAACTTTTGTTCCATGGGTTGATTGTTCTCACTGTCAGAACGTTCCTCTTTATCTCCAGGTTGAATCTCTCCTTGTTCAGTTTCTATCCATTATTCCTTGTCTGGGCTACAAGCGCTTTGGAAAGTAGCTTGACCCCTTCCTCCTCTCTGTGGCAGCACCTCAAATATTGGAAGACTGCTATCCTGTCTCCCCTGGTCCTTCTCTTCACTAGACTAGCCAGGCCCAGTTCCTGTAACTGTTCATCGTATGTTTTAGCCTCCAATCCCCTCATCATCCTGGTTGCTCTTCTCTGCACTTTTTCTAGAATCTCAACATCTTTTTTATAATGTAGTGGCCAAAACTGGATGCAGTACTCTAGGTGTGGTCTTACTAAGGCACAAATATAGAATAAGAAACAAATATAGGTAGTCCTTGTCTTACAACGGCTCAATTACTGACCATTCAAAGTTACAATAGCACTGAAAAAAGTGATTTATGACCGTTTTTCACTCTTATAACTGTAGAGGTGGAAAGTAGGCCACTGGGTGATCCCAAATTTTAATCACGTAGTTCTACACCACACTTTTAAACGCCTCTTCTGGAGATCTCCTGATCAAAGAACTCTCCAGAATCCATCAATCCATATTTGAAAGGTGGGGAGGAAAAAAGGAGAAAAAAAGGAAGAAGAGAAAAAATTTGGCATATAAATCCACTCAGAAGAATGGACCTGTCAAGATTAAAGGCTATAAATAAAAATGAATAAAATATACGTGTGCGTGGAGAGCAAAGCTGTACAAAAGTTTTATTCTTGGGGCATTTTCGACTGTAGAGTTTTTAGAATCCTCTTTCATCACTGTCCTCTGATTTAATTCCAAAAGTCCACAAACAAAGGGAATATCTATGACTAAAAGCTTCCACTCATTCTTGAAGCACTGCTGTGGCTGGCCAATCATGTCAGAAGTGCATTTTTTTAAAAAAGAAATGATCTGAAACACAGTTATCTTTTTATGATCCAACATTCCTCTGCAAAGAAAAAAAGAAAAAGAAAAAAAAGGAACTCTTTTTATTTAGATTCTTCCAGCTCTTACAGTTTAAGAAGTTGGGTCTATCATCATGTTGGAAAGGTCATAAAGATCTCGAGGTGATGGAGGATTTGGGGAGCAATTCCCTGACCAAATGGTAAGTGAATGACCTCTGATCTATGATGCCTTTTAACCTCCATCGGTCGTTTCTTTTTCTTATTGCAACCTGGCTTCTAGCTATAACACAGCCAACAACTATTCCTTTCCTTTGTGTCCTGCTTTAATGATGGCTTCTGGATCTCACCCACCTCAGCTGCATGGAGGAACTAACCGTAGAATAAAGTTAATCAATGTTTCTCAACCTTGACCGCTTGAAGATGTGTGGAATTCAACTCCCCAGCCAACGAAGAGGAACTAACTGTAGATACAAACTAAACTAGAATTTCTCAAAGAAAGTTATCCCTCAAAGATGGTTCCTTCTTCCTTCCCCAAGGTGGCGCAGTGGTTAGAGTGCAGTACTGCAGGCTCCTTCTGCTGACTGCCGGCTGACTGCAATTTGGTAGTTCGAATCTCATCAGGTTCAAGGTTGACTCAGCCTTCCGTCGTTCCAAGGTGAGTAAAATGAGGAGCCAGATTGTTGAGGGACAAAAGGCTGATTCTGTAAACCGCTTATAGAGGGCTGTCAAGCACTGTGAAGCGGTACATAAGTCTAAGTGCTATTGCTATTCTCCTCCTCCTCCTCCTCCTCCTCCTCCTCCTCCTCCTCCTCCTCCTCCATCTAGATCAAACTTTAAACTGCCAGAATGAAGCCACCTTCTTGGCCATGTAGTGTAAGGGAGGTCAGATCTTTCAGCCATGTCCTCCTTTAACGTTACTCCTTGCTCGATGGTCTCCTTCCTCTTCCATCTTTTAATTCGATTTTGTTCTTGTCTACCCTTATTTTTCCCATTTACATTCGTAGACGGTTCACTTTGTGGCATTCTTTGCTCACCGTAGTTTGCAAGGTGTCCAAACACAGAGACTTCAATGTTAGGCCTGCCGAAAAAAACAATTGCAACCAGCCTGCCTTCCATTGAGGACCTGTATTCCACACGAACCAGAAAGAGGGCTGTGAAAATATCTAAAAACCCCTCACATCCTGGACGTAAATGGTTTCAATTTCTTCCCTCAAGACAACGCTATAGGGCATCGCACACCAAAACAACCAGACAAAAGCACAGTTTTTCTCCCGCATGCCATCACTCTGCTAAACAACTAATCCCCACAACACCATCTTATGCATGGGATGTCAAACCACCTAGTAGAGCTGTATTACTACTACCCTTCTCATCTTTCCTGTGGCCTATTTCCATCGCTTCTTATATGAGTATATTCTTTGTTGTTTGTATCTTATGATTAATGTTGATTGCTTTTATTTAGCATCTATTATGATTCATGTTGATCGCCCTGGTGGTGCAGTGGTCAGAGTGCAGTACTGCAGGCTACTTCTGCTGATTGTCAGCTGCCTGAAACTTGGCAGTTCAAATCTCACCAGGATCAAGGCTTCCATCCTTCCCAGGTGGGTAAAATGAGGACTCAGATTGTTGGGGGCAAGAGGCTAACTCTGTGAACCACTTAGAGAGGACTGTAAAGCACTGCGAAGCGGTATATATAATTCTAAGTGCTATTGCTACTGCTAATATAGTATCCTATGACTATAGTTGTTCTATCTTATGATTTATGATGACGGTATTTAATGATGATGATCACGAACATGACTTGTTGCTTGTATGTACAGTGAGAGCTTACGCACCAAATTTCTTGTGTATTCAACGACTCTTGGCCAATAAAGAATTCTATTCTATTTTATTCTGCTCTAAACCAACTGTGTCCTATTCTCCGACGATGATGGCTGAGTTGGCACTGCTTCACATTCTCCAAAGCAGGGGGAATTAAATCTTAAGAAGTTCCTTTCAAAAGACTCAGCTTTAAAGTAGCGCAATCTTGGTCTCTTTCTTCCTCTTTCTTAACGAAGGCACAAACAAGCGATCGGAATAAACACGCTTATGCTATAGTTTGTTTGGCGATGAGGCTGCCTTTCAAATTAGCTTGCTTTTCAAACATTTCTTGTTTGAAAAAGAATGTAGTCAAAATGCAAATAGGGCGTAAATGGCACTTTAATAAATGCTCATTCAACACCCATTCTTTCTCAAATCATCGTTTTAAGGCGCTTTCATGCAAATGTTGAGAAGATGTGACATTAGAAAAATTGCTTTGACATGCTAAGGGCTTTCCGAGATTAACAAAAAGAGAATGAACAAGATAAAGCTTTCAAAAGACCTATTTCAGAGGAATTATTACTCCCTTTGAAAGTCTTCCAAGGTTGCAGTACATTTAAGCTTGTTGGCATACATGTAAATGAAGGACTACAAAAGTATTCTTTTGCCTTCAGTTTGAATTAAACCTTCAGGGTAATGTTCAAGAATCACAATAAATGGCTAAAACTTGGCTGCAAAAGAAGAATATCTAAAAGTTTGCCCTTAGATATAATTTTCTTACTTTAAAGAAAGAAAGAAAACACCGGAATATCTATAGTCAAAATTATTGTTTTAATTCCTTTTATGATAGTGCTCAGACAGTTGGGCAAGATCTGATTTAATAAAAGAACATCTGAGGAATATTTTATAATATGAAAGCATTAGCATGCAAGGAATGTTGCATGAGAAAATGTCTAGGGCTGGTTCTCTTGTAAGTTGCACATGAGCAT
>NW_020769373.1:2504337-2516508 GCF_900518735.1 Pseudonaja textilis | reverse complement strand
TCACTAATAAGATAAGCAGCCAGGTTAACCTGCAGTTTGGTGGCAGAAAATGACCACGAATCATTTATACTAAGCTTGTCATTTCTTCAGGTTTTCCTGAACGTGTCTTCATTTGACAGCTCTTTCAATCTTCACCTGGCCATTTTTTTAAAAAACCTTGTCTAGCAGCACAACTCCTTTTTCTATCTGGAGGGAAAGTGAGGTGATGCACCAAGCACTCAGGTGCGAAAGGTGTGTTCTTGGCAGCAGCATAAGCTATGTCCAAGGGCATTAGAAGTTCACCCTGCCTCAGTTCTAGACTTACGGTGAAGCGCCTAGGAAAATGAAACGCAGTTACATGGTGGCCCAATTTACAACCAGCACGGCTTATGGTCTTAATTGCCAGACTCAATCATGGACGTAAACTGAGGACTACTTTTACGTTAATAGTAAATCCAGCAAGGATCCAGCTTGGTAACATCAGTCCCACTTCTCACCAACTTCAGCATTTTTGTCCTCCTTCCAAGACAGTCTCATTACACGAGTTCCAACACAACAGGGAACACACAACAGCACAACAGGGAATGTTGCAGAGTTGCATTCCTATCCCTTGCAGAAGGCCAAATAACTCGCAGTGCTGATAAGAGCTGATTGAAACTTGTTGGGTGCAAGCTGGAAAAGGGTCCAAAGGTTTTGTGAATGGTGGATCTGAGCGGTTCCTCAGAAGGAATAAGCTATTGTTGCGGTTCGCCAACAGCAGGTGCGACGGCTGAGGTCTCAGAGAGCGAGGACTCGGATGAGGGGCCTGTGTGCAATGCAGGGATGGGGCCAGGACCATCAGGGAGTGGAATGCTGCCTTTGGAGATTGTGGAGGCTGGCAGCAGTGATGAAGAGGACCCCGAGGAGCCTGTGCCCGCAGGGCTGCTCAAAGGAAAGAGCAGCTGCAGCAGCATGGGAGACTCGGGAGTAAGACTGCAAGGTAATGGCCCCTCCCTTAAAAGATAAAAGCCAGCTGAGAAACTGGAGTTCTTTGCAGGAAGCAAAGAAATTTTTGCACTCAAGCCTTGTGGACGTTCGGAATATCTCGGTTGGTGTTTGGAGACTCTTTCATTTATTGTTTAGGAACTTTATCTATTGTTCTTGGCAGACTTGCAAAAACTTGGCAAGGCTCTTCCTTATCAGAGCTAATTAGTTGGAAGCAGCCTTTTATCTGTGAAGAAACAGGATTTGTAAATGAAACAGTAAAAGGTTGTACTGGTACCTTTGTCTTGTGTTTACTCTCATGGTATCAGGTTTGGGTCAGAACAGCTATTTACATGTCAACATAGAATTATACAACCCATTGGGAGCTATTGCAATTTTTTAAAAAATAGAAGAAGCGATCAAGCTATTCTCCAAAGCAACTGAGGGCAGGACAAGAAGCAACGGGTGGAAACTAATCAAGGAGAGACGCAACTTAGAACTAAGGAGAAATTTCCTGACCATTAGAACAAATAATCAGTGGAACAACTTGCCTCCAGAAGTTGTGCGTGCTACACACTGGAGGTTTTTAAGAAGAGACTGGATAACCATTTGTCTGAAGTGGTGTAGGGTTTCCTGCCTAGGCAGGGGGTTGGTCTAGAAGACCTCCAAGGTCCCTTCCAACTCTGTTATTCTGTTCTGTTTAGATATTACTCTCTGCATCAAGCAACCACATTATTTAGGAGGCTAAATCAACATTGCAATCCAGCAAAGTTAACCTGGCTTGAGCTAGGCCTAAGGCAGAAATAAAACTGATCGTTTCCCAGGTTGCGTTTCCTGTCATTACACCGGATCTGATGAAAACTTTCTCCTAATTGCTTAATTAGTACCCTACCAGTGGAGGCTTCCCTCCTTCGTATCACAAGGACGCTGCAAGGCTTAATTATCAAAACTTGGCAAAGTCATCCAGAGCCTCAGAGGTGGGAGCACCAAATGGACTTGCTATGCCTGCTCTAAAAAAAAAAAAAAAAACGCTTCCAGGTAAGCAGACGGCAGGCACCACACTGTGGCACTCGGGTTGATGCTACAAATTGTCCTTGATGCCATATGCGTGTCAACCTCTCGCATGTTTTTAGAGCAGAATTCAAATGACTTGTTTTGAGCTCTCCCCTTTCAACTCTTTCCAGCTGAGACAAAACTTTTTGAAAATGAAGCCAAAGAGCGGAGATGCCTCCATGAAAGAATGAAGGAAGCGGCACGCTGGATGATTAATGCTAACCAAAAATGCAGAGATTGGGATGGAACAGAAGGCTTGCAATTAGCAGCAAAGAAGAATGGGCATGGAAGCCTCTGTATTTATATTTATATGCACAGGTGTCCGCCGATTCAGGGCACTAAAATCTAGATATAAGAAAACTGTTGTTACATGTTTGTAGCTAGGCAGTTGCCGATTCTTGCCAGTCACAAACTCAACATTTAATACACCGCAATGGTAACAACTCGTTGTTCCCAATGATTATTGTGATCCTCTCTTTCATTTTTTTTTCATTGCTATCTTCTCCTCTGACACAAAACACAGAGAATAGTTTATCCAATACGTTGATCTGCACAGATGTAGAGTCAGATTAAATTAATATTAGAATTCCCTCCACCTCTCAAAAAACAATCCACGTAACCTGATCAAACCTTCAAGAAAGCACACCAAGCTGCCTAATTTACAGATGTTTTGTTATCTCATTAGGTAATATCATAAGTAGATGTGGATTGGTAGGTGTGGCTTGGTGAGTGTGGCAGGGGAAGGATACAGTAAAATCTCCATTCCCACCTCACTCCAGGGGAGGGTTACTGCAAAATCCCCCTTCCCTCCCCATCCCACTAACCTGCTTTCCAGCTCTGTTCTCCTGTGCAGGGCAACCAAAGAAGATCCAGCCGATCAGCTGGGACTCAATGGGAGGCAGAGAAGAGGTGGAGGCGGGGCCAGTCAGAGGCGGGATTTGCTGGTTCTCTGAACTACTCAAAATTTCTACTTCCGGTTCTCCAGAATTGATCAGAACCTCCTGAATACCAACTAGGAGTGTGAATGTGGGGTTTGATTATCTTCCCTAGTTGGGTCATGAAACGTCTGCAAGCAAACCACCAAGCTAAGAGAGCACCAAGAACTCCAAAGGTCCACCCTGAGCTACCGAGTCTTTCTTCAGTCTTTTTTGCAACCTCCGGACAAGATTAAGAATTTCAGATAATCCAGCACATATTTTTTTTAAAAAGTGCGAGTTTCATTTTCATACAGTGCTACGGAAGTTCGGGAGATCTTACAGATTGATTGCAAACCTGTAATCTACCGGTTTACTGTCATTTCTGCAATATTGAAAGCCGCAGAGAATGAGCTATTGGCTACAAATACCATTCAAGATTCTGCATGATCATCATTATCAGAGGAAATAATTTTAAGCTTTGCAAATGTCCTAAAAGGCTGCAGATCTGCAGAAGGAAGAAAGAACAGAAAATAACAAAATTCACCCACGTTTCCTGCCCTCTTGGTAACCATCTTAATGTACCACCTTACAATCTGGGAGACATTCCCTGAAATTCTGTTCTCTTTCCTCAAACTTTTCAACCATTTTTAAAACAGGAGTATTTCTTTGCCTGTATCCTTTGCTCAGGGTGGGTGGGTGTGTCTCCTGGGACGGGTGTGTGTGTGAATAATGTATGTGTCATATTGTTCCACCTGCTGAAGTCTAATTGAGAACCATTACTTTTTTTCCCTCCAGCGTTTGTAGCCTGTGTATCAGCCTCCAGAGGCCCACAAGGTTTTAGAGTGTTATTCAAGATTGCGATGATGTATATAGACTTTAAGGGCATTGTTTTGCAAAACCTGTGAAGGATACAACAGACTTCTAGCAAAAACAGAATTATCTTTGATGTAAACTGTGGAAATCAATTGTTGGGCATGAAGGAAAACGCTTTTCTTCTCCAGTAAAAGACGCCCATCAATCTGAACTGGGGTGGGGGGTGGCGCTTGGTTCAATAACACAGAAAATTGAATAGTAGGACAGACGTTGTTAAAAGAAGGACTTGATAAATCTAATCTTTTAATCCTGCCATTTGTATATGGAATAAAAGAGCTGAACAATAAACCATTAAAAATATCTGTGCTGCACAGCAGGGCTCCTATTCTGGAACATCTAATATCCTGTGGAAATTTGATTTTTCTCCTTTTCACTGGATTGCTGCTCTTCTTTTGAACAAATACAATAAATTATTCTTGCATTGATTAGTAAGCTGTTACGAAATGGAGCCCTTGCCAGTCAGGGAGCACAGGGTAGAAAAGGAAGTTAGTGAGCTGTTAGTTGTCTAGTTCTCCCCTGGTTTAGAAGATCTGATTTCCAAGGTCCCTCCAAACGATCAATCCTCTAGCAACACCAAGGATGTCCTTGTTCTAAGACCAAGACAACACCAGGGGGACAGTGTAGAAATAGAAATAGAATTCTTTATTGGCCAAGTGAGGTTGTACACACAAGGAATTTGTCTTGGTGCAAATGTTCTCAGTGTACATAAAAGAAAAAATACATTCGTCAAGAGTCAAGAATCATCAGGTACAACACTTAATGATGGTCATAGGGTACAATAAGCAATCAAATCATATTAGGAAACAATATAGATATAGATCGTAAGGATACAAGCGACAAGGTTACAGTCATACAGTCCCAAGTGAGAGGGGATGGGTGATAAGGAGGGATGAGAAGGTCAATAGTAAAAGTAGTGCAGACTTTGTCATAGCTGAACCGTGTTGAGGGAATTATTTGTTTAACAGAGTGATGGCTTTGGGGAAAAAAACTGTCCTTGTGTCTAGTTGTTCTGGTGTGCAGTGCTAGTCTATAGCATCGTTTTGCGGGAAGGAGTTGAAACAGTTGATGTCCAGGATGTGAGATATTTTCACAGCCCTCTTTTTGACTCGTGCTGTATACCAGGTCCTCGATGGTAGGCAGGTTGGTAGTAATTGTTTTTTCTGCAGTCCTAATTATCCTCTGAAGTCTGTGTCTGTCCTGTTGGGTTGCAGAAAAAAAGGACAACTTCTGGGATCTATTTGTGTGACGTCAGAAGGAACCTCCCTGGGAATTAAAAGCATCTTGTTCAATAGTAGACTTTGTGTCTCCTCCAATAAAGACTTTGTTTTCCCATGCCTGGTTAATGCAGACCATTTTCCTAGAAGAGAAGGGTGATATTTCAATAAATAAAGAAAACCATTTGGGTGACATTTAACAAGGCTCAAACCTGAGGCTTGCAAGTTAACCTAGTCCTGCCTTAAGGCTTTTCAAATACAAGAAACCTTCTTTGCTGAACCAATCTTCAATTTTTTTAAAAAATAAAATAATATGTGAATGTCCTTTCTCGCCCCCACACACACCTCAACTCAACACCCCTCCAAAAAAACGACGGGAGTCAGCTACTGTGCCAAAAATGCAAAATCAAAATCTCATGAATTCAACCCCCACCCCCAAAAGAGTAGGAAAAGTGAAAAAAAAAGAAATAAGGAACATTGCTAAAGCATAGACTTGGACGTTAAAAATATTTGTAATGTGGTCTTTGAACTGTTAGCGAAAAGGGGGGGTGGAATTTAAGCACAGAGAGAGAGAGAAAGAGCTTATTGTGTTTTCTTTGCTTCACAGACTATTAGGCAAAGACGAAAAGAAAGAAAAAGGGGAAAAAAAGAAAAAAGAATTTGGTTATGCTTGCTTATCGCCTAACCTTATAAATTTGGGATTAAGAGATCAAAGGTGGATTTGGTTCAATTGATGGAAAATGGGAGTTCTTTTATAGCTCTTACAGCCTGCTTCTCTCTCCTAATCAAATGAGCTCAAACAATTAGAAAATTATATATATATATTCAAAACAGACCTGTTTTGTTTCAAGATGGAGGACGGCTTCCCGTTACATATTTTTTGTGCAAAATCTAATCAGCCACCTTCACAAAAGGGGACTTTAGCAACGGGAAAGCAGTGATATTTGCAATCTGAAGAAAACCCCAGACTCACTTAAGATAGGAATCTGTTTCATTGCCTTTGAGATCTTAAAATCTTTGGTGCGCTGCTACCAAACTTACAAGCTCCTTCAGCTATCCCAAAAGTCGACTTAAGGCCTCAAACTTGCTTGTCACTACCAATTCCAACATGTTTTCGAAAGGCTGCATTTTGTGTGGCAAAAAAAAAAAGAGGAAGAGGAACCAGAGGATGGTTGGTTGGACTGTTCTGAATAGATGTAGTCCTTGACTTACGACCATAATTGACTGCAAAATTTCGGTTAATCGGTGAAAGGTTTGGGAAGTGACTTTTGCCCCATTTTACAAACTTCCTTGCCACCGTAGCTAAGTGAATCACTGCAACTGTGATAAATATGAGCCATTTGTCAAGAATCAGAATTTTGATCATGTGACCATGGGGGTGCCATATCGGTGTTCTGAAAAACAGTCATAAAGCCACTTTTCAAGGGTGATTGAAACTTCAAACATTCATTAATCAAACATTTTCAACCCTAAGTGGATTAGCCGCCCATTGGCGATGTCCAAATTCAAGTACCCTTAACCTTAACCCTAAGTGGAATTTTCCCTCAATGGGATTTTCCCATGTATTTTACAAGGAACCACAGATAAGACAGACTCGAAAAGTCAGGGCCCTCCTAAACATTCCCACGCACTCCAAATCCGTTGGCAATGTCCATTTTGCTGGTCTGAATTCATGGAGGACAGTGGTGGGATTCAAATTTTTTACTACTGGTTCTCTGAGAGTGGCTTGGTGGGCGTGGTATGGTTTGGTGGGCGTGGCAGAGGAAAGTTACTGCAAAATCCCATTCCCTCCCCACCCCACTAACCTGCTTTCCAGCCCTGTTCTCCTGTGCAGGGCAACAAAAGAAGACCCAGCTGAACAGTTGGGACTTGATGGGAGACAGATGGGGGCAGGGCCAGTCAGAGGTGGTATTTGCCAGTTCTCCAGAACTACTCAAAATTTCCACTACCGGTTCTCCAGAACTGGTCAGAACCTGCTGAATGCCACCTCTGATGGAGGCCAAACCCTAAGTGGAATTTTCTCCCAATGGGATTTTCCCATGTATTTTCCCAGGAACTGCAGATAAGACAGGCTCGAAATGGCGGGGGGAAATTCCACTTAGGATTAGGGCTAAGTCTCCATGAATTCAGAGAGCAAAATGGACATGGCCAACGGATTTTCTCCCAATTTCGAATGTTTAGCTAAACCGCTTCACGCGCAAATTTCAGACTCCGCCCGACTCCTCTACAATCACTGTCACTCAGTAGAAGTTCGCTTTGAAATGCAAATGGTCTCAAGAGTCATAGTTTCCTGAGAAGATAGCTGAAGCTACCTACACAAGGTATAAATTGAGATTCATTATGTAAACACAAAGGGACAAGACCTGACTCTCCCAAATGCCTTTGAGCCTCGTCTGGTCTTTCCTAGGCAAAAGCTGCCACTTGGGAAGATTCCTGTACTATAGGCCGAGAACAATGAAATAGCTAGTTTAAACTCTACACGTGTGGGTCTAGTGGTTCACGCCTGGTAGACATCATCAGGGTGTACCCCACAAACACATGAGCTTCAATCACCTTGTTCCAGCCAACCTTTTGACTTTTTTTTTTTTAGCACATGCTGAGAAGCCTCTTAAACTTTGTAAAGAAAATGTGGTTGGCTCTGTTTGGTCAGTTCAGAGATCGGTGCATTTAGAAAGTTGTGCCGTCTGGTTGTTTACTTTATAACCAAGAAGACGAAGCCGTTCAATACAACCTAGGAAAAAGTGTCACGTGAACACAACCACGACTACCATTATCTGAACATGAAAAACTGACACACCCAAGGAGAGAAAAGACCTGGCCATATCTACAGCGATCAGGACCAGTTCAATGTGACTCCTTGGCTTTCCATCGATGGCTGTGCCACTACTCCAAATATTATTCTTGGTTCTGGTTTTTGGAGAAAACTTGGCTTCCGTGCAGAACAATTCAAAAATTCAAAGATGATGTCTTTCATCACCCCCCAACCACCCAAAAAAGGGGGGGGGGTAAGGGATTTCTTGTGCCACAGGGAGCTACTTAATGAAGTGTTTTTCAACTTTCATCACAAGCAAAAAAAACAACAACCCACAGTGGTCATCAACAGCATAAGCTCCCTGTATTATTCTTTTTTTTGGCTGTAATGCATTGCCAAAAATAAACACAGACCACAGATATACAGACATACATATATATATATATATATCCTCAGGTTAAGTTTTTTTAAGTATTAGAGGTTGTTTTCTTTGGCAAACACAACAAGACGTCCCTCCAGCATTCAGGTAACTGGAGATGGTGTTGGTCAGCATAATTTGCTGAACACAAGGAATACTTCATGGCCGCTTCTGGAACCTGCTAATAAATAATATACCTTGAGGCTTGTGGACTTTTTTTTCGCACTGTGTTTGTGGACCTATAGGTGCTGCTGGTGTTGTATTTTAATACTTCACCTGCGGCAAAAAAGCTTTCATGTTAGTGCATTTGTTCCTCCGCTTTTCCCAAGACTCCGCGGGAATAGCAGAGAAATAACAAGGTAGTAGAGGGCTATTTTCTTCTTCTTTTTATTCCCCCACCCCCAAGTTTTCTCTGTGAAGTGATTTAAGAAGCATTAGGAAGCACTACGACCATCATAAAAATGAACCAGTTCCAAGCTTCAGAATTTTGATCACATGACCTGCAACAGTTGTAAGTGTGAAAAATGGCCATAAGTCACTTTTTCCCCTCCACTTCAGTTGTCACTTTGAACGGTTGTTAAATTAAGGACCACCTGTAATCTGACTACAGTAGAACCTCTGGTCACGACCATAATTCGTTCCATAACTTTGGTGATTTCTTTGTCTTCTAATGTTTCGTCTTCAGGAATTTCTGGGTCCAGAGTTGTGTTTGATCTCCACCTGAGTATGTGACCTGATTCAAAAATGTTGTGAATTTTTTGGTCTGAACCCGATTTGGTCGTGGTCAGAAGCATTCGTAACTGAGGTTCTACTGTATATGTTTGTGAAGAATCCCAATGCAAATTTCTCCTCTGTTAATACTGAATTACTAATTAGGCCATACAAAACCTTTGCTAGACCAATACTTGAATATAGCTCAGCTGTCTGTAATCCACACTGTATATCGGACATTAATACAATTGAACATGTCCAGAAGTATTTCACAAGAAGAGTATTACATTCCTCTGTTCACAACAGAATACCCTACACCACCAGGGTTGAGATATTGAATTTGGACAACCTAGAACTACGCCGCCTACAGTTTGACTTAAGCATAGTTTATAAAATAATCTGCTTTAATGTACTACCAATCAATGACTTTTTCAACTTCAACAATACAAGAGCACACAACAGATACAAACTCAATGTAAACTGCTCCAAATTTGAATGCAGAAAGTACGACTTCAGCAACAGAGTGGTCAATGCCTGGAATGTACTACCTAACTCTGTTGTCACATCCCCAAACCACCACTCCTTTTCCCTCAAACTAACCACTATTAACTTCACCTCCTTCCTAAAAGGTCTGAAAAGGGGGTGTGCATAACCACAACAATTGTGCCTACCGTCTCTGTTCTAGTGTCCCCAATTATTCGTACCAATTTCCTGTATTTATACTTATGTTTATTATCTTGTAAGTTATCGACAAATAAATAAAGTAAAATAAAGTGTGAAGTAGATGGGCACCATCTGTGCATATTGTAAAAGTGCTAGGATTTTATAGTTTTGGGTTTTCCCACTGTAACAGCAGGGACCTCTCCAACATCTAGTCAAGTAAACAAATCCAAAATGCAGCATAAAAGAAAGTAATTAGAAAGAGAAAGTAAGCCCAAATTACTAAAAACAGAAGCTTGTTCGCAGGGCACATCAACAGGAAACTCAGTCTGGCCTCAGATGGGATTTCCCTCCAAATCAACCTTGAATCTGTCCAGATTCATAGTTGTCAACAGAAAAAGAAAACAAAAATAAAGTGAAGGTGGAATTCCCTTCCTGACTCAGCAAACCCTCAAAATTTATCTAGGTCACCATGAGATAAATAAGCTCCCTTGTCAACATTTTGCTCACTCTGAGTTAAAGGAAAGCTATGCAGCTTGGGGAACGAGGAAGAGGCAGGCATCTGTAGCTCAAACAGTACTTCATTATTCAGTTAGAGTGTACGAGGAGCTTCTGGAAGGGGACAATAAGCCCTCAGAAATGGAAGAGCAAGAATTTTAATTGGCTCGTTGTATAAAATAATACAGGCTTTCATGCCCATCGACAACAACACACATTCTTCAAGATTTTCTTTCCTCGTCATCCAGTTTCCCCAACTTCTGGATCAGGAAATTCTTCTCAGCTGATTAGAATATAACTTCAGAGGTGGCATCTTCCTCCAGCAAAATTGGCCAAAATGTATCAAAATATATCACCTATCTGTTGGAAATGTACCCAAGAATATGGATCATATTACCATGTATGGTGGAAATGTAGAAAAACGCAAGAGTTTTGGCAAAGACAACAAGGCAAAAAGTGGAATATAAACCGGAATTTTTCTTACTCGGAATCATAACAGAAAAATACAAAAAAGAGGTGATCTACTTAATAATACATGTGATCACTGCAGCAAGGTTAGCTTTTGCTCAAAAGTTGTAAGATAAAGAAATTCCCAATGAAGATGAAGTATTAAAAAAAGATCTGGATTTGCACGGAGTTGGATAAATTAACTTTAGAAATAAAAGACAGGGACGAAACAGAATACTACAAAGTATGGGATAAAGTTTTATCAATGATGGGGAAAAAGGAAGGATCTAGAACCAAAGGATAGGAGGGTTGGCAGAACGGATGAGTAGAAATAACAATACAATAAGAAATACGAAAGAAGAAAGAGCAAATGAGCCAACTCTAGTCTTGCATTCCTTCCTGACCTCTCATCCTCTTATGTTCATAGATAATTTACTCAATGTTTATGTATTTTATGGGCAGATGTAAACTTTACAGCAGGTTCCGAAGGAAACCTGGCTTGGACTTCAGTACAAAGCAGCCTAATCTGCCATCTAAGGAGGATAGAAATTTTGAAATGAGCAGGGAACTAATAAACCATTCTAAAATAAAACAGCAGCAATTAAAATATAAGTAGACCTTCCAAGTGAATTAATTCAAGTTTCATCATCTTTGAACAGTCTCTTATCCGAAAATCTGCAATAGCTTCTCACTATTCATTCCTTGCACATCACCTGCGCATCACACATGGCCACCCTCACCTGTGCACACAGACACACACAGAGACACCCCCAGCAGCTGACATGGTGAGACCTCAAAAAAGGCTAAAATTCTGAAGCCCATGAAGGAAGGAACGGCTGTGCTTAAAGAAACACAGAAGTTTTCTTTTTTTTCCATAGAACCCTATGGTGTCTGACTTGTCCTTTCCTCTGAATCTATTGTTCAGCGAGGTGCCATTTGAGGGAGAGAGAAAAGAGAGAGAAAAGGAAAGAAAATGTCTTGTGATAACAAAGACACACATACACACACACACACACACACACACACAGAAAAAATAGCTCCTTCGCCGCGTTCAAAGGGACACGCTGTTTTCATTTCTTCTGAAGAAGCTCATTACAACATGATGGGTAAAATGTCAGGAGTAATTAAGTACAAAAAAAATATAGCAGTGTTGGAAGCAATATTCTTCTGGGTTCAGTTCCATGTGGGGAAAAGGACACTGGAAACATGGAGGCTGTTTTATATGCTGCCCGTCTTACTGTCCAAAGATGGTTTAATGGTGGACAGGACCACATGGCTTGGAGCTCCAAAGTGAAAACACCCGCTTTAAGGACCTCTTAGGAATGGGGTGAGGTCCACAGTAGACAGTTTGAGGTTGACGCTGTGAGGGGTTGAGGCTGTAACAATGGAGTCGGGTAGGGTGTTCTAGGTGTTGACCACTCTGTTGCTAAAGTTGTATTTTCTGCAATCGAGTTTGGAGTGGTCTTTGAACAGTCCCAAATAAACCGTTGTAAGTTGAGGACTGCCTGTATATCCATGAGTATGTTAACATTTTTAAGAAAAGAAGGCATCGAAGACAGAGGAACAAGGAATTGTTTTTTTAAATATATCTATATCTATATCTATATCATCTATATCTATATCTATATATCTATCTATCTCTATCTATCTATCTATCTATCTATCTATCTATCTATCTATCTATCT
>NW_020769373.1:2492368-2504327 GCF_900518735.1 Pseudonaja textilis | reverse complement strand
TATCTATCTATCTATCTATCTATCTATCTATCTATCTATCTATCTATTATCTATCTATCTATCTATCTATCTATCTATCTATCTATCTATCTATCTATCATAATTTCCCTTATTGCTGGTCCACAAATCAAATTGTTTGGGCCCCACAGGCAGAGGATAGCTATCCATCAAGCTCAAAAGTCATTGGTCTCTCTTCTTTATAGATGGATGGGGTCAGGTCTCCCGCTGACCAATGGGTCAGAGTGGCAAACCTGAGCCCCTGATGATAAGAAGGCCCAAACAGATGTTGTTAATTATACCTGGGCTTTCAAGTGATCCCTGTCTCACATCTGGTTTCCCTTTTTGGAACCGTCGTTGAGTTCAAGTGAAAGGAAGAAGGGCAGGGGTCTTCCAACTTGACAGCTTTAAGACTTGTGGACTTCAACTCCCAGAATTCCTCAGCCAGTCATTTTAGCTCAGGAATTGACTCCATCTAAATCAACATTTCTCAATGTTGCTGGAATGAACCAGAATTCTGGGAAATGTAGTCCCCTTATCTTAAAGTTTGCTAGGGTTGAGAAATACTGATCTAGAAGATCATTTGCTTTAACCACAATTTGTTGAGAAAACAACAATGTCTAGAGTACCACAAAATGTTAAATGAGAGCTAGAGGTCCTTTTGCCTTCTAGAAGCCTTCTAGATATTGCTGAATTGTGTTTCCCAGCAGTCTTATGGACCATGACAAGCAGATCAGCAACCTCTCAAGATTTCCAGATTGTGCTGGGCCATAAACCAAACAAGCCACGATAGGTTAGCTTAATGTGAGCTCCCTGGACCTAGTGAAGCCAGCTAAAGTCGGTACATCCATTTCAAAGAATCAACCTTTGTCCACCTAGAATTTGATGGCAAATGTCCAGGTGGATGAGACCAAAAGCATTTTTCTCCTCAAAATTTTTTAGCAGGGGGATTCAATTTATGCCCAGCCCTGATTTCTTAAAAGAAATAAAGAAGTGTAAAAAGTTAAGCCAATGGATTAACATTTAAAGAAATGTGTTTCTCTGCAGGAATTTCGATCTCCACAATCTGGTCTCTACTTATTTATAATGACAGGTGCAGTTTAGCTCCTTATCTACAACAGATCAACCAGGAAATAAATTACTTCCAGTACAACTTTTAAAGGCTAGATAGCAAATGTCAGAAATGGTTTGATCTGGTTTCAGAAATCAACTTTCAAGATTTCTGTCTGATTTCTGGTATTACATGCGGACATACTTTGAAAAGATTTTGAAGACAGGGTCTCTCTCTTTCCCTCTTTTTTTTTTTCCAAGAGCAAAACTTTTATGTAGAATTGTGGGCTGGTGAAGAAGCTCTCTCGGAGTCTTTGAGTGAAGAATAAGAAAAGGAAAACTCTGTGCAATGCATCATAAATCTATCCAATTGTCTGCTAGCAGCTGGATTTTTTATGTGTGACATCTGCTCTTGGGGCTTAAGATCAACCGATAGAGACAGATTTATTGAGCAACCGAAGCTCTCATTCTGCCTGGTCCAATGTCCAGAAGAGTGTGATAGCATATAAATCCTCTGAAACCAAAAACTGTTTACTTGAAGTATCAAAATATCAGGTGGCTAAACGTCTACGGAGATTCTCAATCATCCAGGTCATGGTTGTCCCAAAAGGCAGCTGGGCTTCCTTGGTTGTGTTTTTCCTTGAAAACATTTCATGGTGGCACAGTGGTTAGAATGCAGGCTAATTCTGCTGACTGCCAGCAATTCAATTCTCACCGCCTCAAGGTTGACTCAGCCTTCCATCCTTCCGAGGTAGATAAAATGAGGACCCAGATGGTTGGGGCCAATAGGCTGACTCTGTAAACTACATAGAGAGGGCTGTAAAGCACCGTGAAGTGATATATAAGACTAAGTCCTCCAGCTATTTTCATCCAAGAAGGACTGAAGAAGCTTTTCAAATGAGAAGTGAAATGTTTTCAAGGAAAGAAAACCAAGAAAGACCAACTGCCTTTTGAAAAACACCTTTGGGGCAAAATAACAGGCACCTTCATGCGGACGAAGCTGACTCAGTCATAATGCCCCGTGCCAAGTTCAGAGGTGGTATTCAGCAGGTTCTGACCAGTTCTGGGGAAATTTTGAGTAGTTCAGAGAACCGGCAAATACCACCTCTGACTGGGGATTTTACAGTATCCTTCCCCTGCCACGCCCGCCAAGCCACATCCACAGAACTGTCCCCTATTATCTGTATTTACTTCTTTTGTCCATGTTTATATTTTTACCTGTACTTGCTATTTTGTACATGTTTGACAAACAAACAAATAAATAAATAAACATAAAATCAAACAATGAGAGCATGCAAACGTAAGATCCCTTCAGATCTAGAAGAGAAGAAACCCATTGGATCTCCACATTCCTTCATCAAAACCGCTGAAAAAATTCCAGGTACTTTTTGATAGTTTCAGGGCTAAATTATCCCCAAAAAATCAATCAGATTTTTTTTTTTTTTTTGGCCTTATTATTCCTCCTTATGGCCATCAGTTTGCTTCTTTCTTTCTTTTTCTTGGAGGGAAGGAGGGAGGCCCTGTTTGTCCTTGTTTACATCCATAAATGCTTAACAAATGTTCTCTGTATGCACGGTTAGATTGGGATCGGATTAATTAAACTCCCCATAGGTCCGAGTTGATATTTTATAAATGGCTGTTTCTCTAGGTTCCCTTTCCTCCTTTGTTTCCAGTTCTACAAATAAACTTAATTTTTTTCCTCTCTTTTCCCCAGGGCTGTGGGAACACCTCATGTGGATCTTTGAAAGTGAATTGGGAGAGCCTCAAATATTTGGGTTTCCAACATTAGCACATTAGAACAGAGCAAAAACTCAGCAGGATGTGTTGACTTCTTCTTTTTTTATTATTAGGATCTTTAAGGCTGAGATCAGACACCAGGAAAGATTAAAACAAATATGAATTTAATCAAGGGATTCTACTTTCCCGGTGTGGGAACAGGAACACGCTGACATAAATAGAGGAGCAAGCACCAGGGCATCTAAACCATATCAAAGGCAGCTTGCTTACCACTAACTGCTCGGATGATCCATATCATAACAACAAAAAAGAAAAAACAATTATTTATTCTTTTTGATGTCTGTGGCTCAGAAGTGATTTCCCTTTTTGGAGGAATGCAAGGTCAAGGCCCAGGTTTTGTGTGTGTGTGTGTGTGTGTGCGTGTGTGCGCGTGTGTGTGTTTCTTCAGCCTCCCCTTCCTTCCACTTAAAAATTTTGTTGGTGAAAATTATTACAGCTGACCTATATTTGCAAAGAGGCAAATATTCTGTTTCTTTCATAGGTAATAAAATCTGGGAGTGAAATGGAGGAAATATAAATTACTCACACCGCCGCTAAAAAATGCACCTTGGTGTGAAAAGAAGGGATTAGTTAAAAGACTAGCAAGATAGATGTATGGAAACCGGGATGCAGGGTTGTGGTTTGAATGTGGTTTGCCCATTCTGTTCTACAGCCAGTTAAACTTTGCCTGGATCTATTGGAACAACAATCTCGCTCAACAATTGCAGCCATCACTTAACAATCTCTTTAAGAAAAATAAACATTGGGTCGGTCTTTATGATGAGTTATGACCATGGTGGGTAGGCTCCATTACAGTCATTGCTCAAGGACTACCTGCAGTTTGTTGTCAATCCGGTCAGAAAGAAACCTATGAGGCAGAGGAACCACAATCCTCCAAACAAAACACACAATTGTCTGGTCCGCAGTATTGTCTGGGATGTTACACGTCCTTTCCATGACCAGTTTTCATTGTTACCTTGTGGGAAGAGGCCTCATGATATCCGAAGCAGAACAACTAGATTTGTAAACTTTGTACTTTACAGTATAAACCTGGTTAACTCTCAAGGCTATTTTTCCACTATTTATTCTAAATGGTCTGTGATTTATATATGTAATGTATGTATGTATGTATGTATGTGTGTGTGTATGTGTGGATTTGTGTATTTGTGTGTGTATGTGTGTGTTAGGGTGTGCCAAATTTTTCAACTTTTAATTTCCAAACATTAGGGGTGCTCAAATGTTGTGACCTGCCTTGGGGATTGTAAAGTAATAGATGTGCTTGGAAAGTAACTACATAAATATCATAACTTTTTAACATTTTGTTTGTTTCATTTGTATGTATATATGTGTGTGTGTGTGTGTGTGTGTGTGTGTGTGTCTATATCCATATCCATATCTATCTATCTATATATCTGTATCTATCTTTATTTATCTTTCTCTGTATTTTTCTATCTCTATATCTATATGTATGTGCATA
Organism: Pseudonaja textilis; assembly: GCF_900518735.1. The sequence goes on along the minus strand of NW_020769373.1, from coordinate 2,500,027 downwards.
TATATGTATATGTATGGATACACACACAAATATATACATATACATGTATGTATGTATGTATGTATGTATGTATGTATGTATGTATTCTTTTGACAGCAGGCATCAACATTTCATTTTTTGATGTGTGCCAGTGTGTTCACACATTAGAAGAAGTGACAATAAAAGTTATCTTATCTTAATTTGACTGTAATGCACAAATCATGAAGCAATCATTACATTCCAAACTAGGCTCTGATTTACATTGTAAACTTTATTCATCAAGGACTTCTGATTTCCTTAGACTATTATTAACCCAGACTTTTGGCTGAAGGTGTTTTTCTTTGAGATGAACTCAATTCCAAACACACCTCTACGTATGTTCTCTTGGCAACAGTATGGAAAGTGTTTCTCATTGCGCTTTTTCAGGATGTTGTTTCAACATCCCGATCTTCCAATCTAGATAAATATTTCCTTGTTTGAGGCTGGTCTTGACTACACAACTAATCATTATGTCTAGTATGGCTCTATAAAGCACTAGAAAGGATATCCTCTGGTTGTATGGTTTGGGCCTTCCCAAATGCTACCTGTGCTTCAACGTTTCCATGGATTTAATGCCATGTGAATTTTTGTGGATTCTGACCTCTATCTTGGTTCCTCGGCTCTCTGACTCCATGATTCCATTTGGCCAATGTTACAGCCATCATGGACAAAAGCTTAGGATGGGAACAATGGATTCCCCACCGATAAGTGACCTTGAAAATATGGGCTTGAGTGCAGCGGCAATGGAGGCACCATGGAAGATTTGAGGCGCTGAGTGAGGATAGATCCCTTTGAAAAAAATCTAGAGTCAACATCGATTTGATGGCACAGAGTCAATAAATCCATATGTGTATAGGAGATTACACTTTAAGGAAATAGCAACAGCCAGTCCTGTCTTGATAGGAAAAGGTGTTATTCTTCAGACAGAGTGCCACATCTAGTAAATACTATTGTCATCAGATGTCAGCAACATCTGAGAGCAACACTGCATGGGGTAGCAATGCAGACCAATTAGAAAATTCACAGACCAGCTCCTTAAAAAAATATTAAAAACCTCATAAAAACAAAATGGAGACCTGAACAACACTGCTACTGGTAAGGAGAATGGGAAAAAACCCTTCCTTCCTTCCTTCCTTCCTTCCTCCCTTCCTTCTGTTGTAGAGCGATGGAAGGACGAGGCAAGAGCCAGAGTGAACACGAACAGGCTTTATTACAGGGAATAAAGGGTTGCCGCATCTGCCTTCTAACTAGCAGGTTAGCTGGCGACAACGGGCTGGCTCTGCCCGACAGCCGGCTTTTATAGCCGACTGTCAAACGGAGCCAGCCAATGGGAGCGGCTGGTGCTCCCGCTCAAACAGCGGACCTGGTTGGAGACTCCAACCAGTTCCAAAGACATAACACCTTCCTTCCTTCCTTCCTTCCTTCCTTCCTTCCTTCCTTCCTTCCTTCCTTCCAAACTCCTTCATCTTTCCTCCCTTCCATCTTCTTTCCTTCCTTCCTTTTTTCTTTCTTTCCTTCTGTCCTTCCTTCCATCCATCCTCCTTCATCTTTCCCCCTTCCATCTTTTTTCCTTCCTTCCTTCCTTCCTTCCTTCCTTCCTTCCTTCCTTCCTTTATCGATAATTATGGAAAAACTACTTTCTTAAGACATGCTTTTCTTTTTTTAAAAAAAATGAAAGGGGTTATTGTTTTTTAACTCAACTTGCTTTATTCAAGGTTAAAGGTTCCCCAGGTCAAAATATTTTGCCTCAGCATCTCTGGAGAGGAGAAGAGGAAGGGGGAGAATCACCCAAAGCCATAATTTGTCTTAGAATTTCTTTTGAAACGCTACAAGAAAGCCTAACTACTGCTCTTTTCCCTCTGTTTCTTATTCCAGAAATCCCTTTATCTGGCTTTCATTTCCAGCCCTGCTTGGCCTCTTTTGCAGCAAAGACTTCAGGGAGCCGAAGTCACTTTTGCAGCCCTTGTGATGTTCAGGAAGATTAAAAAACAGCTTTGAAGCTTTAACAGTGCTCTGTAAACCCCGTTGGTACAGGACCTCAGACAGACCAAAACCATCTGGCAAACTGACATAAAGACAACGGCAAAATGATTGAAACAGTTTCTTCAAAGCAACAATGGCTGGCTGGCAGGTTTGTTGGGTTGGGGGGCTTTGTCTTTCATGTCTCACCCTCCCAAAAGTCACAAGAACACCTAGGCAATTGCAGGGAGGGGAAGAAGCAAACGAGGGACTGCTGATGGGAGCAAGCTGCTCCTGCAAGTTCCCAGGAGGAGGAGGAGGAGGAGGAGGAGGAGGAGGAAAAGATGACTCTTTTAATCCAAGGTAGATTTGGGGGGGGTAATTATATAATTAAAACACTTGATTTGGATTTGTTAAAAAATGTTTGTAAAGAGGAAGAGCTCTTCAGAGGAAAGAGAGAGGGGGGGAAGATGACAGCTAAATGATAAAGGTATAGATAGATGATAGATGGATAGAGATGATAGATGAAAGAGACATATGACAGATAAATGATAGATATAGATAAATGATTGGATAGATAGATGATGGATATAGATAGAGAGATGGAGAGAGAGATAAATAATAAAGATGGAGGGATGATAGATAAAAGAGAGAAAGATACAATAAAGATAGAGATTGATAGAGAAATGATAGAAATGGATAATTGATGATAGAGAGATGATAGAAAGATAGACAAGCAACACGCCTAGGGGGCAAATAGCCTCAGAAAGGAACCTGATTTCATCCCAAGGAGGAAAAACAAAAAACAAAAAAAAAGAGGAAGAGAACCCACCATAACTATCTGCCTAATTGCAATGGTCTCGTTTCTTTAAAAAAAAAACAAAAAAAAAACACTAGCCATACGCCTCTTCTGAACTGGAACAGTGCCTCCCAACATTCAAAGTTGGAAGCGTTAAAAGGAAACAGAAGAAGAAAGAAATCACAGAAGAAAAGGACGCTGTGATCTCGGACTACATCAAATGTGTTTGTTACATTTCCCTGGGTGATCTTGAATATTTCCAGGAGAAGGGAGATATTAGAAAGACGGATTTACATATTACAGATGCTGTCAGTTTTCGCTACCCACTTTGGACTAGCAAGTAAAAAGTAAGCCCCACAAAGGAAGTCATGAATTAAGGGAGAGCCACCAAAGAGTCACACAGGTGCATAGATGAACATGGTGGAACTTACATTTCAGGGAATACTTTGATTCACAGAGGGGAACTTGAAGCTCCTCTAAATTTTGCTACTCCAAAAGTTATCAAATTCCAGCATCCAAAAACAAGTTACTAACCCCCTCCCTATTTTTCCTCCTTATTGTTATTAACTCTGACCACTTTTGGGTTCCACAAAAGCTGCTACTGCAGTGACTAGGTTTGTACATCACCTTGAATCATGGTTTGTTGACTAAACCACCACTGGCTGATATTTCAGGTTCTGTGAAGCTCTAAATCAATGGCTTCATTATACAACACACTAACCAGGGGATAAATTATGTCTTGGACCGGTTTGTGTCAACTAGATTTTAATCATTTGGCCTCAAGGGTGTCTCTTTATCTATTACATGGTATAAAATGTCATCGTTATAAGAAGCCTGACAATGGGGGGAAATTGTTATGAAAAAGGGTGGATTCCGTTGGATATATTAAAGTAGAAGTTGGACAGTTATCAGAGTTGCTACAAATGCAGGTTCTGTCAGTGTATGAGAGTTCATGAATTGGAATAAACATGGTAACAGGTCATCCAATGGCAAATGTTTGGTGACTAAGAAAGCTAAGCACTTGTGAGCCAAACGGATTGGAGACTGGGTGTGGCTCAGCTTACTGGTCCGTATATAAAAGTTAGTTTGGCCTTGGATCTTTGCTCCCCTGTATTATATTGCTTCTGAGATTATGACTTCTGGATTCTGAGTTCTGGTTCTGGCTTCTGCTGCATGGGTATTATATGCATGCATCATACTGTATCTTATTATATATAAAGAAGCTTTTTCTATAAATGAATTCTGCTGAATTATTTACTTGCGTGCTGGTTGGATTGCTGCAAACTCTGACAGATTCCTTTGGTTTTTTTAAAAAAAAATATAGGAAATATTTATAAAATGGTCTTAGAAAAGAAAACAAGATATTTATTACTATCTAGTAATTAAAAAAACAACTAAATGGCGCACACACACACACCCCAAAAAAACCCTAATGAAAAGGAAGAAAAAGTTCCATGTAATCATTATAAGTCCCTAGATAAAATCAATTCAATTATTAAGCTTATAAAACCATATAAACATATACTGCTTTATCTTCTCATTTGTAGAACACTGAGGCATATCCTGGATCCATTCCTTAAAAAACAGAAAAGGCATTTTCTTCCCAATTATGTAAAATGATGCATATTTTGCTGGGTCTCAAGGCAAAGCTCTTTTTGAGATGACAAATTGAAGACCATAATTCAACATTGCATTGAGGTCCTTCACTATAATCTGGATTCCTGCACCGAGTGGGTGGTTGGCCTTCAAGGGTTCCATAGTCCCTTTCAGTGTAACATTTCTGCAAAGATTCTGAAAAGGCCATTCTTGGTTTTTGGCCTTCAGCTGGATACAGTTTCTAAATGCCTAATTAGGGCCAAAGCTTGATAGAAATTCTACAGTCCTGAGAAATGGGTGATTTCCAAACTCACAATTGGTTTTCTATGGCTGGCTTCTTCAACCGAGCTTTTCAGATGGGTTGGGACAATCTGCTGTCTAAGAATGCTGAGAGAAGATCATTCCATAATTGAAATCTTCCATCCAACTCATTAAGGTTAGGTCAAATGGAATATTGTCACTAGATTCACGCATCTCGTTGCTTTAACTTGTGTGTTTACTCAACTCACTACAATTAGATGGCTTGGAAAACAACAACAAACCACTAAGTCGCCAGGCATCGAGTCAACTTTTGCCAACTGCAGTGGTTGGGTTTACACATCATGTTAAATTTGCAAGAAACAAACTGTTATTTGACTTAATGCAATGTTTACATTCAGCCCACGGGGAGTCCTGTAGCAAAAATACAATCAAGGGTTTCCTGGTATAATGGGGGCCATAAATTACTTATTGGTGGATTTATAATTTGAATCCTTTTTTTTTTTAATCATGGAGCCCACTGTAACTACATAGCTTAAAAGGCATTAAGTGTTGTTAACTTAATCCTGTGTAGCTTTTTCTCCAGTAATATTGCACTACTAACTAGAGCATACAAAACATTTGCTAGACTAATACTCGAATACAGCTCATCAGTCTGGACCCGTACTATATATCAGATATTAATACAATAGAGAAAGTCCGGAGATATTTCATGAGAAGAGTCCTCCACTCCTCTACTCGCAACAGAATACCTTATGCCACCAAAATTTTAGGCCTAGACAACCTAGAACTACACTGCCTTCAGTCCAATCTAAGTGTAGTACATAAAATTATCTGTTGTAATGTCCTACCCACTAATGAATACTTCAGCTTCAACCATAACTATACAAGAGCACACAATAGATACAAATTCAAGATAAACTGCACCAAACATGATTGCACAGTATATGACTTCATCAACAGAGTGGTCAATGCCTGGAATACACTACCTGACTCTGTGTTTTCTTACCCAAACCCCCAAAACTTTAACCTTACACTGTCTACTGTTGATATCACCCCATTCCTAAGAGGTCTGTAAGGGGCATGCATAAGCACACCAATGTGCCTACCATCCCTGTCCTAATGTTCCTTCTTATTTGTATCCATTTCATGTATAATCATGTATAATCATGTTTATACTTATATCTGTTATTTAATACATGTTCAACAAATAAATAAATAAATAAATATAAAAATAAATAAAAATAAAAAAGGTAATGGCCAGATTCAGTCAACAGGACAAAATGCTGGAGCAATTTCCTGGCTTATTTTCCCTGCTTGGTGTCTTTCATTTCTTGCAATTCTTTTCATCTTGGTTACTATGAAGCTACTCCTTCTCCCCTTCTACACCCCGTAGCCTCTTAGTCCAATAAATCAATATAAGCCGACTCAGAAAGATTAGGCAGTCCTTTGCCGAAAGCTCAAACTCTCTGTTTATGTGCCCCGAGACTGGGGGCTAAACATAGTTGGGAAGAGTAATGGAGAAGTGAAGTAGACATGGAACAGACCATCTAAATCTACACCTTTGTCTCTCTTACTTTCAAAATAGCCTCAGCATGAAGGATGTGCGCGCCAGGCACAAAATCATGGTACCTGAAGCATGATTTATTTGGTGTGTAGAAAGCTAGCACCCACCGCTCTCCTAGAAGAATGAAGTATTTTGGGAAATAATTACAAAGGCTAGAATATTACATTTCCCCTAAAAGAGAAATGGAAAACTTAAGGGAGACAGCAGATATTTGGTGCCCATTAAGAAAGACTGGGCCAGCCTATCTACAAAACAAAAGACCTCCAGCTCCTAAAGCAAACCAGATTTGGCTCAGGGTGAAGGACGTACCTTGGCTTGGTTTACACATCGCACAAAGAGGTTGATGAGTTCACACAACAGGCCAAGGAATATAAACCATGGTTTGTGAACTCCACTGACTGGTTCCGCATGTCAGGGGAAGCCAAAAGTCCAACAAACCACTCAAGGTGTGTTGGGTTTCAATACAATGAATAAACCAAGCCAACGCTAACTTAGTGAACTAGTAACAGGTTGGCAAGGCTGGATGAACCAGACGGCTTTTAACAACACTTTGGTTGAAGATTGGCACTTCTGGTTTTCAGCAAAACTACTCCGATAGCAAACCACAATTTTACAAGCGTGGCAACCACTTTACAACCAACTTGCTTGCTTAATGACCACCGCAAAAAAATTATGATAAAGTCTGGTCCATCCTCTGACAAGCAAAGTCAATTGCCACAGAGAGGCAGGGGTCAAGCTAAAGGGGTCTAAAGCACCTGTAGGCCAGACAAAGAATAATGGATGGAAACTGAACAAGGAGAGATTCAACCTGGAAATAAGGAGAAACTTTCTGACAGGGAGAACAATCAATGGATGGAACAGAAGTTGCCCTTGGAAGTTGTGGGAGCATCATCAGTTGAGACTTTCAAGAAGAGACTGGACTGCCATTTGTCAGAAATGATGTAGGGTCTCCTGCTTGGGTGGGGGGTTGGACTAGATGACCTACAATGTCCCTTCCAACTCTGATTATCTGTATCAATTGGGAAAACAGATTCACCTAACAACCGTGTTACTAACTCAACAACTGCAGTGATTCACTGAACAGCTGTGGCAAGGAAGGTCATAGAATGGGGCAAAGGCCACTTGACAGTCTTCTCACCTAGAAGTGTAAATATGGGGCTCGATTTGCCTGTATTAGCCTTGGTGGTGCAGTGGTTAGAGTGCAGTACTGCAGGCTCCTTCTGCTGACTGACGGCTGCCTGCAATTTGGCAGTTCAAATGTCACCAGGCTCAAAGTTGACTCAGCCTTCGATCCTTCCGAGGTGGGTAAAATGAGGACCCAGATTGTTGGGGGTGATAGGCTGACTCTGTAAACTGAGAGGGCTGTAAAGCACTATGAAGTGGTATATAAGTCTAAGAGCTATTGCCATTCCTTCCTTCCTTCCTTCCTTCCTTCCTTCCTTCCTTCCTTCCTTCCTTCCTT
>NW_020769373.1:2455595-2492358 GCF_900518735.1 Pseudonaja textilis | reverse complement strand
CTTCCTTCCTTCCTTCCTTCCTTCCTTCCTTCCTTCCTTCCTTCCTTGTACAATGGTTAGAATGCAGTATTGCAGGCTCTGCCCACAGCCAGCAGTTCGATCTTGAACCAGCTCAAGATAGACTCAGCCTTCCATCTTTCTGTGGTCGGTAAAACTAGGACCCAGATTGTTGGGGGGCAATAGGCTGACTCTGTAAACTGATTAGAGAGGGCAGTAAAGCACTGGGAAGCAGTATATAAGTCCAACTGCTACTGCTATTGCTATTATGGTCGTAAGTCAAGGAATACCTGTAAGGCACTGTGTTGAACCATCTTCCTGTTAAGCCCTCTTTGTTCCCCCCATCTCAAACTGAAAACTGCAAGCCTCAGGGCTCTTCTTCTTCTTTTTTTTTTAAGGAAAAAGAAAGCACCAGACCTGCTAATGAAATGTTATACAAATAATACCACCACCAAGCAGGAACTCCCACGGGAAACAGCATTTTCATGGAGGTACGAAAGTATCCGCTTGCACAGCCATAGGAGCAGGTCTGCAGGCTAACGGGCAAAACTGTTGGAAACACAGCCGTGTGTGCGGTGAGTGTTCTGAGCTATTTCCAGTATCTGTAGCATCTGTTCCTGACTAATCCTTTCGAAAAGCAACTGGCGTTCAAAGGAATTCACACTGTGGGGAACCTTTTACATCTGTTACAGTGTCAGCTACATATTTCCAAAGCTTGAGTTCTCTACCATTTCCAACATGTAATCCAATCCAGGGCTAGCTGATTTGGGCTTTCGGGCACGCAAAATTGCACACGCCCCTTCTTAGGAACAGGGTTTAGGGTTTAGTTAGGCCCAGGAAAGCTCACATCCCACCCAGGCTAGCCAAAAACATTTCCTAAGCCTGCTCTGGATTTGGCAGCCAAAATGTGGTTGGCGACTTCGTGAATCTGTGTGTGGAGCAAACCAGGGGGAAAAAAAAAGTCCTTAATTTATGGTTTCAGGTTTTTGGGGCAAACCCCAGTGGCTTGCTTTCATTCAATAAACTGTGGCTCAGTTAATCTTAAATTAGCACATTATGCAAACCCAAAGACTAGGTTTCTTTGGGCAACCCAGCCACACCGTAACCAGGGATGGTTTGACTTCTTAAAATAGCACTTTTTTTATTTAAAAAAATGGGTTTGGTATATTTAAAAACATTCATCGAATACATCTCCAGGACCTGGGCTCATGCGCTGTGCTATGCTGCAAAATACGGTTTATACAAGTCACAACACCTATGTGTCTATGACACGAGTTCTGTTTACGTTGATTTAATTCCAGTTTATTGGTTAGGGAAGAATAATTACTTGGACAGAAGTATTTTGGATTACACTTATTGCAAAATCTCTGAGTTTCGTTCTTAAATAAGCAGACCCAAATATCACACAAAAGTTTTGCGTGATATTTGGCTCTGCTTATTTAAGAAGGAAAATATCACACAAAACTTTTGTGTGTGTGTGTTTTTCTCAGCATTTTCCATTAAAATACTTGGCTGCTTTGATCAGTGGTGGGATTCCACTATTTTTTACTACTGGTTCTGTGGGCGTGGCTTGGTGGGCGTGGCAGGGGAAGGATACTGTAAAATCTCCAGTCAGAGGTGATATTTGCTGGTTCTCCAAACTACTCAAAATTTCCACTACCGGTTCTCCAGAACTGGTCAGACCCTGATGAATACCACTTCTGGCTTTGATATAATGTTAGCCCTTTCTCAATGCTCTAACTCAAAGTTGCTAACTGAAGATGCCCTACAAGCACTTGTTGGAAATATTTCTTTCTATGTTATTCAATAACCCAGCAGTTAAGCTGATCTCTTAACAACCTCCAAAGTTACTAAATAATCAAGCAAGTTTGCCTTGACCTGAACTAGAAATCCACATTTCATGAAGGGAAAAATGCCGAACCATTTTCCTTGGCGTATCACACCCCCAAGTGGAAGGAAACACTCCCAATTTGTAGAATTTCCTTCTTCAGAGAGGCGCCCTCCGGAGAGGAAGACAACTGGGAAGGAAGATGCCTTCCACAGCTTTTGAACTATATCTCCCAGGATCCCAATCGTCAGCGCGAAAGCAAGGGTTTGTAGGAAAGCTAGTTTTGGTTATCAAATTTAGAGACCCCCATTTCACCCAGAGTGACCCTGAACTGTGCGCAATTAAAGGTAAAGGTTCCCCTCGCACATGTGTGCTCAATGGTTTCTGGCTCTAGGAGGCACTGCTCATCTCCGTTACAAAGCCGAAGAGCCAGCGCTGTCCGAAGACGTCTCCGTGGTTATGTGGCCGGCAGGACTAAACGCCTTCGAAGGTGCACGGAACACTGTTCCCTTCCCACCAAAGGGGTCCCTATTTTTCTACTTGCATTTTTACCTGCTTTCCATTACCGAACTGGGTAACCTTCTCAGTGCCAGAAGGGAATGAGGTTGTTGGAGGAGGAGGAGGAGGAGGAAAGGAGGAAAAGGAGGAGGAAGAGGAGGAAGAGAGGAGGAGAGGAGAGGAGGAGGAGGAAGAGAAGGAGGAGAAGAGGAGAAAAAGAGGGGGGGGAAAGAGGAGAAAGGAGAAGAGGAAGAAAAGGAGGAAAAGGAGGAGAAGAGGAGGAAGAGGTGGAGGAAGGGGAGGACGAGCAAGAAGAGGAAGAGGAGAAAGAGGAAGACAAAGAAGAGGAGTGATGGTGGTAGAGGACTGTCGGCTCTTTGGTTATCTCTGAGGTTGTCGGTTTGCTTGCAGACATTTCATTACCCAACCAGGTAATATCATCAACATTAGAATGGAATGGGTTTTGAGAGGAGGAGGACAACGACTGTGGGGTCCTTGGTGCTCTCTGAGCTTGGATGTTTTCTTGCAGATGTTTCATGACCCAACTAGGTAACATCATCAGCACGAGAAGGGAGTAGGGTTTCAACCCCGATTTTCTGGGATAGGTGCATTAGAGCAGGTTGCTCCTGCTGCAGAAACCCAGAGCAACCACCGGAAGGCAGCAGAGGGTGGAGCCGAAGCAACGGGTAGCCGCAATGATAGATGGGCGCCACTAGAGGGCGCGGGCCCTTCGGCAGGTCCTGGCCGCTCGCTGCCTTCCCCTCCTCCCACCCTTTTGTGGGTCCATAGAGCTAGAAATATATAGAGGGACACGAATCTCTTTTGGGGGGGGGTGCTTCGGCATGGGCCCGACAACGCCGCCCCACTTCTGAGGAGAGAGCGCGCGCGCGCAGAACCCGACAGCGCCGCCTCGCGAGCATTTCTCTCTCTCTCTCTCTCTCTCCCCGTTGTCCTTCCCTCCCGGCCCCGGCCCCGCCCCCTCGCTGCTGCTCTCGCGAGAGCCGGGAGACGCGAGGGTGACGTCACGCCGCCCGATGCGGGCCATGGGCAAGAAGCACAAGCGGCACAAGGGGGAGAAATACCCGTATGAAGGTACCGGCGGCCCGGATGGGGTGTGTGGCGGTGGGGGGGGAGAGAGAGAGGTGGGCCGGGAGCGCCTCCCGTCCGCCCGAAGCCCCGCTGTCTTCCGGAGGGAGGGAAGGGAGAAGCAGGGGCCGCCCGAGGGTCTCGCTCTGTCAACCTTGGGGAGGAAAACCAGGGCTCCCATAATCCCCTGCTGGGAGGGAAAGTGGGGGGGGGGATCTGCAGCTCCCAGTATCCCCTGTCAGAAGGGACTGCAAATCTCGGAATCCCCTACCAGGGTGAATGGCAGCCCCCCAAATCCCCCCCCCCGCCTCTACTAGATTGGGGGGAACTGCAGCCCCTTTATCCCCTGTCAGAAGGAACTATAGTTCCCAGAATCCCCTGCCAGAGGCGAACAGCAGCTCCCAGAATCCCTAACTGGGTTAAACTGCAGCCCCCAAAATCTCCTACTGGGGGGGAACTACAGCTCCCAGTATCCCCTGTCAGAAGGAACTGCAGTTACCATAATCCACTACTGCAGGGAACTGCAGATCCCAGTATCCCATCAGAAGGAACTGCAGTTACTATAATCCACTACTGGGAGGAACTGCAGTTCCCAGTATCTCCTGTCAAAAGGAACCGCAATTCTGCAATTGTGGCTTGACTACAGTTCCCAGCAGCCCCAGCCAGGAGGGTGACATTTCTAACAAAATATATATGCACATTGTTTCAGGTCTTTGCACCTCCATGTGTTATTATCCATGTCCTTGTTAACTTAAGTGCCTGTCCCACCTGTATAATTTTGCAAATCTTTTTCATGCAGTTTTTTCTCTTAGTTGCATGGAAAACTTCATTTTATTTCACTTCCAAGTAAAATCTAATTTTGGAACGAATCCCAAACTTATCGAGCTTCTTTCTTTATGAAAGCAGTTTGTTTAAGCCTTCAAATATTAAATTGTTCATTTTTCTCAAGCTGTTTGGAAAAGAGGCACATCAATATTTGTAATGCATTTCATCAATGGAATAGATAACGATTTGATATTAAACTAGATAAGAAAGCTGGAAATGTAATTATGATTACGTATGAATGTTGTAACCTGGAATCGTATTGCTCAGTTAAAGACATGTATAAAAAATAAAAATTTTCTAATAATATTTATAATACATTTCGAACTCGGAAGGGAACATCACACTAAGCAAATGTATTGTGGTTCAGAACAACGTGAAAACTTGCCTCTGGGCATATCATTTTGGCTAGTGATGTTGCTAAGGGTTAAGCATTGCTCCTTGAGCAATCAGATGATGTAATTAAAATCTTTGTCAAGGTCAGTGGATAAATGTATATTCTGGTATGATTGGCTGAATTATTGCTAATTTCCAGTAGTAATTCAAAATATTTAAAGCAAGTCTGAGATCTGTTCTATGAAGTCTTAATCTGCTAATAGTTCTATCTTTAAGTATCATAACTACAGTTAGTCTTTGACTTACGACGGCAATTGAGCCCAACATTTCCACTGCTAAGCGAGACATTTGTTAAGTGAGCTTTGCCATGTTTTATAACCTTTCTTGCCACAGTTAAGTGAATCACACTTGTTAAGTTAGTAACCCGGTTGTTAAGTGAATCTGGCTTCCCCATTGATTTTGCTTGTACAAAGGTCGCAAAAAGGAACCATGTGATGATGCAATGGTTGTAAGTATGAAAAATGGTTATAAGTCACCTTTTCCAGTGCTGTTGTAAATTCAAACTGTCACTAAATGAATGGTTGTAAGTCAAGAACTACCTGTAATATTAATCAGTTTTTTAAATTCACAATTGAGTTGGTTAGGTGTTACAATTACCAATATTTAGAAAGTTTAACCAGGAGTTCTTCTTTGTATGTTTCTTCAAGAATATGTAGAAAAACCATTAAAACTGGTCTTAAAAGTGGGAGGAAATGAAGTCGCAGAACTGTCTACTCAGAGCTCGGTTCACGATTCATCCCTGTATGAAGACAAAAGCGAATATGAAAAACACAAAGACAAGAAAAGAAAGAAAAGGAAAAAAATGGAAAAACAAGTCCCCGGTGAGGAAAAGGAAAAAAGGAAGAGAAAAGTAAAGGTAATTATTAGAATAGTTACTTGGATTGCTTTAAGAGCTACGGTGGCACAGTGGTTAGAATGAAGTATTGCAGGCTAACTCTGCCGACTGTCAGCAGTTCGATCCTGACAGGCTCAAGGTTGACTCAGCCTTCTGTCCTTCTGAGGTCAGTAAAATGAGGACCCAGATTGTTGAGGGCGATAGGCTGACTCTGTAAACCGCTTAGAGAGGGCTGTAAAGCACTGTAAAGTGGTGTATAAGTCTAAGTGCTATTGCTAAGTGCTATTAAAACGTTAAAGATATTTATGTTGGATTGTATTTGAGATTATTAAGTGGGGCATGAAAATAATCCAGAACAAGTTTGAAAAGATAGAAAGTCTCCCTTTCAAATATTGGTTAAATTTAAATTGGGTGGGGGGAATAGATAGAGTGTTCTGGAAAATTCCTTTATTTTAGAGAAGACTCTCATGAAGAATTTGTGACTCTTAGATACTGCTCGGCTGTGGCTCCCATCAACTCTGGCCTCGTTGCTCATGCTGGTTTGGGATTCAGTATCTGCAGACTCTCCATTTTCCAGATACTTGAAAAAATATATATAGGAAACCCCATAAATGTATCTTAGTAGAAATCATTTCCATGAGCAAATTGTCTCACCTGATATGACTCCACTTCCTGTGTTCCTCCTGTGAACAGAGATGCTTTTAACGTGAATGAATATCCTAATTAATGCAACTACAGTGATTTATGCCAAATTTTGCAGGATAATTTTGACTTAAGTCTTGCATGAAGGAAGCTGCAGTTAATATTTTGCAACCGGTTGCATTGATGTTTCACCAGCATTTTCTATTATTTCCTCAGGAAGATAAAAAGAAGCGAGATAGAGACGCTGGTGAGAGCGAAGGAGAAAGAGAACTTAAATGCCAGTCTCCTTTAAGATTGGAAATGCCTCTTGTAAAATCGCTAGCAAGCAGTTTAGCAAAACAGGAAGGTAAAGAAAATGCTATTTTTCTGTCAAATTGCTATGAAGTTTTTTCTGTTTTTGTAAAAAAACATCATTCATAAAATAATGGTCCTAAACCATAACTACTGTTGCAAAAATTGGTAACAAGATAAATCTTAAATAAGCATTGCATCAACTATACTTTGTCATTTTCTCCAGGATGTGTCTGTGTTGTTTTTTTTCTGCCTAAAACCCATTGGCAAATTCCTCTAAAATTAAATAAATGTTATTCTCCTGGAGAAAGACGCAGACTTTTGCTAGTTTGCACAGCCTGTGGAAAAATGAAACTCAGAGTATCTTCACTGATGAGGAAACTTTGTTAAAATAATGAAGGATAAACAGACTTCTTAAACGTATCTCACTGTCTTTGTGTCGCTCTTTAATCCTTTGTTTGTCACGATTTAATACGTTGTTTCCATCCAAATACAGAGAGTTCTTTTCTGTTTTGTTTCCTTTCGTCTTTTTTATCCTAGAAGTGGAACAAACTCCTCTTCAGGAAGCTTTGAACCAGCTTGTAAGACAACTGCAGAGGTGAGCTGTTGCTGTGTTTTGTGTATGAATTGCTATTCTTTATAGGAATTAGGTTAATGCCTCAGTAATATCAGTGGTCAAAGCTAAATCAAAGTTGCATACTTGGGGCATAATTCTTCTAACACCTGAATTTAATATTCGCTCTCTTAAAAATACCCAAAGGGATTATTGCAGTGCTTTGATTCGTAATTGTGCTGCGTTTACAAATTGCTTACTCTGAAATAATCCAGCTATTATGATATTATTCTTATAGATTTGTGGCCTTTAGTCTCCATTTTGCAGAAGAGATCACATTTAAAGGAGAGGAAAACATTTTGCATGCCTGTAGTGGCCTTGAACGAGAAGCCCTTGATATCAAAATGCATCATATTTGATGGAGAGAGAGAGATCAATATCCTCTGTAGTTTAGTTTAGAAATCTCCACCACATTTTAATCATATAATATTAGTATAAAATGGGGGGATGGGAACAGAGAGATTTCTACATTTTTAAAAACTTTTTTTTAAAATAAAAAGAGATTGGCATAAGGCCAGATCTGCTTCTAGTTTCATCTTAGTTTTCTACTTTCTTTTAAGTCGGAAGTCGTGTCTTCTTCTTTAATAGTAAACTCTGTTCTTTGTTATACAAAACGAAACATGAAACGCTGCTCTTTTCATTTCTTCACAGAAAGGATCCCAACGCTTTCTTTTCATTTCCTGTGACGGACTTCATCGCTCCTGGTTACTCCATGATCATTAAACGCCCAATGGATTTTAGTACCATGAAAGAGAAGATAAAGAACAATGGTTACCAATCCATAGAAGAGCTAAAGGTGCTTATAATTTATATCCTAACTTGCCGAGAGGGGATTAAATGTCAACACTTGCCTGCAGTCGCAATCGTGACGGGCAGAGTTTGTCAAAACATGCCTTTCGCTTGGAGACTGGACTTTCCTAGTTTTATGAGCGAAGAATCGTTTTTAAGAATTTTTTTTTCCCTTCCCTTTGCTTTGAGAAAAGCTTTGTTGAATTTCTTCAAATAATAATTTGCAAGCGGTTATAGGGTTGGAGTTGATGGTTGCAAAAAACAGAAAATTGAAAGGACAAAATACGTTTCATGGGTAGCCCTTACAACAGTGATGGCGAACCTTGTTGTGGTGCTGTGCTGATCGCGCGCGGCATATGCCAGCACCCACAATGCAGTGCACCTTGCCCCCCCGCGCATGCACGCATGACACCTCCGCCCCCTTACTTGCACTACGCATGCATGCGCCTCCCAGCTGATTTTCGGCCCATTTGAGGCCATTTTCACCTTCCCGGACACTCGAGGGAAGCCTCTCCAGTCTCAGGAGGTCGAAAAATGGGCCAGAAATACTGGAAGTGCCAGTTTTCAGCCTCCGGAGGGCCTCTGGAGCCCATTTGAGGCCACTTTTGCCCTCCCGGAGGCTTGAGGGAAACCTCGGGAGGCTGAAAATAGGCCCGTTTCAGCACTTCTAGAATTTCCAGAAGGCCCGTTTTTCGGCCTCCTGAGGCTGCAGAGTCTTTCCTTGAGCTTCCGGGAGGGCGAAAATGGCCTCAAATGGATCTAAAATCAGCTGGGAGGTGCATGCATGTGCAGTGCAGGTACGTTTGGCTGGGGCTCGCATAACCACGCAAATGGCGCTGCGTGCTACAGGTTCGCCATCACGGCCTTACAACAGTTCATTTAGTGACTGTTCAAAGTTACAATGGCATTGAAAAAAAAAAGAGTAACTTATGTCTGTTTTTCACACTTACGACCGTTGTAGCATCCCCCATGGTCACATGGCCACTATCCATGTGATCCCCCTTTTGTGACCGACAAACAAGCAAAGCCAACGGGGAAGCCAGATCCACTTAACAACCGTGGTTACTAACTTCACAGCTGCAGGGACTCTCACTTAACATCTGTGGCAGGAAAGGTTGTAAACTGGATCAAAAGCCACTTAGCCAATGTCTCACTTAGCAACAGAAATTTTGTGCTCAGATGTGGTCATAAGCCGAGGACTGCCTGTGTTAGGGCTTGAGACAGTGTAAAACAAGGTGGCTAAGATTGTATGCAACCTTAAGGAGAACCTGCCTGCATGTTTGTTGGATTAATAGATCAGTAATAATTGTATAATAATTGCAGAAGTTCATTGGCTGTCCCCAGTCACTCTTCTGTAGGACAACTAAAGGATTAAGCAGTTGAAATTCAAACGGAACTTATCCAACCAAATAATAGGAAGAGGGAAAAAATATTTTGAGTTTCGCCTTTTACTTAAGAGGAGAAGAAAGTCCCCCCCTGATTATGTGGAAATTTTTGCACATAATCAGAACTAAACGTCTTTTTTCTTCTTCTTTTGCCATTATCGCTTCTAGAATAAATAATGCCCTTGTTGGAACAAACGGCAAACACGTATTATATGTTAAACTTGCCTCTTTCCTCTCCCTGAGCACTGCTGGTTAAAATTCTTGTCTCCGCGCAACCTTTCCATTTGTACACATTAAAGAGAAAGGCAAGGCAGTTGTGGTGGTGCATTAATGCATCCAACCTGACAAAACAACTCTTGTGATCTCTGGGGAGAACTGTCGGTGACGAACGCGGCGCCTTTATCGGTGCATTAATAGCAAAGTGTAAAAATCAGAGGTCTGTCACCAGCCCTTCTGGCCTCACGCAGGATCTGTCATCCGCGAAGCTCATCAGCTGCTCGCAACCCAACATTTTGCAAGCTGATGTCGATAGAGAAAGGGCTGAAATCTCACCTGCAGGCCCGGCCTGTCATTCCAGCTTGAAGGCAACGTCGAGGGAGCATCCTTAGAGCATCCTCTGGATAAATCATCTCCCCTCCTCCCTAATTATTATTATTTTTTGTACATGTTTCCTTGCCTGCAGTAACAAGGGAGTTGGAATCGAAAGGGCCACGAGAGGAGCCAGCAGCCTGAGAGCCCAGATCTTCCAGGTGCTGCTGGCTTTCGTTCTGCTCTTTGCCCGTGGAGTCGTTCAAAGTAGCAGGCCACGTGTCCCGAGTTGGAACGTGGGAAGGAAGGAAGGAGTTGCCCCTATAGACGCTGGATTGAGTAGCCGTGTGATGTTTCTCAACCAATAGAAGCCACAATTACTGTTTTGAGTCTTAAGTGAGACAGTGGCTCTGTCTTAACGTTTGTCCGAGTGAAACCGCGGTTAAGTAAATTTTGCCCCATTTGGTGACCTTTCTGGCCACAGTTGTTAAGTGAATCTCTGCGGTCGTTTAGTGAGCGACACGGTTGTTAAGCAAATCTGGCTTCCCCTTTGGCTTTGCTTGTCTGAAGGTCACAAAAGGGGGTCACGGGACGACCCTGCGAAACGGCCACCGTCATAAAGATGAGTCGGTTGCCAAGCATCTGAACTTTGATCACATGACCATGTGACGGTCGTAAGTGTGAAAAACTGTCACATATCACTTTTTCAGTGTCATTGTAACTACGGTCACTCAACAAATGGTTGCAAGTCAAGGACTACCTGTGATGACCCAGGGTGGGATACAAAATAAACACAGTCACTAAAACAGGTGAAGCCCCTTTAATTCCTTCAACTTGGCTTTAAAGCTCCAAATATCCTTGACTGAAGACAAAAAAACTCCCCCACAAACAATTGCCAAAAGGAAGGCATGCCGTTTAAACTAAAAATACCTATAAATTATAACTAGAAAAAACAACGCAAACCACACTGAAGTAATTAAGGGAACCAGGCAAGATAAGGGCTTGAAGATGTCCACGGATATCGGAACACACACTGGGAAGGACGCCAAACTCAGCGAGGAATGACAGACTAGAGATATTTCCAGGCTTTGTTTCCAGCACTGGCCCATACGCATGTCTGTCCTTTTAAGCAGTTCTCACAGCTGCAGCCCATGAAGAGGATCAAGGCCCTTTCCTCCCCCATAGACCACACCATTCACGTCTCCCCCTTATCCTCTCCTCCCTGCCTGCCCTAGGTTGGAGAAGGGATAGGCCTGGGTCTTCCACTGACTGCCCAGCCTCCTCCACCACCTCCGGAGCCACACTTCCACTCCCTGTCAGCTGTTCCTCCTCTCCCTCGGAGTCAGAATCCAACAGGGGCATGGCACTGCCTTTTAATGCCAGGAGACTTTATTAAATCTGCCTAAAACAATGGTTTCCTTCTGTAATCAACTCAGATTCCATAGCTTGGCCTGCATTTCGATCCCAGAATTCGGCACTCATATATGCCTTAATTTTTCTATTTATACAGGACAATTTCAGACTGATGTGTACAAATGCGATGGTCTATAATAAACCAGAGACTATTTATTACAAGGCTGCAAAAAAGCTCCTACATTCCGGAATGAAAATACTCAGTCAGGTAATTGATGGAGGGAAGAAGAAAGTTTTAGAATAGTAACATTTATTGCTATTTGGAATGCAGATTATTTATATTGTGAAAGGTTAGACTTGCTGACATGCTATCTGAAATGCTGCTTTGGTACCTGGCTATATAACCGCAGCTGATTTCACCTTCAAGATTCATTATAGTCCCAGGTACACTTTCAAAAAGTCAACCCTGCTGACATAAATAGGACGTTTGAGTAGACTCATTTGAATTTTATTGCAAAACATGCTTTACAGAAGTAAACTATGGGAACTTTTAAGATATATGGACTGCCACACCCAGAATTCCCTAGCCAGCCACGCTTACTGGGAAATTCTGAGAATTGAAATCCATACATTTACCAGAGTTGAGAAACGCTGCTTTACAATATTTCATTCTTGGGATCATCCCTTTGAAGGAAAATTTAAACCATCAAGGACTCTTCTAAAACGTCCCTTGTCGAATACGTCCTTTTTTTAACGGCTGGAAAATTAGGCACCCAATTCATTAAGTGGTGCTGCTTTTTCAGCTGGTAGGAATAAAACGGCAAATTCACGTTAACGTGTTTTGTTCTCTTAGGAACGAATCCAGAGCTTGAAACAAAGCATTGACTTCATGGCAGATCTTCAGAAAAGCAGGAAACAGGCGGACAAAACCGGCTTGCAGTCTGGGGGAGAAGAAGAGGAAAGTCCCGGAAAAGATGGAGATGCCACAGACCTAGACCTCAGAGCTTTTAAAAGCCCCAGCAAAGATTTGAAAAAGTGATTATATTCCCCCAGAAGATTATTATTTTTTTTTTCATTTCATTTCAGTAGAATCAGGAGCTGGTAACTGTGCGAGACGGTTCAATGTTATGGTTAAGGTGCCAGGCTAGGAAGAGGAAGATAGTGAGTTCTAGTCTTGCCTTGGACACAAAACCAGCTGGATAAACTTGGCCAGTCACTCCCTCTCAGCCCCGGGAAGAAGGCAATCATCATCTTCTTTTAATGACCCCATAATCAGGGGTGGAGCCAGAGCAACTTGGAATGGAGCTAGCAGGGTGTTTACTGGCCGGATGCCCTTCCTGTCCCCAGTGTGGAGTTTTGTTCAGCAGATACATTCTCATCACGCCCAGAGAGAGAAATACCTGCCTCTGCCTAGGATCGAACTCTCAGCCTCCTGATTGTGAGGCGAGAGCTCCACCTCTAGGTCACCGCATCACTCCCAGGAAGAAGGCAGTATTGTTTCAAAATATTCAAACTCTTTTTCTAATTGGGCTAGCAAATCCAGAGGTAATGACAAGCTCGTGTAATGAAGCCACTTCCCGATATATGTCCACCTCACTGACTGAATGTCGGTTTTACTCTTAACTGAAGAGGAGCACAATGGCTTGCGTGGTTAGGACGCTGGCTTGACAGGCAGCAAGCTTGCATTTGAGATCCAGATACTACCCTGGGGTGGGATGAGCTCCCATCCTTCGCTCCAGCTCTTGCCGGGGACATAAAAGGAGACCCCCAACTGACGTTCCAACAGGCAACAGTGATATCACCAGCCAATCCTTTCAACCTGGAAGCACTTAGTAAAAAAACAACAACCCAAAAACTGGTTGCTGTTACCAATTATTAGCTATTACCATTTCTAATATTTAAAGTCCAAAGGACTGTGTATTTTTCTTATCATGCCAATTTTAAACACTTTATATACTATAAAGGAACAAAAGGCCCTATATAGGTTTTTAATGTGTGTTTTATTGCCTTTTTTTTTCTTCCAGAAGAGAGAAAGAACTACTGGAAGAAAAAATTAGGAACAGTAATTTAGAAAAGGAACAAGAACTGATTGAACGTATAATTAAAGATTCAGGAGGAAAGTTGACCAAACGTTCTGCAAACACTCAGGTAAGCAGATGAAAGATACCAACCTTTAGAAAAATCAATTTTTAAGTTTCCGGTATAAGTCTCTTGAGTCTCAGCATAATGCTTTAAATGTTAGCACCCTCAAAAATCTCCTTTAATTGAAGCAGTTAGCACAAGGCTCTTCCAACTTGGCAAGTTTAAGACTTGAGGACTTCAACTCCCAGAATTCCTGAGCTCACATGACCAGAGGAGGAAACCTGGGAGCTGAAGTCCACAAGTCTTCAAGCGGTCAAGTTGGAAGACCCCTGAGTTAGCAAAATGGTTACTTAGCTGTTGTTTTTTACTCAGTGTGGTGCTAGCGTTTTAATCTCTTCTGCGGAGGGGTCGCTTCAATCGCTTGAATATCTTTTTCAGTGTGAGTTTGAGAGAAGAAAGTCTGATGGCACAACCACCCTGGGACTTCTTACTCCAGTCGAAAATATGGCAGGAGGTAATGTTCGTTAGAGCGATTTTAATGTTCCTCCTTGGGGGTGTTTACAAACGGTGGGGATGATTCATTTAAAACTGGTGCTGGGGACTATTCCTACTGGACTATTCCTTCTTCGAAAGCCCGAGGAACAGATCCCCCAACTTTGACATTAAACATACCTCAACCAGTTTGTCTTTCAAATGAGTAACCTTTGATTGGAAAAAAACAGTGAGCTGAGCTACGGGAGGAAGATTTTAGGAACGCCTTGCTAAAATGTAAATTTGGACGTGCTTCCATTCCAAAGGCCAACTTTTCAACTGAGTGATGTGGGGAACACTTCACCACTTCCATTACTTGATTTGAATGTGTTCTAATCACCCTTTTAGCAGGGTTTTTCCTTCATCCAATACTGATCACAAAAAACTCTCATTATACAAAATTTAAAGTCCCGTTCCTTCATTCTAAGCTTCATAGTAGTTCTTTGCTTATCTCTTATTTTCCTACATCTGCAGTCTCCTTATTGCAATAGGTTTATAGCTATTTCTATATTATTTAATCTTTTGTGGCTATCTTTTTATTTCCCTCCCACTTGATTGCTGTCTTCCTCTCTTCGAGTCCTTTTTCACCACAATCACGCTTGATTTCTTTTCCATAAGAGATCTGGAATTGGGATAAACTCTCCCATGAAGAAGAGGCTGAGGCTGATTTCTCTACTTCCCAGGTCGTCCCAGAGGTGCTTTTTAAAGAGGCAACTGGGCTTTCTGGTTTTTCTTTGAAGAGGTTTCACTTTCTTCTCCTTCTTCTCCTTCTTCTTCTTCTTCTTCTCCTTCTCCTTCTCCCTACTCTTCCTCTCCTTCTCCTTCTTCCTCCTCTTCCTCTTCTCCTTCTCCTTCTCCTCCTTCTCCTCCTTCTCCTTCTCCTTCTTCCTCCTCTTCCTCTCCTTCTCCTTCTCCTTCTCCTTCTTCCTCTCCTCCTTCTCCTTCTCCTTCTCCTCCTCCTTCTTCCTCCTCTCCTTCTCCTTCCTCCTCTTCCTCTCCTTCTCCTCCTTCTCCTTCTTCTTCTTCTTCTTCTTCTTCCCCCTCCCTTCTTTCATATTCTCTGAAGAAGCTTGTTGGATGAGAAGCGAAACATCCTCAAAGAAAAAAACAGAAAGTCCAGTTGCCTCTAGAAAATGCATCTTTGGGACGACCACGACCTGGATGACTGAGAGCCTCCATAGACACCTCCTTCCTAGTCAGCATCAAAACTCATGCGGGGTGGTGAAATATGATCCTCTTTGACATGCACTTATTATAGTGTTCAAGCCAGGGGCAAAAGCATTCGTAAGGAATTATTTTTCCATAATTTATGTTGCAAAAGCGTGAGAAAAATCTTAAAACGTGCTACACACAGAGCATTAGTGAGAAGGATGTATTTCTGTTTCGTGCGAATCATTTAAAATCATCTCTCGGATCCTTACTCTCCTGTTTTTCTTTTGAATTTTAGAGATTGGTTACAGTTCCATGAGGCTAGGAGCGACGGCTGGAAGACTTCAGTCAGGTGTCAATACTCTACAAGGATTTAAGGAAGACAAAAGGAACAAAGTAACCCCAGGTAATGGCTACATCTATATTAAAGCAACCCAATTTCCCATAAAGAATGAATTTGGTTAAATCCGGAGTTTTAAACTCGACTGCTTTGGGACTTACGGACTTCAACTCCCAGAATTCCTCCTCCAGTTATGTTAGCTCAGGAATTCTGGGAGTTGAAGTCCACAAGCCTTAAACTTGCCAAGTTTGAAGAGCCTTGGATTAAATGAACCAAGCTCCAGTCGGAATTTTTCAGAATTTTTTTTTAAAGTATCACTTTTCCTCACTGGGTTCTTTGTATTATTAGTGGGATCCTCTGTGCT
Source organism: Pseudonaja textilis (assembly GCF_900518735.1). The sequence goes on along the minus strand of NW_020769373.1, from coordinate 2,476,829 downwards.
CTCTGAGCTTGGTTGTTTTCTTGCAGACATTTACCCAACTAGGTAACTTCATCAGCACTAGAAGAGAAAGGGGTTGATAGAATTGAGGAAGATAAGAAGGCAGATGAAGAGGAGGACTGTGGGGTCCTTTGTGCTCTGAGCTTGGTTGTTTTCTTGCAGACATTTTATCACCCAACTAAGTAACTTCATGCTAGAAGAGAGTGTGGGGTTTATGTATAAACAGAGCACTCCTTTGTAATACTGATGATGTTAGTAAGTTGGGTAATGAAACGTCTTCAAGAAAGCAACCAAGCTCAGGGAACCCCTAGTTTCAACCCTGAGCTACAAATATTCTTTTCTGTTTGTCTTATCTCTCAATTAAGAGTCAGAGTGTAAAACCTCTTTTCCACTAAAAGTGCCATCGGGGCACTAGTTGAACTGGCATTAGAAGCCAAAATAGTGTTATCGTGACCAGAATTTAAACAAAATACACTCTCAACATTCCTAAGTTTAATTTACAATATTGGACTCTCTCTTCCTATGACTAATGGTGCTTTTGAAGAAACACGATACGAATAAAAATTCTCTAGGGCACCATCAAGTGTTCAGGAAAGACATCCCCTTGTGTGCAAGATACTTAATTCCTGCTTCATTTCAAGATATTTAATTCTTTCTTCATTTCCCCTTAGTGATGTACTTGAACTATGGGCCTTTCAGCTCATATGCTCCAGCGTACGATTCCACATTTGCAAACATTAGCAAGGATGATTCCGATTTAATCTACTCTACTTACGGAGAAGATTCCAATCCAGGAATTTTCAAGTAAGTCTTCCAGCAAGCATGATTTCCCTTGGTTGTTAGATTACAGTTGCTAGAGTGAAAGGTTTTTTTAAGACGCTTTCACATCAAATGCTTTGGTTTACCCTTTTTCTAAGAAAAAAAGAGAGAGAATGAGAGAATCTCACTTCATCCCTCATTTTCTACCAAAATGTCCTACTTTTGTTGTGTATTTGTTTTTCTGAAATAATTATATAGGGCGTTTAAAAGCTGTGCCACAAGAAAATCTTTAAAACAACTCAGCTTGCTGTTAACAGTACAAAGTATAAAAACGAAACTGTGAAAGAGGGAAAATATTTACGTATTTGCTGTTTCAATGTAACCGGTAAAAGGGGAAAACATAATTATTGTGTCTGCAGGAAAGTCTTTCATTGCTAGTTATTTTGCAATTCCACTCCCTTGGATGAAATATGCCAGGAATCATGGTAGTTCATACAGGAATATAAATATAAGATGTTGTACCAGTTGTACATATTTTTCTGCCCTTCGTGTTAATTTGTGCTCAGATTTACTAGGCCAAAATGCATGCAATAATGTTTGCAAGCATCATCAAAATACCTTTTAATGTACCATGTAACTATCAAGTTACTTAGTTCTGATGCGTCATATGCACTTTCTTTGAAGGTCATAGTTGCGTCATCTATAGGTTTCTCTGTTATTTAATATCAATAGACTTATATACCTCTTCACAGTGCTTTCCAGCCCTCTCTAAGTGGTTTACAGAGTCAGCCTCTTGCCCCCAATAATCTGGCTCCTCATTTTACCCACCTCAGAAGGATGGAAGGCTGAGTCAACCCTGAGCTGGTCAGGATCGAACTGTTGGCAGTTGGCGGAATTATCCTGCCATACTGCTTTCTAACCATTGCGCCAGTGGTGGCATTCTACCGGTTTGGCCTGGTTCTGCAGAGCTGGTAGTGGCGATGAGCAGCGGGGATCAAAGCAATTCTCTCTGCTGCCCGGACTCCCATACTCTCACCCTTATCCTCCTCTGCTTTTGAAGTGCAACCGCTGAAGTGACAGGGAGAGTGCAGCCTCGCAGCAGGTGGGTTGGAATCCCCCTGTGCCTGCGCAAAGCACGCCCACCAAGCCACGCCCACCAAACCGGTGGTAAAAATCTTGTAATCCCACCACCGCACTGCCCCTTCACAGCTCACGATTTAATATTAGCAGAAAGGAACACACCCTGTAGGTTCTGTTCATCTGTTCTTTCGGAGTTTTTTTTTTTTAACTTTCCTCAATTATGTTTCCGCTTTAAAAAAAAAAAAAAGTCTGGTTATTTTTAATCACCAGAACAAGGACCTGGTGACTCAGTGAAAAGAGAGATATTTGAGTGTAATTAAAAAATTTTTTTTAAATTGCTCCCTCGTAGGCTGGAAGTTAATTTAACTAGATTGCGGGAATGGCAAGTTGTAATTAATAGGAAAATAATTGCGCCCCTTGCTTTTAGCATCAACGAGTTTTTGGCAAAGTCCCATGATCACCCTGGTCTGATGACTGACAGCTTGCTGGATGTCTTGACACAAGGCGAGCATTCTCGCACCCTCCGGGAACTCGAGACGGTGAGAACTTTCACGTGTGAATGCATATAAACGGCAGCATAAACGTTGTCGCGTTAAGGAGGTTCGTGCTCAGGCAGAAGTTGAAACCTTTCTTTGCTTATCCTTTCTTGGTTATCCAAGTTAGAAGTTAGCCTGTTAATATTCGACTAAATGACGGGGGAAAAGAACTCACTTTTTTCTCCATGGAGCAGAAACCAAGATGACTGTTTGTTACTCCTGCATGGAGGGGGGATTGCTGCTATGGCAGCAGGAAAGATCTTGGGATTAGAGTAGAATAAACAGAGTTTGAAGGGACCTTGGAGGTCTTCTAGTCCAACCCCTTGCCTGTCATGCCCCTGTTAGAATCTGACTCCAAGGGAGAGGAGGAACCACTGACAGGGAGTGGGAGTGTGGCTCCGGAGGTTGTGGAGGAAACTGGGGAAGGGCACAGGCCGGCTGGGTATTCAGAGGAAGACCCAGGCCCATCCCCTCTTCATCCTAGGCGGAGCGGATAAGGGAGAAACGTGAATGTCGTGGTCTATAGGGGAGGAAAGGGCCTTGATCCCCTTCATGGGCTGCAGCTGTGAGGACTGTTTAAAAGGACAAACTGTGCATGGCCCTGTGCTGGAAACAAAGCATGAAATAATTCTAGTTTGTCAGTTCTTATCTGAGTTCTGGCATCCTTCCCAGTGTGTGTAGTTCCATATCTGTAGACATCTTCAAGCCCTTATTCTGCCTCGTCTCATTAATTGTTTCAGTGTCGTTTGTGGTTGTTTTTTTTCCTGTTTATAATTTATATGTATTTTGCGGAAGTTCTTCCTTTTCGCATCTGTTTGTGGGGGAGTTTTTTTCTCTCCAGTCAATGATAATTGGACCTTTGAGGCCAAGTTGAAGGAATTAAAGGGACTTCACCTGTTTTTGTGATTCTGTTGCTTTTCTGTCCCACCCTGGGTCATCACACTGCCTAGGCAGGAAGCCCTACTCCATTTCAGACAAACGGTTGTCCAATCTCTTGTTAAAAATTTCCCGTGTTGGAGCATTCACAACTTCTGGAGGCAAGTTGTTCCACTGATTACTTGTTCTAATGGTCAGGAAATTTCTCCTTAGTTCTAAGTTGCTTCTCTCCTTGATTAGTTTCTACCCATCGTTTCTTGTCCTGCCCTCAGGTGCCTTGAAGAATAGCTTGACTCCCTCTTCTTTGGGGCAGCCCCTGAGATATTGGAAGACTGCTATCATGTCTCCCCTGGTCCGTCTTTTCGTCAAACTAGCCGTGCCCAGATTACAGGAGGTCCTCGACTACAATTGGGCCCAGAATGAATGTTGCTAAGTGAGACGTGTTTTAAGTGACCTTTGCCCCATTTCACAGCCTTTCTTGCCACAGTTCTTAAGTGAACAACTGCCGTTGTTCACTTAGTAACCACGGTGGTTAAGTGAACCTGGCCTCCCCATTGGCTTCGCTTGTCAGAAGGTCGCAAAAGGGGATCCTGTGATCCTGGGACACAGCAACGGTCATAAATGTGAGCTAGTTGCCAAGCCTCCAAAGTTTGATCACGTGGCCCTAGGGATGTGCAAAAGTCGTAACTGTGAAAAACGGTCGCGAGTCCCATTTTTCAAGGCCTTTTTAACTTTGAACGGTCACTAAACCAACTGTTGTAAGTTTGAGGACTACCTGTACATAGGAAGAAAGCTCCTACTTAAGAATAAAATAAGACCCGTGTCAAAAGTGTTTGGTAATTCCAAAAAACAATAATACTGAAAGTAAGATTTAATTGCTCAAAATAAAACCCCATTTTACCTTTATTTTAAAATATTATTTGATTTGATACATCTTAACTATTAACTGTAGGGAGATACGTTGCCTCTATTTTATCCAGGACAAATAACTGTATTAATATAAGAGGAATGGATGGTATATTCTGCAATTTATTTTGCTCGCTGTCAGTTTTTTACTGCATTTGTTTCACTGTTTCCATTTTGTCTTTTTCAAATGCTGCTGGTTATTGACCGAATAACTATTATTGACTGACAGTATTATTGGATTGCACCCAGGTATATATTTGTATTTTAGTTTTATTTATATTTCTCATTACTTTGCCTGGTTCTTTTCTAGTTGCAGACCACAGAGGACACAGAATGCGTACGTGAAAAGATGGATACAACAAAAGACGTAGAGGTGAGATAGTTATAAATGCGTTGGACATTCCAGGACTGGTGCGGTTTTTAACCAGAGGATTTTTCTGTCTCTGCTCTTTAGCTGGCTCAATGTCTCGGGAGATTCTCAATCATCCAGGCCATGGTTGTCCCAAAGGTGCTTTTCTTGGCGGGTTTTTGCCCCCTTTTCAAAATAGTGTATTTCACTTCTCACGCAAGAAGTTTATTCGGAACCGATATCCAGTTGCCTTTTGGAGAAAGCATCTTTAGGACTTTAGTTAGCTTATAAACACAGTGGCTCATAAATGCAATGACCTTACCTACTGTACTTAATTATAAAGGACAGTCCTTTTATTTCAGAAATGTCCTTTAGATTTATTTATTTTTCAAGAGCTTATTCTGGTCCTTTATTTTGGACATTTAACTTAATGTTAACTTAATACTTAATTTTTAACATACCAGTATTATGACTTAATGCCCAATCTTTCATATTTTACTTTGTAAAAGCATGTAAACATAAGCAGGTTTTTTTTTTAAATTATCCTTGTGATCCTCTTTCAAATTTGCTCCTTTTTTTAAGCTGGTCCTTCATGATTTTCCCAAGAAAATATACTCACCGTAGTCTCGTAGCGCATGATGAGAGAAGCATGATGTACATGTTTATTTTTTTTTCCCCTGGATTTTAAGACCATCTCTTTGTTTGCATTTCTAGATAATCGAAACAGGTCCCGCCAAGGCTGACTCTGGCCTTAATAAAGAGAGGCTTACAGCACTGAGAGCGGTGACAAATTTTGGGGTGGCTGCTGAGGAATTTGATTCTGAAGGTGAGTCAAGGTGGCTTTACAAGACCTTGTGTGGCAAAATCCAGGTGACACTGTCAGCACGTATGGAATCCGTAAAGCGATGGGGATTTCGCTGCCAGCTTCGGAAAAAACGGGCAGCCTTGGGGATTGTACAGAGGGTGAGTATAATCAGGCTATCGCCGCTTTGTCTTTCATTTCCCAGAAGCAGAAGTATTTCAGAGAAAGCTGGATGAAACCACAAAATTAATTTGTGACCTCCAGGATGCTCAAAATGAACGGCTAAGTACAAAACCACCACCTAATATGATTTGTCTCTTGGGCCCCTCTTACAAGGAAATGCATTTGGGTAAGAATTAAGAATGCTTATTTATTGATATCCGGCCTTTACGATTTTTTAAATAATCAGTAATAATATTTGCAAATGTTCTGAGTGAGAATGGCCATTTTGTTGAAAAACATACGTTGTTGTTGAATAGAATAGAATGCTTTATTGGCCATGTATGATTGGACACACAAGGAATTTGTCTTGGTGCAAGTGCTCTCAGTGTACATAAAAGAACAGATACATTCATCAAGCGTTAAGAATAATAAGGTACAACAATGATAGTCATAGGGTAGAATAAGCAGTCAAATCATACCAGGAATATAAATTGTAAGGATACAAGTGACAAAGTTACAGTCATACAGTCACAAGTGGGAGGGGATGAGTGATAAGGAGTGATGAGAAGATTAATAGTAATAGTAGTGCAGACTTTGTAAATAGTTGGACAGTGTTGAAGGAATTATTTGTTTAGCAGAGTGATGGCTTTTGGGAAAAAACTGTCCTTGTGTCTAGTTGTTCTGGTGTGCAGTGCTCTATAGTGTTGTTTTGAGGGAAGGTGTTGAAACATTTATTGAAGATAAAGGTTTTAAGTAGCCTTCTAAAACGTTACATCCATCCATTTCTCTACTTTTTCAGCGGAAAAGGTGACCAATAACCTGAAAGAGCTGGCACAACAGGTGGCTCCAGGTGACATTGTCAGCACATATGGAGTCCGTAAAGCGATGGGGATTTCGCTGCCAGCTTCGGAAAAAACGGTCAGCCTTGGGGATTTTACAGAGGGTGAGTATCATCAGGCTATCAGCAAACTCTGTTTGCTTCGGAACTGTATCTTGCAAAGTAGCACATAGGGACCAGTCACAAGTTTAGGGACCAGTCACAAGTTTTAGAATATAGATAGTCCTCAACTTAATGACCGTAATTGAGCCCAACTTTTACATTGCAAACAAGGTTACAACCTAAGCAGGCTTGAGTTGGTCTAACAACTACTTTGAAAATAATTTGACTGGCTTTGCAAGCAAGTAAGGTCATTTTTGGATATTTTTTTCTCCCCCCCAGATATACAAGACTCTCCCAAGGCCGTCATTCTCCTTGAAAACGAATGCGAACCAGTTGCTGTATGAAGCATCCTTATTAAACATTCCCTCTTTGGTGGCAGAGGGGTAAAATTTGCCCCATTGTATGCACAAGCTGTTTGTATACTTTTATCTGTTAAATATTTGAATTCCTAATAAAACTATTAAAACCATGCTGGTGGTCCTATTCTAATTGCAGATCTAAGAGATTATGCTTTAAATAAAATGCAGGCACTGGATCATGGTTTGTGGTCGTACCTTTGAACAGTCCATAAGTGAAGGGTTATAAGTCTAGGATGATCTGTATTGTAGAGACCAGGGGGAGTTCTATATGCACTGTCTGATCCTTATGTCCATTTGTTATATAAAGTACAGAAGAAATAACATCAAACAACATGAAACTTTTAATACAGAAAACTTAAAAAGTGGAAGCTTAGACCAGTTTGCCTGGACCGCAATATGATGCAAGAGAGACAATTTAGATTTTGTAAAACATTTCTGTCCATATACATGGATGAGCAGTTGTTACACAATGATTTGAAATGTTAGGCAGCTGAGAATTTCTGAACCAAAGCATTCTGACTTCTGCATTTTATTTTAAAAACCAAACCTGTAATAAATGTACAATTTTAAAAAAAGAAAAAGAAAGGAAAAGTAATCATTCACATGAACGTGCAGTTATTACAAAAAGATGGTTGTGTGACCTTTTTAACACTACTCAGGACTGTCTTATCTTAATACTCTTGAATATAATCTACTTTAATCTCCCTAAGACTTTCTAAAAGTCCTTCATCTATAGTAAGACCTCACTAGAAGTTTGTTCCCATCATGAAACATAGGAAATTCATCCTCCACATATTAATTACACAGTAATTATAATGAACACAATAAGGGCGCACACGGAGTTTAGCGTAAAAGGATTTGCCATTGAACTGCCCTGTGAAACTTTTTTTTTAATGAATCAGTCCTCATTAATAGATTCACTCTAGCCTAGAGGATACTCCAATTTCTTTAACGTTATATACCTTTATACCTAAAATGCATTCTAAAAAGCCTTTACTAGCAGGATCTAACAGAAATAAAACCACAGCAAAATATAGGTAGCTCTTAATACTAGTTAACATAAAGTCACTAGTACTTTAGATATCATCTTAAATAAACACGTTTGTTCCTGCTTGTTATTTTATGCAAAAACAGGTAATTCTTCCAATTGGTTGCCCTAATTTTGCTCAATATTGGTGGTGTCGAACAAAACACCCCGCTTTTTTTTGCAGTTGTGTGTCCAATTCCACAATCCCACCTAAAAGAAACTAATTTATAGATAAGGCAGCATTCTTTCAGACTCTTTTGTCAATTTCATTTCACGAGTGGCATTCTTCTCATGCTTTAAAAAAACATGATTTCCTCCCCCCTCAAGCGATTCCTGAAAGGCATCACAGTTTTGTCCTATTTTGTGGAGCGGCTTTGCATGTAGTCAAAAACCTATCTTCAGTTGATGGTACAGATGAGTAACACTTTAAAAAAACAGCTGATGGGATTCTTCAGGAATTCCTGATACAAAAAGCAGAACGGCAACTTAGCAACAGCACTTAGACTTATATACCGCTTTACAGTGCTTTGCAGCCCTCTCTAAACGGTTTATACCAGGGATCCCCAACTGTGGCAACTTTAAGACTTGTGGACTTCAACTCCCAGATTTTCTGGGAGCAAAGCTGACTGAGGAATTCTGGGAATTGAAGTCTTAAAGTTGCCAAGGTTGGAGATTCCTTGTTCATAGGAGTCAGCCTCTTGCCCCCAACAATCTGGGTCCTCATTTTACACACCTTGGAAGGATGGAAGGCTGAGTCAACCTTGAGCCTGGCGGGATTCGATCTGCCAAATTGCAGGCAGCCGGCAGGCAGCAGAAGTAGTACTGCACTCTAACCACTGCGCCACCACGGCTCAGAATCCCACTTTGAAATAAGACTAGAGATGAAGAATAGGAAGAGACATCGACAACGTTGGACACAGTACAGATAGTCCTCGAGTCACCACCATTCATTTAGTGCCTGTTCAGATTTCCGACGACTCTGGAAAAAAAGCAACTTGGTCCTTGTTCTCACAACCAATGCAGCATCTCCACAGAAACACACAATCCAAATCTGGGCACTTGGCAAACCCCGCCTAGTCATAGCTTCTCAGGGTCACACGATCGCTATTGGCCACCTTCCCAGCTGGCTTCCAACAAGCGAAATAAATACAGTAAGCTGGGTTTGTGTAATGACCCTGAATTGACTTGCTTAACAACCATGGCAATACAGACATAAAATCAGGCACGGTTTGCTTAAAAGCCACCTGGCTTAGCAATGGAAATTCTGGTCCCGATTGGAGGTCATAAGTCAAGGGACTACCTGCAGTTGGCCCGCTTCTCATTCATTTTGGTCGCAAAACTAGATAAAATTCAGCAGTAGGATAAGGACAGTTTTACTTACTGTGTGGTACAAAAGCTGCCATGGACATGGAGTCATCGTCCATAATGCTCTACGTCACTCAAAATTATGAAGGTGTTTCTGACACCCAGGAAAAGAAAAAGAGCTCGATAGCTTCTCTACACCGCAACCCATTCCGGGAATTATCCCATCATTCTGTTTTAGGATTAGCAACGCACTTGTAGTAGGAGTTGCACATAATTTATATAAGCAGGGTTTGCTGTTTAAGAAAGAATGTGAATTTTACACTGACACATTATTCTAGGCCACCGAATGGCTGTTGGACTCAAATAGCATCTTGCAAAGACAAACAAGAGCGAAAGGAAGAAAAATGCTTCAAACCCCACCCCCCACCTCCCAAAATAAGCACATTTAAGGCTCAAATCCTCGAGTCTTTGATACCAAGCCCAAGAAGTGAATTCCAGAAAAGCAAATCTGCATTAGCTGGGATGGTTCTCCCTTAGGCTGTTCCTTCTAGAACAGGAAAGAGGTAAGTAGCGATGAAAAACACAGGTCTCATTTATTTTGGGAGGGTATAGAAGGAGCGCAAGGAAAATGTTTTGGTTTTTTTGAGTCTCAAAATGTTCGTTGAGGAGAAAAGTGAAAGTGCGGTTTTGGGGTATCCGTAGCAAGAGAGGAGGAATCACAAATTTGAATAGAATAGAATAAAATAACAGAGTTGGAAAAGATCTTGGAGGTCTTCTAGTCCAACCTCTTGCCTAGGCAGGAAACCCTACACCACTTCAGACAAATGGCTACCCAGGCTCTTCTTAAAAACTTCCAGAGTTGGAGAATTTACAACTTCTGGAGGCAAGTTGTTCCACTCTTTGTTTTAACTGTCAGGAAATTTCTCCTTGGTTCTAGGTTGCTTCTCTCCTTGATTAGTTTAATGACAGATTAATGGCAGAGCAGATGACAGTTCCACCTAAAAGGGCCTTTAAGGTCCAGACTCCAATCTGGTCTCTCGTCATCTTCAGTTTTGCTCAAGGCAGTGCTCTCGCAACCGTCAATCTATCCACACGAAAGGGCAAGGAGGAAGGAGAAGAGTAGGACACCTCGAACCAAGCAATACTCTTGCTTGACTGCCAGTCCACAGACATTTCTGAGTCCTCTGTGGCAGGAAAACAAAAGTGGCATCAGGTTAAACTCAACTAGACTCAACGGTAGACTCAACGAGACTCAACCGTAAACATCTTTCAAGAACCCCTTGCGTTCTTCTCTTGAGATGCAAAAGGCCAGCACGGTTAGTCGTTCAGCGCGAACTCCTTTACACAAGGAGACAAAATTTCATGGTTGCTAAAAATAAATGCGAAGTCCATCGAGATACTTCGACCATAATTTTTTCAGCATCTTCTCGTTCGAGTCAAAAAACTTGGGATTTGGCTGTATCGGTGCAGACAAAGTACGTGATCAGTTCTCCCTTTCCCTTCACGTTAATCAGTCCTCGGCATTCGCAAGCATACCCCAAGCTCTCCAATATTTTGCACGTCTCTTCTGTAACCTGCGCGTGAAACAAAAATTGAGAGACCATTCAAAATCCACAATGAATATTTGATTGATTTTGGACCCTGGTTTTTTTTTGCTAGCACCTCCATAAGAACTTATAAAACCAGTTAACTTTAATTGCAGGGTCAAAGCTAAATATGGATCATAGAAACAAATCCTTACAGCTGTGGCAAAAAAAAAAAAATCCCCATATTTTCCAGTAGTTAAGAGCTACCTGGCTTGGCTGAATTTATCTTATGAGTCAAGGTGGCGCAATGGTTAGAGTGCAGTACTGCAGGCGACTTCTACTGCCTGCTGGCTGCCTGCAATTTCATAATTCAAATCCCACCAGGCTCAAGGTTGACTCCGCCTTCCATCCTTCCGAGGTCAGTAAAATGAGGACCCAAATTGTTGGGGGCAATAGGCTGACTCTGTAAACTGCTCAGAGAGGGCTGTAAAGCACTGTAAAGTGGTATATAAGTTTAAGTGCTATTGCTATCTCCATGTTCTACATAATAGTCATTGTTGAAGTTTCCTTCTATCAAAATCCAAATTTTCCTGTCTTTTTCTTACCTGGATTTTTCCAAGTTCCCCAGTGGTCTCCATTCTGCTGGCAACGTTGACTGTGTTTCCCCAAATATCATACTGGGGCTTGCGAGCACCGATCACACCAGCTACTACTGGCCCATGATTGATGCCTGCATAAACAGGATGGTGAAGGAGAAAATAAATGTATGGTATAAAGTGTACACAAGTTGTACCGAAACTTGGAAGAAAACCATCAGTGTAACCTAAATAAAATAGAGTCCCACTCTTGAGATCTAGGAGATGCCCACCTCTTCCCAAACTTACCGACACGTAGACGGAAATTGTTGAACGAATGGCGGTTGATGCCATCTAGTTTAGTCATCAAGGCCATTGCAAATTCCACCATGATACCAATTTGAGCACACTGTTTTTCTTGATCCTAAACAGATGGTGGAAAGAGACACGTCATGGCACTCAATAGCAGAAATGTAAAAGGTAAAGGTTCCCCTTGCACCTACGTTAGTTGTATCTGGCTCTAGGGGGCAGTGCTCATCTCTGTTACAAAGCCAAAGAGCCAGTGCTGTACAAAGATGTCTCCATGGTCATGTGGCTGGCATGACTAAATGCCCAAAGGCGCACGGAACGCTGTTACCTTCCCACCAAAGTGGTCCCTATTTTTCTACTTGCATTTTTATGTACTTTCAAACTGCTAGGTTGGCGGAAGCTGGGACAAGTAATGGGAGCTCATTCCATTATGTGGCGCTAGGGATTCGAACCGCCGAACTGCCAACCTTTCTGATTGACAAGCTCAGCATCTTAGCCCTCAGCCACCGCGTCCCTAGCAGAACTGCAAGTTATTTCAAAATTATGATATGAAGTGAACTTGAAGATGCATGGACTTCAGCTCAAAGAATTCTGGGAGGTGAGATCCGAGGAATGAACCCTTCAAAAAGGACACTTACCACATTATTCTCTTGACCAGGTACCACACAGAGTCCAGATGCTGCCATGTATGTGCTCCCAATAGTTTTGATTTTTTCAACCCCACTAAATTTAGGCTTTAGCAGCAGCTGTTGATGAAAGAAGAAAAGCATAGTATTTAGGAGTTGTCAATTCCTTCACTTAGTGGTAGGAAACGCTAAATTCTCTGGAAAAATTATCCAACTCAGGTTAAGAGCTTTTGCAGATACTGAATTCAGTCTCATATTTTCGATTTTTTGCAGACATCTTAAGGATAGAATTTAGGTGATTGATGTGCGTGATTTGAGATTGTTTTATATGCTTTCGACTCTCAGAATGATTTGTGATATGAAACCCAGCATAGTTATCTTGTTTGCTGTGCACACTGTAGTTTTTTTGTGAATAACAACAACAACAACAACAACAAGCCCTTTCAATCAAACTCCTGGTGACTTCATTGTCACAACCATTTATTTTTTTCTTGGCAACATTTCTTCCTGCCAGATAGTTGTTCAGCTTTCCAGTCCAATCTATAACTCTGGTATTTACCTGGCAGTGCCTTATTCAGTTACAGACAATCCTCAATTTATAACCATTTGTTTAGTGAAATTTGAAGTGACAACGGCACTTACAACCGTCGCAATGTTCCCACCAGCGTATGGTCAAAATTCAAAATGCTTGGCAACTGACTCATATTTATAACGGTTGCCGTGGCCCCGGGGTCATACGATCACTTTTTGTGACCTTCTGACAAGCAAAGTCAATAGAGAAGCCACATTCACTTAACAACCAGGTTGCTAGCTTCTCAACTGCAGCGATTCACTTAACAACTATGGCAAGAAATATTGTAAAATGGGAAACTCACTTGAGAAGTGTCTCACTTAGCAACAGAAATTTGTGGGGTAAGTCAGGGACTATCTCAGTGGTGGGATTCAAATTGTTTTTGCTACCAGTTCTGTGGGCGTGGCTTGGTGGGCGTGGCTTGGTGGGGGTAGCAGGGGAAACATACTACAAAAGCCCCCTTCCCTCCCCACCCCACTAACCCGCTTTCCAGCTCTGTTCTCCTGTGCAGGGCAACCAAAGAAGACCCAGCCAATCAGCTGGGACTTGGGAGGTGGAGAATAGATAGGGGCTGGGCCAGTCAGAGGTGGTATTTGCTGGTTCTCTGAACTACTCAAAATTTCCGCTACCGGTTCTCCAGAACTGGTCAGAACCTGCTGAATACCCACCTCTGGACTATCTGTACTAACCAGGCCTGATCTTTCTAGGGTTTCCAGTTCAGGCAAGGTTAGCTTGGGACTGCCACTTGCTGAGACGCACCCATCATCCACCAACCTCCAAAACCTCATGTGGGAGTTGGATCTATCTTTCATTCTCGTCTACTTCAGCTGGAGCCTACTAAGCCTGAGGCATGGATATATCACACAGGTGAACAAACGCTTCTAAATATTTCAGGAACAGATTCTCAAGTAGTAAATCTAACTATGTAGAGTAGCGTTTCTCAAGAGCGTGTGGGCTTGAAGCATTCCCCAGACAGCACGTTGAAGTCCGCACAACTGCAAGCTGCCAAGGTTTGAGAAACCCTGAGGACTGCAGAAGCCAAAGTCAATAAAAGGAGATACCTCATCAAAATCAGCAATGATCTCATTCAGGAGACGAAGACATTCCAGCCCTTCCTTGTTGACATCGCACTCCGTGTAAAATACCTTGAAGTCAGGGACTGAGGCAAACATGACACAGACGCAGTCGTAAGATTGATGATACCAATCCTAAGGGACATGCAGTAAGAGGTTCATGAACAATTGCTTTCAACTTTATGCCTCCACTCCCACCTCCTCCAACCCACCCACCCTTGTTAACCAAGGCAACAAGGACACACCAAGTTCCTCTCTGGTTAGTTCGCCGAAATTGCACACAAGTCAAAAATTAGGTGCTACAACAAAGGAGCTCGTCACAGCAACTGGTACTAAGGGGTGTTACTCTTCTTTGGTCACTCCTGAGAATCTATAGTGCACAATGAGCACTTGAGAAGTAACTCCCTAAGATGAATATCCTTCTTACACAACTTGAAGTTCTACAGGTTTATGATGATGGATGATACTTATGTGGCATCTTCCTCAAAAGAGCACTGCAAACCTTTGGATCCACAGTTATGGGTGGGATGATATTTCAATAACCCTGAAGTGATTTACTTAGTTACACCCTGCTAAACATTCTTAGTTACACTCTGCTAAACAAATAATTCCCACAACACTGTCCAACTATTTACTAAGTCTGCATTACCATTACTATTAATCTTCTCATCACTTCTTATCACTCATCCCCTCCCACTTGTGACTGTATGACTGTATGACTGTAACTTTGTCACTTTATATTGACTATTTCCCAGTATGATTTGATTGCTTAATGTACCCTATGACTATTTAGTGATGTACCTGATGATTCTTGACTCTTGACGAATGTATCTTTTCTTTTATGTGCACTGAGAGCATTTGCACCAAGACAAAGTCCTTGTGTGTCCAATCACACTTTGCCAATAAAGAATTCTATTCTATTCTATTCTATTCTATTCTATTCTATTCTATTCTATTCTATTCTATTCTATTCTATTCTAACTATACTCTATGCTAGTTTTGGCTTAATCTGTTATGGGAATCCAGGCTCTGTGGCTTGTAAATCATGGTTTATGACCTACTATTATGCCTAAACATAATCATGGTGACTTAATCAAGGAGCCAGGCTTAATGGGTTGTATCAGGGGTCTTCAAACTTGACAGCTTTAAGACTTGTGGACTTCAACTCCCAGAATTCCTCCTCCAGTCATGCTAGCTCAGGAATTCTGGGAGTTGAGGTCCACAAGTCTTAAACTTGCCAAGTTTGAAGACCCTTGCGTTATATGAACCAGCCACTGAGAATGTTTTCTCTTAGTACCTAGGATCCTACTGCTTTCTTCTTAATTTGAGGGCAAGGATGACCAACTCTTCAAGATCAATTGAAGTGCTACCAGCATCTTCAACTGAACATCTGCTACGTAATATTACGGTGAATTTTTCCATACCTCATTTAATTTGTCCCCAATAAAATGAGCCGCCACATGAGCTGGGAGGACGTTTTCCAGCAGTAGCCTGTTTACATTCTCCATGGTTTCAAATGACTCATGTTCTTTTTTAAATTTGTTTTTCTGCAGGCAGTCTAGCCGACAATAATAGTCTATCTGCAAACAAACAGACAGTTACCAAAACTATCAGCAACAAATACAAAGTTTATCCCATGTTGATGTTGGAAAGGTTAGAAAACAATTGATTTATGACAACCCAGATACAATCCCCTTAATCTGATTGACTTGCATGTTTCAATGATTCCTATAAATTTTAAGATGTATAGGATCTGCCTATCATCCATCCATCCATCCATCTATTTATCTAACAATCTTACAATCTAACTAATTATCTCTTCAATCTCTATCACTATCTCTTTACCTACCTACCTACCTACCTACCTACCTATCCAACTATATTATCTATCTATCTATCTATCTATCTATCTATCTATCTATCTATCTATCATCTATCTATCTATCTATCTATCTATCTATCTATCTATCTATCTATCTATCTATCTAATTATATAATCTATCTCTCAAAACTCTATCACTATCTCTTTACCTACCTACCCACCTACCTACCTACCCAACTATATTATCTGTCTGTCTGTCTGTCTCTTTATCTATCTCTATCTCTATCTCTATATCTAATCTACAGAGCCACCCATTTGATGAGCAAGTGACTCTGGGCAGCGTACAACAAATATAAACAATAAATTGTACTTCTAAAGGGAATAAGGCTCTGTATTTTCTTAACAACAACAAAAATACAACATGGTCCGTTTCCGCTTTTTGGCACTTAAGCCTCCCTATCTAAATCACCGTTCATTTCCCCCCTGAACTGTAATGGTTGTAGATGGATAATTTGCCATTACATTTTAATATAAAGGCCCCAAATTTGTACAGACACGCATCTATGGGGATTTATGCTCAGATCCACGCAATCATAGCCACTTCACAGGCATACAGCTCAAACAATAAAATTATTAAGAAGAAGAATATCAAATGATTGCTAATTCAATATAGACATCCCAGAGCAATGCCTTGGGATAAACAATTAAATGCAGTTTTAAAATAGCAATGTGCCTTTCAGGGGAAAATTAGACTATAATGAATGCTTTATGTGTGTACCAAAGGGCTGGGATTTGTTCTTTTTGATTTTGTGAGCATCACTAGCTACACGGGGATAATATATTTCCACTATTAGGAAGCAGATGTTACCAAAGGCACTAGTTGGAGTTCCATCAGAAAACAACATTATCGTGAAAAAGGAATTTGTTTGATTCAATATCTTTCACTGTCACACCCCCATGGCTCAAAAGCTTTACTCTTGTCTTCTTTCCATATAGTTTTTGAGCATTAAAATTGTGCATTAAGAAAATAATGACAAAAGTCCATTGTGACGTCAACGTCAAGCTTCATGTTCTTGCAACAATGGCTTTCGCTTACAGGAGTCCTACTCCACCATGGAGGATGTGTTGAATCAACATCCTATTCTGTTAAGTTGTTCATCACACTGAATGTGCCACTTTGGATTGCTCTTTGCTAATTACTTTGGCTATTCTATGGAAGAAAATGCATTTCTCCTAACAGATTTCTGAGAATTTCAGAATTCTCAGAAAAGGTCACCAGATACTATTCTATCATGAGGACTGGGGGAAAATTTTGCAATATAATTAGGTTATTTTCCAAGTTTTAAAGGAGATCTACGTTTTAGTTATTCACAGTTGAGTTTCTATTGTGTACCTTGTGATTTGATACATTTGTTCTGTGAACAAACGACAATGACAGTGACAGATGTAAAGAACAATAATGAGTGACAGAAGGACACTTCTTGGTATTGGGGTCAACTTTCCCAGTTACTGGGCTGAAAATTTGAGGTGATATAGAACATAAGCCCCAGAAAAATCCATACCTGCTTGGACAACAGAACCAGAGTTATATAAAAGAGTGCCAGGTACAAATTGATCATCACTTTGGGATTTTTTATAAAAAGCCTGAAGTGGGAAATAAAAGAACAAATTAGAACAATTGCATGAAATACACATGCTTATGATTGAAAAGATCCCAAAGTCTGAACTACATTATGCATAAGAAAGAAAACTTGCACTAATATTTGTTAAAAGTATCTTCCTCAAGAGAAATAGTGAAGTGGTTTTCAGGAAAGAAGGAAGGAAGGAAGGAAGGAAGGAAGGAAGGAAGGAAGGAAGGAAGGAAGGAAGGAAGGAAGGAAGGAAGGAAGGAAATATGTTTGTGTGAAGGAGAGGGAGAGTGGGAGGAAGGAAAGAACAAAAGGAGAGAAAGAGAGAGGAAGGAAGGGAGGGAGGGAGGAGAGAGGAAGCGTATTTGTGTGAAGGAGGGGAAGGGAGGAAGGAATGAACAGAAGGAGAGAAAGAGAGAGGATGTGTGTTGGGAGAGAGAGAGGGAGGGAGGGAGGGAAGAAGGAAGGAAGGAGAAATGTGAGGTCACTTCAAACTTGTTAGAACTTTCATTTCAGTGCTCAAAATAAAGAATGCAACTAGAAGAAAGGCGAATGCTATTTACAATAGCGACATCAAAGAAACAATCCAGTGGGCCCTTATCACATTTTGTAGCACTCAGTCCAAGCAATAGGCACCACCACAATGTTTTCAGGTGGGAAACGGCATCTTAAAATAGTCCCCACAGACCTGAATAACTCGATCTCTTTCAATATGACTTCATTATGGCTCTCACCCCACCTCAGCCCACCCCCTGGCAAAGTTACTCTCAAGATAACAAGTTCTTCCTACTTCTCGGCGCATTCCTGGTCGCAGGTGACACTTGGGTTGCTGTTAAATATGACGAAATACCCCACGATGGCTCCCGAGAGCAACATTAGCTTGAGTTCAAAACTCATTCGAAGGAACACGGAGCATGCAATGAAGCCCAGAATGCAGCAGTAGGCATAATACTGGTAAAAAAAAGAGAAGGATTTAAGCAAGAGTTAGCAAATATTTTCACGTCAGACTAGTAGCAGAGGACTTATTATTACTATTGTTTTAAAATATTGTGCATGCCAGTATAAACAGAGGGATAGAATCAAGATCACGTGACATGTTAATACTACTTTATAAGGCCACACTTGGAATATACTGCATTCAGTTTTGGTCACCACGATATATAAAAAAGACGTTGAGACTCTAGAAAGAGTGCAGAGAAGAGCAACAAAGAGGATTAGGGGACTGGAGGCTAAAACATATAAAGAACAGTTGCAGAAATTGAATATGTCTAGTTTGATGAAAAGAAAGACTAGGGGAGATATGATAGCAGCCTTCCAATATCCCAGGGGCTGCCCCAAAGAAGAGGGAGCCAAGCTATGCTCCAAAGCACCTGAGGGTAGGACAAGAAGCAATGAGTGGAAACTAATCAAGGAGAGAAGCAACTTAGAACTAAGGAGACATTTCCTGATGGTTAGAACAATTAATCAGTGGAACAATTTACCTCCAAAAGTTGTGGATGCTCCAACACTGGAAGTTTTTTAAAAGATGTGGGGTAACCATCTGTCTGAAGTGGTGTAGGGTTTCCTGCCAAGGCAGGGGGTTGGACTAGAAGACCTCCAAGGTTCTATTCTATTCTATTCTATTCTATTCTATTCTATTCTATTCTATTCTATTCTATTCTATTCCATTCCATTCCATTCCATTCCATTCCATTCCATCACATCCCATTCCATCCCATCCCATTCTATATAAATTACAGGGATGTCCAACCTTGGCAACTTTAAAACCTGTGGACTTCAACTCCCAGAATTCCCCAGCCAGCAGGGCTGCACAAGGCAGTTGCAGGGCTAGCTGAGGAATTCTGGGATTTGAAATCCACAAGTCTTAACAGTTGCCAAGGTTGGACACACTTGCCCTAAACTTGATATTAAGCAAATTGGGCAAAGCAAAAGACGCATTTTCTCTGCACAGCTGTGAAGAAGGATTTAGCAGGCACAACTTTATGGAAGCCCCGTTGCTGTTAAGATGCCAAATTAAGAGCATGGCTTCAAATGGGAACAGCTCAGATCCTACACGTGATTGCAATGGCAACTGCAGGACTGAGAGATATTGTGAAGCTTGTCAAAGCACCCCTGGGTTGCAATGTTTTGTTTTGTTTTTTTGCAACAGGGTCGTAACTTGAAACAGTCACTGCACAAGGCAGTGACTAAGCAAAGTCCACCTGTATAGACTTGATACATTCACAACTAACTTTTGCCCAGGGTGGGACCCAAATCTGTATTTTTAAAATATTACATCCATCTTCACTTACTGGGTAGATCATATTCATATTCGGCGATCCATCTTCAGTATTTGAACTGTTTCCTGACACCTGTTTTTGGGAGGGGTGGGTGTGGGGAGGGGAAAACATAAATAATTATTGAGGTGATAAATTGGGCTTCACACAAGCAAATCTGTAAGGAGAAACCTTACAAGAAACATGCAAGGGGGATAAAATATTCTTTAGTCCTGGGAAACAAGGTAAATTTTGAAAGGGGCTCAGAAGTCAGCTTCTTCCTGACTTACTGGAATATAAGAAAGAGGGAAGATACTATCATTATTATACCTTATCTCAGTTAAAGTGTAGTTCTAGTGTGACTGGGTAAATGTTTTCCAGTGGGGCTACAAAGACAATTACAGATTGTCCTCGACTTATGATCACAATTGAGCCCAAAATAACCATGGCTAAGCAAGGCAGCTGTTAAACGAATTGTGCTTCATTTTCTGGCCGTGTTGTTAAACAAAGCACTGCCCGTTGGTAAGGGAATCATGCGGTCATTACGTGAATCTGGCTTGACTTTGCTTATCGGAAGCCAGGTGGGAAGGTTGCACTTGAACCCAGGACAATACAACTGTCATAAGTCCATGCCAGTTGCCAAGCACCCAAATTTTGATCACGTGACCATGGAGAAGGCTGCAACGGTTGTAAAAGCGAAAAATGGACATATGTCCCTTTTACAGATGTACAGATTAACAGAGTTTTTTTCAGTGCTGTAGTAACTTTAAACCGTCACTAAATGAATGGTTGTAATTCAAGGACTGCCTGGAAAAATGACACACACACCCCACCTCCCTAACCAAAAGTTATGCATGGGATTATTATTATTTTTTTCCAAATAAACATTTCCAAAGTCACTTTGATCATTTGCCTTCTAATTTTTAACCCGGCTTTTAGCCAAGAGCATTAAACAGACTATAAAGGCGAGCATTATCAAGGTCAGATCCAACACAGAACGAGG
Organism: Pseudonaja textilis; assembly: GCF_900518735.1. Next base: position 2,456,343 of record NW_020769373.1, on the reverse strand, counting down.
TTCATCTGGAAATTTCCTGTCCTGTGACAAGCATTTGTTTAAAAAGGGCAATTGGTGGGCAGCAACCACAAATCGATTCCACGGAAAGGCGATGGAAAAGCTAGATAGTTCAGGTAAAGTCAGTGTAGGCTTTAATCAAAACATTACATAGACTATTTTCACCTTGAGATAAGGACCAGCTGAAAGGCAGATCACACCTGCCATTAAGCCCAAGCAATTATTCTAGCCAATAAAATCAGCTTTTTACTCACTGGATTGGCATGTGACGAAGCCTTCCCACCAGACTGGCTCACTGGCTAATGAAGACATTAAAAGCTGGTTAGGAAATGTCCTGGTGGCAATTCAAAACACATACATTTTTTATTGCCAAAACAGCAAGAGTTTTCAAAAGGAAAAGAGGGTGATTGAAGGGACAGAGGAATTGGCTTCTTGGATGAGAAGCAAAAAAGAAAAACCCCAAGCAAGTCCAGTTGCCTTTTTGGGGGGTGGGTGGGGGAGAAACACCTTTGGGGTAAACTTTGAAACTTTTGAATTTGGGTGGCCCAGCTAATAAATTGTTGAAACACTGACAAGATGTTTAAAATAGGAAAACACACAATAACAAACAACCTCATTTACTGTCCGATTCCCCTTATTTCTAAGTCCTTTCCTGTTCTCCATGTATGGGTGTATAGGTGTGTAGGTAGGGAGGTAGGTAAGTAGATAGATAGATAGATAGATAGATAGATAGATAGATAGATAGATAGAT
>NW_020769373.1:2418350-2455585 GCF_900518735.1 Pseudonaja textilis | reverse complement strand
GATAGATAGATAGATAGATAGATAGATAGATAGATAGATAGATAGATGATAGATAGATATAGATTGATATATAATTATGGATATTCTTTTGAGATATATAGATATAGATAGATACCCTGTTTCCTCAAAAATATGACCTACCCTGAAAGTAAGTCCTAGCTTGATTTTTACATGTGCGCCCAATATAAGCCCTACTCCCCAAATAAGCCCTAATTAAGACCCCACCCACTCCAGAGTGCACAGGTAAAAATTAAACTAGGGTGGAGATGGGGATGGTGGAGCTGCCCTACTACTTACTTTTGGACAGTTGTAGCCAGGCCTCGCACACCCCGACCTCTGCCTTGCCAGCCCATTTCTTCTGCAGCCATCAAGGCTGTCAAGGCTTTCATTAACGCCATTGCCACTGATAACAAAGCTCTGGATCGATCCAGAGCTCTCTTATCGGCTGCAGAGGCCTTCAGGAAAGCCTAGCTGGCCACAGAAGAAGAAGTTCCTGAAGGCCTCTGACAGTGAAAAGGTGGCCAGGGACAATGCACACAAGTGAGGTTAGTCAGTGGATTACATCTCCCGAAAATAAGATCTGGTGCCTTTTTTGGGTCTTATTTTCGGGGAAACACGGTATTGATATTCTTTCGAGAGTGGGCATCAGAATTTCGTTTTTTAATGTGTGCCAGTGTTTTCACAGAAAAACAGGTCAATAAGGGTTATCCTATCCTATCCCATCTCACCCCACCCCATCCTATTGTATCAGGCCTTCCCATCAGCCAAGACTGCAGGTGGAAACAAGCAGAGTCACTGCCTACTTTCTTCCCTGTTAACACTCAACAGGAGGCATTACCAGGTTGAAAACAGCAAGGATCAGCAGCGAGCCGAGGGCAAGGATGGCCAGGGGGAGCCTGACGGACGGCATCGTCTCCACTTTCTCAGACACCCGGCAGAAGTAGCGTGCTGGTGCCCACCGCTTCGCGCAGCATTTCTGCCAACAGAGAGGAAAGATTTCAAGATGGCAAATTCATCCCCTGTACCATAGACCTTCTTGATACACCACATTGCCATGTGTGTGTGCAATTTTCTGAGGAAAATTACGACCGTGTCATGTCCCTGTTAGAAACTGATTCCGAGGGAGAAGTGGAACAGCCGACAGGGAGTGGGAGTGTAGCTCCGGTGGCTGTGGAAGAAACTGGGGAAGGGTAAAGTCCAGCTGGGCATTCGGAGGAAGACCCAGGCCCACCCCTTCATCTTAGGACACGCAGGAAGGAGAGGATCAGGGAGAGACATGGTCTACTGGGGAGGAGAGGGCCTTGATGGGCTGCAGCTGTGACAACTGGATAAGAGGACGGACATGCGTACGGGCGAATGCTGGAAACAAAGCATGGAAATATCTCTAGTTTATGGTTCCTTTCTGCGTTTGGCGTCCTTCCCAGTATGTGTTCTGCTATCTGTGAACGTCATCCAGCCCTTATCATGCCTGGTTTGTGTTGCTTTCTCCTTCTTCTTGTAACTGTTTGTGTGGGAGTTTTTTGTCTCCAGTCAAGGATATTTGGAGCTTGGAAGCAAAGTGAAGGAATAAAAGGGACTTCACCTGTTTTTTGTGACTGTGTTTATTTTGTATCCCACCCTGGGTCATCACAGCTGTGTAGACGTCAACGTCTAGAATTCCCCAGCTATCATGCTGGCTGGGGAATTCTGGGAGTTGAAGCCCATGTATCTTAAAGTTGCCACGGTTGACAAAAACTACTCTAGAGTTTTGGGTTCCTTTCTTTTTTTTTCTTTTTTTTTTACTTACCCAACAGTCATCCGCAAAGCAGACACACAAAATCAGCCCCATGATGATTGCTACCACCCCAAATGAGATTCCTAAGGTTTGTGACCTGAAAGAGAGAATGAGGATTGATTGACTGATTCTGCGCCTGGCTTATCCTACATGGATTAGCAATATAAATTAACATTTCAACTGAGATGAATAAGAGAACGAGGAAGGAAAGAGCAAGCAAAAGCAGATTAAAGAATTTAGAAATAGTAAGTTCTCCACAAAGGACTGAATCTCTTGTATTACAAAGCTGGTGCCTGAAGATTTGGAGTTTGATGTTCAATCTTAATTAGGATCACACAATCCAAGTGCTTTTTTTCCCCTCCTAAGTGGCTCTTCACTATGCAGGAAATAGTAGATATAATCATAGCTTTGAGGAAGATACAGATCTGTGGGAAATTCTCTTTTCTTTCCTTCTTTCCTTCCTTCCTTCCTTCCTTCCTTCCTTCATTCCTTCCTTCCTTCCTTCCTTTTCTTTCCTTCCTTCCTTTCTTTCTTTCTTTCTTTCCTTCTTTTCTTTCTTCCTTCTTTCCTTCTTTCTTTCCTTCCTTCCTTCCTTCCTTCCTTCCTTCCTTCCTTCTTCCTCCTCCTCCTCCTCCTCCTATTCCTCCTCCTCTTCTTCCTTCTCCTTTAAATCCTTCTCCTTGAGTTGAAGGAGGCTAGTAGATTAGGAGAAAATATTTCCTCTGCCCTTTCTTTTATCCGTTTTGTAATTAATTTTAATGTTTTACTTTTAACCTTTTGACGTTCCTAACCTTTTAATGATTTTAGACAGTTATTTATGTCATTGCAAAGTCACCCAGCATCGCTAAATGGTGAGATAGGCAGCATATAAATTTAATGAAACAAAAAAAAATCGCTTTGTACGTAAGACAATAAAAGTACGTGGAAAACCAGCACACGAAGAAGAAAACCTTAGCCTGGGTTGCTTTTTTATTTCCTTGTTACTCTATTCCTTACTCCTCTGCTCTGTGAAGAAGAAAAAAACAACTCTATAGTTTTGTAGAGAAGCCTCTGAACATGCGAAAATAAGACTTATAGAATAACAGAGTTGGAAGGGGCCTTGGAGGTCTTCTAGTCCAACCCCCAGCTCAAGCAGGAGACCCTATAATATTTCAGACAAACGGCTCTCCAATCACTTCTTAAAATATATCTCTGCAGGAAAGAAAGTACTGCCAATTTAATTGATTTAATAGGATGCGTAGACAATTGTTAGGGTTCAAAGAAGACACAAACTGGATTGATGGCATAATAAAAATAAAGTCAAGACTTACCCTGATGTAATGCATATCTGTACTGTAAACATGCACAGCAGAACAATGCCAGCACACACAAAATAACCCCTCAGTTTGGGAATAGGAATCGTGCGATACTGTAAAAAAGAAACAGAAAAGGCCTCGATATATTCATAACATTTTGGGGGTGATTTTGTCACGGAGGGAAAATAAATAAAGAAACAGAATGAGCCCCAGCATATAACTTCTTTGCTCTATACACATAGGATTACAGGTAATCCGCAATGTATAACCAATTGTTTAGTAGGTGTTACAATGGCACTTAAAAAATGACTTATGATCGGTCCTCATAGTTATGACCATTGCAGAATCCCCACGATTAAAATTCTGGCCCTCACTGTGGTTGTAAATCAAGGATTAACAGATTATCAGAATTGGAAGGAACCCTGGAGGTCTTCTAGTCCAACCCCCTGATCCAGGCAGGAAGCCTTATACCATTTCAGACAAATGTTGTCCAACCTCTTCTTTAAAATTTCCAGGGTTGGAACACCCACAACTTCAGGTGGCAAGTTGTTCCACTGATTAATTGTCCTCACTGTTAGGGAGTTTCTCCTTAATTCCAGGTTGCTTCTCTCCTTGATTCGTTTCCACCCATTGCTTCTTGTCCTGCCCTCTGGTGCTTTGGAGAATAATTTGATCCCGTCTTCTTTGTGGCAACTTCTTAGATCTCCAAACTTGACAGCTTTAAGATTTGTGGACTTCAACTCCCAGAATTCCTCCTCCAGTCATGTTAGCTCAGGAATTCTGGGAGTTGAAGTCCACAAGTCTTAAATTTGCTAAGTTTGAAGACCCTGGGCTTAGATATTACCTCTAAATAATCCTACCAACTAAAGAGGCATCAGATTCCTTCAAAAAAACCATAAGCAATATTCAAAATAAATCTGAAAATGCCCTTATCTGGGACACTGCTTGAAGCTGGAAGATTTTTGTCTCAGCCTAAGATTCAGTAAACAGGAAACCATAAGATTACATTTTGACTTGTTAAGGTTAGCTTCCTTTTCAACCGTTTCAACCGTTTTTGAGTTCTGAAAGATTTCACCCTGGTAAACATTCCTCCAATGTCTTACAAACCTCTTTTTCCAGTCCTGTTTCGACAAAGCACAGCAAAAACCCACACAGTCCACGGAAATCGTCTTTTTGACCGCACCATGGTCTGCACGAAGGAAGAGAAAACAGAGACTGTCTCCAAGTGTGAAATTATAATTATTTTAAGGAAAGGGTTTGTTTCTCAGAAGACCTGACTATTAAAAAAGACACGGAAGTATTAGAACTTGGCCCAAATAAAGGAAAGCACAACCCAGAGCAATAAAACAGGGAGAAGGATATAAAACTTTCTACTTTGTGTTCTACGATCTTCAATCAAAACCAGGTAAAAGGTAGAATATGATTCTAAATGATTAAGCAGCTCTGAATGAAGTTTTCGTTGGTTCCTGCATTACCGAACCAAAATGTATTTCTTAGAACAATCTAGCCTCTATGGCGTCTTTGTAGTTGCTGCATTTGTAGTTGTTGTGAAATTAAGACTTAATTTTGCTTTAAGTGCTTTTAAAAGCCTGTAACACTAGACCTCCTAATTAGCATCTAGTAGGGAGAGAATTTTAGATGAAAAGTTGAAGCCAATTTAGAACTCTAGAAAGGACCTGCAATATTAAAGAGGAACAGGCTGTCTTTAAACCTAGACTGGGTCACATCATGGTTGTTTTGCAGCGAAGAATCTCAAATAACACACACAGTCCTTGACTTACAAACATTTACATAGTGACCATCCGAAGTTACAACACCTGTGATGATCCAGGGTGTGGCACAAAGGCAACACAGTCAAATAAGCAAGAAGAGTCCCTTTATTATCTCCAACTTTGCCAAGTTATCTTTGGCTGGACAAAAACTCTCCCAGGAACAACCTTTAAGTGGAGGAAATTCAGTCCAAAAACAAAGTACATGCAAAATGTAAATAAAAATCCACATAAAAACCATGCTGCGGTAATTAACTTGACAGCGCACAAAAAGGAATTGCAGACTTGAAAGCAGAGCAAAACACCGACAGTTGGGAAGACGCCAGGAACACCTTGATGATACTAGATAATTCACGATTTGCTCCCAACAACTTGCTGTGCTCAGCTTCCCTTTTTAAACACTGTGTTCACAGCAACAGCTAATGAAGGTAATCAAGGCCCTTTCCTCCCTCCGTAAGCCATGCAACCCACATTGCTCCCTTCTCGGTTCCTCCCTGCCTGTTCTAGGATGAAGAGGGGGTGGGCCTGGGTCTTCCTCCAAATTCCCTCTCCCTTGCTCTACCTCTCCCCTGCTCTGCCCAGCCGGACTTTGCCCTTCCCCAGTTTCTTCCACAGCCAACGGAACCACACTCCCACTCCCTGTCAGCTGTTCGGCTTCCTCCTCTGAGTCAGATTCTGACAGGGGCATGACACCCGGCTGACTTCTGACAAGCGGGGTCAATGGGGGGAAACTGGATGTACTTAATGACCATATGATTCACTTAACAACCGCAGCAGAAAAGGTAGTAAAACTGAGTGTGACTCACTTAAAAGCTGCCTTGTTTAGCGATGGGAAGTCCGCTCCCAATTGGGATTGTGAGGCAAGGACTACCTACAACAGAAGACTCCAAACATGGTAACTTTAAGACTTCTGGACTTCAACTCCTAGAATTCTCCAGCCAGCATGGCTGACTGAGGAATTCTGGGAAGGGAAGTCCACAAGCCTTAAAATTGCCCAAGTTTGGAGACTCCTGACCTACAACAACTTAGGATAATCTGCGGGCCATCCAAGAATGAATCAAGAAGGGTGGGGGGTTGTAACGTTTCCTTTAGCAGGAACTGAAGATGTACCAGATGAACCGGCTACATCCAGCCCACGCAAGCATATGAGATAAAGAGATGTCATTTCTGTCACACCCTTTCTTTTTTTTTTTTTTACTGAAAACAGAGAAGCAATCTCTTCTCCTATCTACAAAAGGATCACTTCTGCTTTCTTACTTGGCTGAACTCAGGCCCTCAATGGTTGACATCATCTTATCGTTGATTTCTTCCTCCATTCTTCCTTTCTGAGAGGTATTTCTACAAAGAAACAAAGCAGAGGGAAAATGACACTTTGAAAAAGGATTCCTTCCAAGCACTCAGGGAAATGACTAGGATGGGATGGGGACATCCAACATTATCTTAGAAGACTACTTCCCAAACTGGAGAACAGGAATATTTTTTAAAAAAATCTAATTTTGGCCGCTAAGATTTCAAGAATGAGAAATTAAGAGTTGAGAAGAGACAGAGTTTTCACCTGTATTCAACGGCAGTAAAGATGCTCCTTTGTCATCCAAAATTTGTACATGGCTGGAACAATTATCGAATGGATTTGTGTGATTTTACACTGGAGAAAGGAAGTTCTTGGGCTGAATTCACATCCTAATTCATACTTCGGCTTGTTTGGCGATAGCTCAGCATGACATGGGAGCTCAGCAAACCATGGTTTATGGTTTAGCTTGCTGCATGTGAATCCAGCCACTGTTATCTTTTTGAGGGATGCCAACTGTTTTAGAACAGGGGTGTCCAACCTTGCAACTTATAGATCTGTGGACTTCAACTCCCAGAATTCCCCAGCCAATTGTGTCGGTCCACAAGTCTTAAAGTTACCAGGGTTGGACATTTAGAGAGAGATGAAATGAGAAGTTACAGGAGAATTATCAGCAGTGCTCTTGCACACAGGAAAATAACAACAACAACAACAATCACTGAAAGTTAAAAGAGGACAGAAAACTCACTTATAGGTTAGAACAGAAGGAAGACAGAAGTGGTGTTGTCTCGATCCATCGAAACTAACGGATGCATACATAAAGAGAAAGAAAAGTTTGATGGAAGGCATATATGCAGGCCAATAATTAGCAAATCGATTAAAACATTTCCCTCGAAATTACAGCAACAGCCATCCTTTCTGGGATGCTTGCATCCTCCCAAGGGAACCTTAAATAGTTTTGAAAAATAAGTTTTGCATCCCTTCTTTAAAAAATCTGGAAAAGACAATTGAAAAGTGTAAGAAATGATAAAAATATAACTTGTTTCTGCTGCTCAAAAGCACACAGAGCAATAACCAGGAAACATGCAAATGGTTTTGTTACCTGTTCATTTTTCCTTTACTTTGGCAACACACAGTAGTTAAAACACTACATCTGGCATCAGAGGAAGTGCATGTCACCTTTCATATTTTAAAATATTTTTAATATTCTTTTTATGGATTCTTTTTTTTAAAGCATGTTTGAGACAGCAGAACTGCAGCTTTTAGGCACAGCAAAGAAAGAAGAACAGAGGAAAATTTGAGAAGACAAGGGAGACAATGTGTGATGTTATGTTTCTCTATGTTTCAACTTCCTCTTTGCAATCACGTCATGATGCTCATATGTGGGCAGAAGCGGGATGAAAAATCAGTTTAAGTGCTGGAGGAGATGAGGCACGTATCCAACCACAGAATTCCCGAGCCCTAACTGCAAATTAAGGCTCTCTTTTCATCAAGTCAAGAATTTCTTTTCCAACCATTAGCTGTTCACAACAGTTAAAAAACATCTTTCTGAGGTCTGTAGAGATTATCAGTCCTCCAGGTCATGGTTGTCCCAAAGATGTTTTTTTAAAGAGGCAACTGGACTTTCTGGTTTTTTATTTGAAGATGTTTTGCTTCTCATCCAAGAAGTTTCTTCAGAGCATCCTGTCAGAGCTGAAGAAGCTTCTTGGATGAGAAGCAAAATGACTTCAAAGAAAAAAACCAGAAAGTCTAGTTGCCTCCTGAAAAAGTAGAGACAACCATGACTGGAGGACTGAGAATCTCTACAGACTTTTAGCTGTACAATTTGGGATGAACATCCTTTGAATGGTGTGGGATAGGAATGGATTTCCAGGGGGTGGAAATTGCAGACTACAAGAACCCAGGAGTGCTACTCAGGTGACTCTGAGGACACAGATAAACCTCTCCAAGCGGCCTCAACGACCCTCTAAAAGGGTGCAAATGACCAGATGTCTGCAAGAAATATAAATCCATCTATTCCTCACTATCCTGTCAGAACTGAGGAAGCTTCTTGGATGAGAGGCGAAATGTCTTCAAAGAGAAAAAACAAGGAAGTCCAGTTGCCTCCTGAAAAAGCACCTTTGGGACATCTTTCCCGGGAATTTCGAAAGTCCTGGTCACAACATGTCACCAGATTGGAGAAGAAAAGTGTAATAAATGATTGAAAAACAGCGTCTGTTTGAGTCATAGTTTGTGGTAGGGAAAACAGTAAATACTATTTCCGTAACAGCCTCCATTTCTTTAGGAAACTCTAAAAAGAGAGTTTGGAGTTTATATAGACTCTCCTTTCATTCTGTTGTGCATGCTGATCTTTCTCCTTCGTTATAAAGCATTTTGAAGGCTGGAGGATGAAGAAAAGGTACTGAAGCAAAGTCTTAACCAGGAAGGAATATGTTACTTGCCTCTCCGAAGTCCTCTGACGACTTGCGAGTTGCAGGGCTATCTCCTAAGCAAGAAGAAAGCACGAAGAAGATTTTATTTGTTAAAGAAGTAAACAATGCATGTAGATTTTGTAATCTAAAAATATTATAGGCATCTATAAATAAAGGGGATATCTAGGCTCAGTTCTCCGGGAAGATAAAAAAAACATCACAAATGTTTGGGAGTTGCTATAATGTCCCCTTCAGAAATAAGAGATGAACAAGTGAAAAGCCCGAGAGCTCTACGAAACCGCTAAATAGATGTTCTCCCTCGTCAATCTTCTCCACTCTTTCTGCTACAAAATTATGTATTTAACATATATCCTATCTTATCTCCATTTTAAATGGGAAACACGACCACTGTAGGAGGAGTGGCAGAAACCTGGGGATGGATCAGCCTAGTCTCCCTACATAGCCACAAGCAAATTAAATCCAACCACCTTTGAATGCGGTTGACCCTTATCAAATTCCAAGCGGCTGCTAACTTTAGTTGGGAAGTCTCCTGTGCGTGGACATGAGTAGCAATGAGTAGCAATCATTTGGACCTTCACACGTGTATTTGTTCTTTCACACCTGACATCACAGGCATGAAAAAGGAATGTGTTTCTGTACAGACCTTTTCCTGTCTATGAGAAACCTCATGCATGCCTCCATATCTCAACCAAGGACTTGTGCCTGGAAGACAATTTTGAAAAACGCCCAGCGATGATTCACCTTCCTGCGTCTGCGGTTGGGCGCAGAAGTGTCGCTGCTCACACTCTCTCGGTGGTTCAGGTGGGAAAAAGGACGTGCTGCTCCCCATGATTCCAAGTATCGTGACATCCGGACAGAGGCCCTCATCTTCAAGCCATCCTGCACTCTGGATTGAGGAAAATGGTTGTTGGTGGCACGCTGTTTTGACTAATGAGAGAGAGAGACAGACAGACACAGACAGAATATAATTTAATGATTACATTGGCCACATTATTTATTTTATTTTAGGGAGTCCTTAGTACTCTCTGAGCTTGGTTGTTTGCTTGCAGACATTTCAAGACCCAACTTGGTTACGTGATCAGTATTGGTGACTGTGGGCTTTATTCTTTGTTTATATACTATAGATTGCCCTGTCAGTATTGGCGGGGATGTGGTTTTCTCCTCTGTAGTTCCTTGGTTAAGTATTGTTTTCTGCTAGATTGTTTGTCTGGGATTAAACCTTGCTTATCTGGGTGTTAGTTGCTGGAGAAGATGTGTTCTAAATCTTTTGGTTTCCTTCTTGGCTTTTTAAAATTACCTCTTTTGAATAGTGTATAAATATGGTTTATCTCTGTGTCTGTTGATGGCTGATTTATCTGAATGCTAATCTTCTAGGAATTCCCTACCGCTTTTTGGATTTCGCTGGGTCTCAGATGATCAGTCTCCAGGGGTGGGATTCAACTGGTGTTACTACCGGTTCAGTGAGAGTGCATTTTGCTGCGTGTGCATGTAATGCGTTTGCAAAATGCCTCCCGGACAACTGACAAGCACTGCGTGCAGGTGCGCAGCATTTGATAATCCTCTTCTTTCTTGCATTTTCAACCTCAGCTGAGTGGCACTAAGCAGTTGAGGTTGAAAAAGCAGAAATAAAGGACAGCCAAGAGCCCGGGTGGGTGGGTGGGCCAAACAACGAGCAAAAGATTGTCTCCGCGAACTGGTTCTGTGTCTGCTGTTCTTCAGAGCTACTGGTTCTATAGAACCAGGCTGAACTGGTAGAATCCCACCCCTGTCGGTTTCCCAGTTGAAAATACATTTGAGCTCTGGCACTGATGATGTTACCTACTTGGATAAGGAAACGTCTGCCAGCCAACAACCAAACTCAAAAGTCACCTAGGGCTCCAGAGTTCAACTCTGAGCTGTAGATATTCTCTTCTATTGGATCTTGCATCCTATAGGCCTAGTTGCTGTTTTGAATTCTGACCTGGAGCACTTTTGAGTCCTACTATGGGTAAACAGGATTAAAGGAGCTTTTTTTAAAAACAAAACAAAACAGAAACCGGTTAATAGCAAAGCATTAACCTCCACAAATTGTGATTGGTAATGGATTCATGTGGTCGTTACCAAAAGAAAAAAAAGCTCTTTTTATCCAATTTGGGTAATTTATCCCGGGTTGGGAAGCACCGTTCTACAAGAATGTAGTCTTCGGAGGGTTATTAATCTGGACCTGTGACGGCCTGTGGCCCGCTAGGTTCTGCAAAGTAGCGCTAATATCCTTTATTAATGAGGATATCGAAGGCGAACAGGTTGCCAGGGTCTTGGAATCCTGTCAGAGCTGTAGGAATTATTGAAAAAAACAGAAGGGTCAAAACAACAACCACCCCGAACCTTTTTTTTATAAGCTGAGCAAAGCAAACTAGGAGTATTCATTGTGTAACGGCTTTTCTTTTCTTTTTTTCTTTTTTCAAATCAGTTCTTCTCAAAATGCTGGTAGAACTGCACTGCACTTAAAGCAAGCGTGGGAGTCGGAGAGAGCCGATTCGGTTTAATTACACACATTTAAAGAACAGCCATTCTGGATTCCTGAAGGGCTCCTTGGAGATCGAAATTTAAAAGCCATTGTTTCCCAGGATCGGTGGGTCATGGCAACTGAATGTTTAATACGTTCTTCCCCCTCCTTTTCCAAACTGCACGCAACCAAATTTTTTTTAAAAAAGCCTTCCAGGTTGCTGGCTTCAGTTTTGTTCGGCTTTGGACACCACACCTGACTCTCATTATTTCCCGTTTCTGTTCCAAACCTGGTACAACCACAACACATAATAAAGATCTAAAACAAAAAAAAAAAAAAGAAAAAAAGGAGGAAGCAAGCAGGAGGAAGATGTGAGTTTGCAAAATAAAATCGTGGGCCACCTGATCAAAGGCGAACTTGGTGTCAGCTGAAGAATATACATATATATTTAGACAACGGAACTCAGCGGTATTTTTAGATTAGAATCATTTAACTCCTCTCTGCCTACTTCTGTTGCTTATTTTTTTAAAAATCAACTTTATATTTTGCATGGATATGCTACAGAGACTCAGATGTGGCTGAGTTTAAAAGAAGAAGGAGAAGGAGAAGGAGAAGGAGAAGGAGAGGAGAAGGAGGAGGAGGAGGAAAAGAAGGAGGAGGAGGAGGAGAAGAAAAAGAGGAGGAGGAGGAGGAGGAAGAGGAGGAGGAGGAGAAGAAAAAGAGGAGGAGGAGGAGGAGGAGGAGAGGTTTAGGATTTTTAATAAAACCTAAAATGAGATGCAGCCTTGTCTTTTTCATCCCTGGTCTGCAACCATCAACTTTGACTTGCTCCAGAACTTGTGTGTGCTGCAACACTGGAGGTTTTTAAAAAGCCATTGTCCGAAACGGTATAGGGCAGTGGTGGCTCCTGTGCCAAAAACTGTGCACACACTTACACACTCGCGCTCATCTGCCAGTACCCAGAAGGCAATGCGCGTTGCCCCCCCCACACCCTCTACACATGCACGCACAATCCCCACCCACCCACCCACCCATCTGCCGCTGCCCCCTTATCTGCACTGTGCCTTACAGCTGATTTTCAGTGGGTTTGAGGCCTTTTCCAGCCTCCCAAAGGCTTGAGGAAGGCTTCTGCAGGCCGAAAATTAGCCCTGTTTGGTCACTTCCAGTATTTTTGGAAAAACAAGAAGTGATGAAAGGGGGCTAGTTTTTGGCCTGCAAGTCTCTGGGAGGCCGAAAAAGGTCTCAAACCCACCGAAAATCAGCTGTGAGGCACACACATGTGCAATGAGGTAAGTTTGCCTGCAGCTTGCGTGCCGGCACAAAGGGCTCTGCATGCCACCTGTGGCACATGTACCATAGGTTCACCATCACTGGTATAGGGTCTCCTGCTTGGGCAGGGGATTGGACTAGAAGATCTCCAAGGTCCCTTCTGTAACATAATTCTGTAACTCTCACTGGTCTGTTCATTTCTTTATTGTAATCATTGATCAATACGGCATAACTGCAGATGGTCTTCTTAGAATATAGAATATAGAATAATAACAGAGTTCTTCAAGTCCAAATACTTTCTATTCTCTTTAAATACTTGAGATCCTTTTTTCCTGAGCATCTACGGAGAATTCTCAGTCATCCAGGCCATGGTTGTCCCAAAGGTGCTATATTTCAAGAAACTTTCTGATTTTTCTTTCTGGTTTCGCTTCTGATCCAAGAAACTACTTCAGCTCTGGCTGGACGGTGGAGAATGGAAGACAGCTGGTCATTTGCATCCTTTTAGAAAGTCATTGAGGCCACCTGGAGGTTTATCTGCGTCACCAGGGTTTTTCCTGAGCAATTCGTAGCTGGCTCAGTTCACACAACAACATTCCTGACCCTGTCAATCAAAATGGTCCCCGGAAGGAGGAGGAGACTCTAGACCTATACACCAGTGTTTCAACAATCTTGGCAACTCTAAGATGTGTGGACTTTGGCTCCCTTGTTGAATTCCCTTGAGGAATTCTGGGAGCTGAAGTCCACACATCTTAAGAGTTGCTAATATTGATGGTACACCATTGTACTGGTTCGCCTGTTTTTAGTTTTCCGGGTGTGCAAACTCAACCAATTGTAGACTACCCCATACATCATGTTAAGCCATGATTCAGCATGCAAAATGAGAGAGACAGAAGTGGCTCGTTTGTTTTGCATCAAAGAATACCTACCCTGGGGTCAATCACCAAATAAGTCTTGATATTCATGGCTTCAAGGTAAGGATCCCGGAGGTGCCCGTCGCCTTCTTCCACCTCATAAGCTTTGCCAAGATGATTTAGAGTCGCTTCTGTGATGTGCACGCGGCTGCAAAGAGGACCCAGGGGAGGAGGAGGAGAAGAGAGAGAGAAGTGTACAAAGGGGTGAAACGTCATTCCTGGGAATCGATTACCGTTACAATGGCTGCTGCCAATAACATTCTGCTGCTACACATTTGGCAGCCAAAATCAAGATTCCTCTTGAACAGCTCATCTGGATCGCATGATAGAACCATCCAGTCGTGCCAATTCTCAGAACTTTGTGCAGTGTTTGTGACTGTTTTCAGAGAAAGAGAAAGAGAAAGACAGAGAGGGAGAGGACAGAGGGAAGGAGGGAGGGAGGGAAGAAGGGAGGGAGGGAAGAAGGAGAGGGTGAGGGAGGGAGACAGAGAAGGAGGGAGGGAGAGAGAGGGAAGGGAGGAAGAGAGGGATGGAGATGGAGGGAGGGAGAAGGAGATCCCAAAGATAATCTTCTTGTAAATTAAATCTCAACATAATTTGGTTCAGGGAAACTTTGATACTCTCTGAACCTGATTGTTTTCTTGCAGACATTTCATTACCCAAACTAGATATCATCGTCAATCCTTTACATTTACATCTACCTATCTTATTTCAACTCCTGAGCTACAAATATTCTCCTTTACTAGGAGCTTGGTTCACACATCACAAACCATAATGTGCTTTATTAATTTGGATCCGCTTCGTTCTCTGACTGTGCGCAATTCTGGTTTATTTAACAAGCGTCTCGTGCAAACCCAGAAAGAGAAGAGAAATGGGAAGAGAACACAAAGGAAGGCACTGAAGAACAATGGAACAAGGTCTGAGGCGTGTGTCAGAATTCTGGCTCACCCTCGAAGGCCTCGTGACAGCCACTATTTCTTCATGTATTCTTCTTGGGAAAGTGAAATTAGAAGCAGGGAAGAAAAGACTATACAGTACAAAATGAGTTCCCTCGTGGGAGATGAGAATACACATAAAAAGGCTACAACTACCAGCACCAAGGATTAGATAAAATACAGTAGTTAGAAAGCAGGACACATAAGTCTTTTATCTGAAAAATAGATCAGGCTGGTTTGTATTTCGGGGAAGTTCCTTCAACATGTTTAAATCACCAGACTATTAAATAAATAAAATAGCAGTCTCCACGGCATGGTTGATGGGTAGAAGGATCCATCGCAGCAGTTCTGCCAAACAACAACTAAATTCTTCCTAAACATCTGGGGCTAAGAGGATATATAGATGGACACACACAAACACACATCCAACATCCTCCAGCATCTCACCGCTTCTCCTTGCCATCCTCAGCACCTATTGCCAAAAGCCACCATCTCACATTGTCTCTAGGCAGAATCGGTGTCAGGTGCAAATAACCAGGCGCATTCATTGGAGTCAAAGTACCGAAAAGTTTATTGTTGCTTACCCATACACAAGAATCTAGTCAACTAATGCTTGGCGTTAAATTTGTGCTAGATAAAGGTCAACGGAATTCATGGCTGGGCTGGACTTGGCTTCTCTCACGGCAACACAACGACTCCAAACTGATGACATGCTTAACTCCGCCTTCTAACTCCGCCTGCTCTTCTCGTTTATTTTTGAATATCAGTTTGGTCTGCTTTTCTTCCTCAACTCCCCAATACAATACAGTCTGGATTTCAGACCTGTTAAAAGCACTCTTCTTGCTTTCCCCACCATTACGTTTGTCTATAAAACACTTGGCAATATTGCTCTGATGAGTACCGACCTTTTCAAGGAAGGAGATGGGTGTAGTGCCAATCAAAGTAAGTATTACTACGTGCTTAGCGCAGAGGTACCTTCAAGATGTGGATAGCAAATGGCCCATTGTGTTTTCAACTGGAAGAAGGCTTCATTCAATTTTAATTCAGTTTTAGACTGAAAGTACTTTTCTCTCATCCTGCTTAAATAACGTCTGGGTATATCACACTCGATGCTATTCTCCAAGAGTTTACTCAGCTGGCTTGCATTGAAGGTCCTCAGGAAGCATCACAACGTACAGCTTACTTAGTAACACACACGCACACGCACGTACACGCAACAAAGCACTTTCCAATGTCACAAAAAGAAAACAGCAAATGCCATTATGGGATTGTTTGTGCCCTTCTATAAAACAACGACTGCCCGATATACTGTTAACCTGAGAGGAACCAATGAAGACTAACAACAGATCTCAATCTCCATTGAGGTAATGGTGGAAACAGAGTGCCAATGCATGTGTGTGTGTGTGTGTGTGTTTGACTTGGAGTGAAATACTTTATTCCGCTGTTATGTTCTAAAGCTAAAGTGCATTTCTTTCTGATTAGCCCACACACAGCAGTGTACAAAGCAGGTGTCCAGGTACACAAAGAAGATGATGTTGCACTTCCAGGAGTATCCAGCAAACAGGTAAGCTCATGTACCGTAAAGAACAATCAATCCATCTGGTGCCATAAAAGTGACTAAAAATAAACTCCCTTGTTGCCTCTTTGAGAGGCTAAAATACTGTTAACAAGGCTGGAAATGATTCTGCAGACTCAGGAAAATATTTACAAAGCGGTTCCATCAGTTACAAGATATCCTTTTGCAGCTTTCCACGCCCTCCATAGTAAAGGCGCATATCTTGCTATCCAGAATCTAGATTAGCTTGTGTACTCTGAGTACATTCTGGAGACAATTGTGATTTTTATTAGGTGGTGAATGGCGACCTAAGCTGAGAATTCACTAAACAGAAGAGGGAGGGAGGGAGGGAGGGAGCAAACTAGCAAGGACAGAGAGGGAGGGAGATACGGAGGGAGGGAGTGTCATGCCCCTGTTGGAATCTGATTCTGAGGGGGAGGTCGAACAGCTGACAGGGAGTGGGAGTGTGGCTCCAGTGGCTGTGGAGGAAGCTGGAGAAGGTCACAGTACAGCTGGGCATTTAGAGGAAGACCCGGCCCACCCCCTCTTCATCCTAGGGCACGCAGGGAGGAACAGATAAGGGAGCAATGTGGGTTACGGGGGAGAAAAAGGCCACGATTCCCTTCATTAGCTGCAGCTGGGAAAACACGATATAAAGGGTGTTTGCACACAGTACCTTGCTGGAAGCAAAGCGTGAATTATTTTGATTTGTCAAGTCTTATCTGGGTTCTGGCATCCTCCCAACTGTTTGTGTTTTGTTATCTTTCCGAAGTCTGCAATTCTTTATCATGCCCTATCTTGTTAATTGCTGCAGCGTGGTTTGTGTTGGTTTTTATTTATAATTTAGATGTACTTTGGGTTTGGACTGAATTTCTTCCCTTTAAAACACTGTTCTTGGGAGAGATTTTTCTCCAGCTGATAATAACTGGACCTTGGGGGCCAAGTTGGAGGAATTAAAGGGACTTTATCTACTTTTGTGACTTTGTTGCTTTGTTGCCATGCCCTGGGTCAAAACAGTGAGTAAGTAAGTTGAACTTAGCTCTTTTTAAATTGTTTACCAAGTTGTGCATCCTCCGACATATACTCATACATTAAAACCTGGTTTAGAAATCACATCAAAGAATTGGGATTGACCCAACAGACTTTCCAGAGTGAAGAATCTATGGTCTGTTAGAGCCCCCCAACGCATCAAGACTGCACTGTTCAAAATGAGAGGTCTCGCTCTTTCTGCATACTTTTCATTTAAAAGAAATTGAATAAAAGCAGCTTACTTCCTCGAGGCCTCCTGGTTTCATTCTGACACACCGAAACCAGGGGGGAAATGACCAAGCATTCCGTTCTGAAATTCGGCACTGAAGATTGACGACAAAATTTAGGCTCTTTTTGCACTAGATCAGGGGTCTTCAAGCTTGTCAGCTTTAAGACTTGTGGACTTCCAACTCCCGGAATTCCTCCTCCAGTCACGTTAGCTCAGGAATTCTGGGAGTTGAGGTCCACAAGTCTTAAATTTGCCAAGTTTGAAGACCCTTGCACTAAAGGAAAGAATTAAGGGTGCTTTGCTTCACCAAGAACCCAGAATGTTTCATCTTGACTCTTGCTCTGCAAAATCACTGCAAAATCTTGCGGCCAACTGAAAGATCAGATTATTACCCCAAACATTCTGCATCCTTGGACTAAACCCAACAAAAGGAACCTCAGCTAGGAAACTGCTCTGCATTTCCACTTCTCTGCCATCACCACGACGCTCACTGGAATTATTTCACGTGCTTACCCAGGGATGCCCGCTGATTCCATGCGGTTGGCCAAGGAGACATCGTGAGACCAGACATCATACTGCCATTTCCGAAGTCCGATCACCCCACAAAGGACGTTCCCGGAATGAATGCCAACTCGCATGCTGATGTCAACCCCTGTGGCTTCCCTAACTTGCCTGCAAAAATAACAATAAAAAAAAATTATAAGGACTCCGGTGTAGGACACAAGATGAAAAACCATTTGATTTTCCCATCTCTAGACTTAAGCATCATACTGATTTTGGGGAAGTGAAGGAAGTTTTTTCTTCTTCTGAGTCTCTTTCTCTGCCTGTTATTCAGCTGCAGGCCCTACCCTCCCTTATCTGGTGGTTCCCTAGGCAGCATCTCTACTCCGTCTCCCAAGGTCACTTCCTCACACCACTAGACCCAAAGAGCCTGAAGGAATTCTGTTTGACTAGAGCAGTCAGTTGAATGAGTCTGCATTGGAACTCTGAAGAGGGATGGTTCGACAACTACTATTGGTGACAATTAAGCCAGGTTCCCCACCCACCTTGCCGATGGCTTGGGATTGTAGCAGAGTTGAACACATTCCATGGAAATGCAATTAAAGCACTATGCAGATTCCAGGGAGCTGGCTATGCCCACTTCCTGGAGCAAAAAATGAATCTACTGGATCTAGCAGCACATTGAAAATAAGACCCATGTATGCTCTAATCCAGGGATATCCAACCTTGGCAATGTTAAGATTTGTGGACTTCGATTCCCAGATTGCCTCAGCCACCATGGATAAGAACAGGAGTGCTGACTGAGGAATTCTGGGAGTTGAAGTCCACAAGTTTAAAGTTGCAAGGATGGAGACCCCTGTTCTAATCCACGGAAGTTTAAATCAGTGTAAACTAACTGCACAATTCTTTCTTTGTACATGTGTATATTTAACAGAATAAATATAAAAACTGCACTGGTACAATCACAGGAGGAAGAAAAGTTCTCCTTTCAGAGGATTACGAGGCCCTATTATTATCTATCATACTGCTACATTATCTATTCCTGCATCACCACTCCTAACTTACTAATTTTTTTAAAAGTACATACTTTATCGCTTCACACATGTCGAGGCCCATTTTCACACAATTTTTGGCATGTACCGGCAAGGACACAGGTAAGCCCGAGACACAGTAATAACAGTCTCCCAAAATTTTTATCCTCATGCATTCATTTTCCTGCAAAAAAATAAAATAATAATAACCCATGAATCACCAAGCTTGGCAAATATGAATTAACCAGCATTTGACTTAAGCGGTGCAAATTATAGGCTTTTTTGCGGGGAGAAAACAGAGAAAACAGCTGTCCTCATCTGAAGTAAGAGTTTTCTGTAATATAATGGGGGAGGGGCAGGGGGAGTTATTTGCAATTTAGCTTGGGTTCAAGCATGGAGAATGCAAGACAGTTCTTGATTTATAACCATTCCAGTGGTGAGATTCAATTTTTTTTTTTTACTACTAGTTTTATGGATGTGGCTTGGTGGGCATGGCAGGAGAAGGATACTGCAAGATCCCCATTCCCTCCCCACCCTGCTAACCTGCTTTCCAGCTCCGTTCTCCCGTGAAGAGCAACCAAAGAAGACCCAGCCGATCACTGGGACTCAGGAGGCAGAGAATAGATGGGGTTGGCGGGGCCAGTCAGAGATGGTATTTGCCAGTTCTCCGAACTACTCAACGTTTCCGCTACTGGTTCTCCAGAACTGGTCAGAACCAGCTGAATACCACCTCTGAACCATTCATTTAGAAGTTACAACAGCAGTAGAAAATCTTGCCGGCTGCCCCATGCAAACTAAAAATTATCCAGGTGCAGCCGATGACTGTGATACAGGTAGTTCCCAATTTACAACAGTTCATTTAATGATTGTTCAAAGTTACAACGGCGCTGAAAAAAAGTCACCCATGATTGTTTTTCACATTTACAACCGTTGCAGCATCCCTGCGATCACGTGATTAAAATTTGGGCACTTGGCAACTGGTTCATATTTATGACAGTCGCAATGTCCCAGAGTCGTATAAGAGGTGGTGTTCAGCAGGTTCTGACCAGTTCTGGAGAACAGATAGTAAAAAAAAATTAAATCCCACCACTGGGTTGGATGATTCTCTTTTGCGAACTTCTGGCCAGCAAAGTCAACAAGGAAGCCAGATTTGCTTAAAGCCATGTTCCTAACTTAACTGCAGCGATTCACATAATAAACATGGCAAGAAAGATCATAAAAACATCACTTCACAAATGTCTCGCTTAGCAACATAAATTTGGGTCTCTTTTGTGGTCATAAGTGGAGGGAAACCTGTACTGCCAAACTATGATTTTTTAAAAAAGATAGCTTCTTAAACCATCTACCAGTGGTGGCTTACTTTTTGGGGCTCCTGTGCCAAAAATTGTGTGTGCTCCAGTACGACTGCAGTTGTGTGCAAGGACCCAGAATGCAATGTGCCCCCCCTTCACACGACCCCTACGCATGCATGGGTAATCCCTACCCCGTCCCTTTACCTGCACTGCGCCTCACAGCTGATTTTTTTTCGGTTGGTTTGAGGCCTTTTTTGGTATTACAGGAAGTGACGAAATGGGCCAATGATTCATCCTGAAAAGCCTTGCAGAGGCTTTTTCAAAGCCTCTGGGAGACCGAAAAAGGCTTTTTCCAAGCCTCCGGGAGGATGAAAAGGGCCTCAAACTAATCGGGAAAAAAAAACAGCTGTGAAGCGTGCGCATGTGCAGTGAGGTAAGTTTGCCTGTGGCTCGCGTGCTGGCACAAATGGTTCTGCATGCCACTTGTGGCACGCATGCCATAAGTTCGCCATCACAAGCATATACAATCTTGTTGTAATACAATAAAAAAGAAATAATAGGCCAGTTGTTTTCTCAACCTCGACAACTTGAAGATGTGGGGATTTCAATTCCCAGAATTGACTCACCTTTGCAATTTGGTCAAATTTTCCAAAGAGTTCATTCAGCATCACCACCAGCTCTTTGGGAGAACAGTCACTTGCCAAGCGAGTGAACCCTACGATATCTGCATACAGGATGCTAAAGAAAGCAGAGGGGAAAAAAAATATTATGGTCTGGGATTGCTCTGTGCTGAATCCTGCTTGAGGAAGCTGTGATCCTTCAAGAAAATCTCCAGAACTTGATGGCCTCTTTAAAGTACTGATCCCCGAGAGAAATGCGGGTCTTGGAAATCCAAAAATTTACCTCACGTTCTGGTGCCGCTTCACATACAGGCTGTGGAAATTATTATCATGCTTTTTCATATCGTTGGTTTCTTTTAGACGCTCAATGATGGCAAGTTTCATTCCCATGGATATATGAGCTGGCAGGATTGACAGAAGCAAGCTTTCCTTGGAGGAAAGAAGAAGGTTTGAATTGTTCAAAGCAAGAAGTGATCTCATCAAAGGAGGAGGAAGGAAAGACGGTTGCAAGAACAACCGAAAACATCTAATAACTTAACCTAATTAATAAGAGGAAAGCCTTCATTAAGCTCATTAATTAGACCATGCTGTGTTCCTTCATTTATTGAGTGCTTCCCTCATATGTTGGAAATTCAACTTGAACGCTTGCAAATTTGTGCAAAAACACACATTTGTTTGCAAATGCTCCGCTTATAATCATGTTTTCCAGAGAGGTTTCTGGGCTATTCAGGAATTATTCTAGAATAATAATATTCACAAATATTTCTGAGCTTTCATTTTAATGGCTGCCACAAAGGCTGCAATATGTCTTTCCGAACCTGAAACGAAGGAGAATATTTGTAGCTCAGGGTTGAACTGTGGGCTCCTTGGTGCTCTCTGAGCTTGGTTATTTTCTTGCGGATATTTCCTTACCCTACTAGGTAACATCGTAAGTGCTAAAAGGGAGGGGATTTGCAGAGAGGAGGAGGAGGAGGAGGAGGAGGAGGAGGAGGACTGTGAGGTCTTGGATCTCTCTGAGCTTTGTTATTTTCTTGCGTATGTTGTATTATCCAACTAGGTAACATCATAAGTGTTAGAAGGTAATTGTGGTTTGTGGAGAGGAAGAGGAAGAGGAGGAGGAGGAGGAGGAAAAGGACTGTGAGGTCTTGGATCTTTCTTTGGATCTTTCTTGGATCTTTCTTTTTAATTGTGGTTTGTGGAGAGGAAGAGGAAGAGGAGGAGGAGGAGGAGGAGGAGGCAAAGGACTGTGAGGTCTTGGATCTTTCTTTGTTATTTTCTTGTGGATGTTGTATTACCCAACTAGGTAATATCAGTGCTAGAGGGGACTGGGAATTATTACTGATGATGTTACCTGGTTTGGCTAATGAAACATGTGCAAGGAAACAACCAAACTCAGAGAGCACCGAGAGAACCTGGAATGAGATATCTGCTGCACTAAATAATTATCTGCATGTCAATAACTGCACCTTAACAATTAACCAGGA
This sequence comes from Pseudonaja textilis, assembly GCF_900518735.1. The sequence goes on along the minus strand of NW_020769373.1, from coordinate 2,433,686 downwards.
GGCGGGAAAGCATGTTTTATTTTATCGTTTAATGTCACACTTACTTGCTGCCTTTTTTCAATTTTCAACTTCATTTGGACTTGGATGCATTTTAAGGTATAGCGATACAGATCCCAGGAGGCATCCTGCATCTGATGCTTGTGATACGCCCCCAGCAAATTGCCACAAAGGAAAATGAAAGCGTTCGCCACAAGCTGAGTAAATGAAAGAAAGCCATACAGTTACAATCTGCTGCTTGGGCAGCAGGCGATGCTCACAAGATTCTTCCTAACCACATCTTAACTGAACAAGCCATAATGGCCCATCTGCACCGAATGCTCGGCTAAAAGCAAGCTGCACCATCAGTAATAATAATAATTGAATGCAGCTAAACAAAGAATCCTTTCTTGTTCCAAGTTTGCAATAGGAAAACTTTATCTTATTTGGCCTCCCCCATCAATTCCCCCCCAAGGCGTTTTTTCTTTTTCTTTCCCAGAGAAGGTCTCTTCTTCAATTGCCTTTTTGACCAATTTTCCACAAATGCTTCATTCATATTTTTTAAACTCATGCCCACTCATTTGTTAAACTCATCACACCAACCACCAAGGCCCATCAGTAGTCTACAGTAAAAAAATTCCAAACAAAAGTGAAGACCGAAATACTGTAAATAAAAGCAAACGACAGAGAGAGTGAAAGTGTAGACCAGGGGTGTCAAACTCAAGGCCCATGGGTCAGAGGTGTTATTCAGCAGGTTCTGACCCGTTCTGGAGAACCAGTAGTGGAAATTTTGAGTAGTTCGGAGAACCAGCAAATCCCACCTCTGACTGGCCTCGCAAACCCCATCCATTCTCTGCCTCCCATTGAGTCCCAGCTGATGAGCTGGGTCTTTTTTGGTTGCCCTGCACAGGAGAACGGAGCTGGAAAGCAGGTTAGTGGCAGGGGAAGGGAATGGGATTTTGCAGTAATTTTCCCCTGCCACACCCACCAAGCCACGCTCACAGAACTGGGAGTAAAAAAATAATTGAATCCCACCAATGCTGCAGGCTGAATCCAAGCCATGGGGTGCTAAAATCTGGCCATATGCAGCCCTCCCGAGCTGGCTATCAGGGCTCCAACAAATCCCCCTCATTCAAAGCAAAAAAGCATCTCAGAAAAAGTAAATTGGTTTATTAGAAATTGCCATGTTGGTGCGTGGATGGGTGCAGCTGATACTAAATCACATCATACATTTCCCTCTTGACCCTGATCTTTCCCCCACCCTCTGGATGTGACTTCTCCAATGGGGCACATCCGTCTCCAAGAGTCATCCATCATGCTCTCCAATAACCTTCTTATGCTCCGACAACTTTGGGCTACCGATGTAATTATCTAGGCATTTAAGGAATACCTTGTTTTTCCCCCACTCCCTTTTTCTGGCAACTAAAAAGACCAAAGGAGTATCTTTTCGTCTGACATCTGTTTTTGCTGGCAGAGTGCTGCAAGAAACCATCATAGCCAAAAACGGAGCCTGGGAGGGGTGCCCCCAACTCAAGTGATGTTGAGCTGCCACACCCACCCTGGCCACACCCATCCGGTCCCTGAGGTCAAACCCAACCCTGATGCGGCCCTCAATGAAATCGAGTTTGAAACCCCCTGGTGTAGACCCCTTCAGCACAACCTGCTGTTACACTACCATTTATGAACTAAAATACAACTATGTAGGAGGGTAATAGTTACACGCGGATTAGTAGCTAGCTCGTTTTAAGAAGAACGCTCCTTGTTTTGGATGGAAAGCTGAATCAACCTTGAAGCAGTGAGAATCGAATTGCTGGCAGCCGGCAGAGTTTGCCTGCAATGCTGCCTTCTAACAACTGTGCCACCTGGGTTCAGTTCCAGTTGTTCCACTGCCTGTCAATGTTGCCCATCCTCGAATCGAAAGTCCATGTTCAAATTTGGGAGACCCCACCAGCCAACGGAGTTAAAAAAAACTCCTACCAACTAGTTAATTTGCCAGCACTTAACTAGTCTGCTATAAATCCAGGGTTTCCTACTGTATATTCCCAGATTAGCTTGCAGTTCCAGGAATGGCAGATTTTAGAATTGTCATGGTTAGGTTTTGTCTCTTTTCTCTCTGACCCATGGCTTGGTTCCTTTTGAAACCGCCTTCAGGAACGCGAAGCTCTCTGTTTTGAACCTGCCCTTCCAGACGATCTGGATTTCGAAGGCAGCTTGGAAGAGGCACCGATTTAATTCCTTGCTTTCCTTTTTATTTGACTTCAACTTTTTTTTTCTAAATCCCTGAATGATCGTACAATAGACTGGAGGAGGGAGAGGGGGAAAGGACCGCTTTTTTTTTTTTTTTTTTACAAATACTTACGTGAAACTGTATTTTTGTTTTAGGAGAAAAGAATCACATTCTCCAAACTCTGAAATCTGTCCAAAACTAAATTAACTTCAAGAGGTGTTTGTTGCCAAAACCACGACTGGTACATTGGCTCATTTGTTAATCCAGGCGATTTCACACGGTGATTAAGTTCACACATTGTGCTACACCATTGTGATTTTAGTAAGCCAGAAATTGTTGGTTTCTACAACAGGCTACATCATAAAAGATAGTCAACAAACTACCATGTCTGAGGCAACTAAAGTTTGGGTTGGTTTCCTACACATAATTTCCCATGCAATGGAATACATATGGTACAAATTAACCACATACCCTTCTCCTACCACTTCTAAAACAGCCAGACATTCATTAGAGGTGAAAAAACATAGCAGATTTCAGAATGAAACCTCAGCTTAACCCACTGATACAAGAATGAGACTCTTCATTCTTGCATTAAAAGCAAATGTGGCTAGTCTAGAGAAATGAAGAGCTAGGGGTGATGTGATAGCTGTATTCCAATATTTGAGGAGCTGCCACAAATAAGAGGGGTTCAACTTATTTCCCAAAGCACCAGAAGGCAAGACAAGAAACAAGGGATGGAAACTAATCAAGGAGAGAAGCAACCTAGGAGTAAGGAGGAATTTCCTAACAGTGAGGACCATTAACCAGTGGAACAGCTTCCCACCAGAAGTTATGTGGGTGCTTCATCACTTGAGGCTTTCAAGAAGAGACTGGACAGTCACTTGTCCGAAGTGGCATAAGGTCTCCTGCTTGAGCAGGGGTTGGACTAGAAGACCTCCAAGGTCCCTTCCTATTCTATTCTATTCTATTCTATTCTATTCTATTCTATTCTATTCTATTTCTCCACTTTTTGCTTCTAGCACACATATAAATCATTGTTGTTGTATTTTCTTCTTTTACCAAACTAGGAAACCATAGTTATCACATTCAGAACAAGCCATAATCTTAAACTCTCATTAAACTCTGCTCTGTATGAAGAACTGAAGCAAACGTGCCTAGTTTCCACATTTAATTTTAAAAAAGAAAGTTCCAGGGAAGGCAGTCCAAGATCTCCTGTTAGATCTGCTTCTCTGTAGTCCAGATATTCTTTCATTTCGTGTCTTTGATCATGCTGGGATTCCATACTGCCTACTCTCTAAATATTTCCATTCATACTGAAATTATTGTTTGATTGACTCAGGAAAGGACATCGGGGTTTTGTTTTTGCTTTGCTTTCTGACTAAGAAATAAATCAAGTCCATTTTTTGACTGAAAGTAAGCGAGTGCTTCAGAAACGAGAAGATGGCATGAAATGCATCACTCCTCAAAATCCAGCAAATTTGCCAAGAAAGAATTAAAGTGTTAACAAAGGTGTTGCTTCAATCGTGTCCAAAGCATTTATCTGAGGGAAGGAAGTACATTACCTCACTCTCCAAGACATGACACACACCTTAGTGGGTTGATCTTAAATGGTATTGCTCAGTTGTTTTTCGGACTTTTTGAAAAAAACGGATTGTCTAGACAAGCAGGGGGTTGCCAAATAACTGCAGAAATTCTTTGGCGGGTCATAATTTCCACATTTGCAATACTGGAGTGTTTCCCTTTTTCCTTCTTCAAGTATGCACTTCTTTCCTAATAAAATCAAATAATCTTTCTGGAATTTAGCACTGCCTTGTGAGAAATTTCCTGTATTCTTACTCATGTTTATACTTATACCTCTTATCTTGTAAGCAATTGACAAATCAAATCAACAAATATGTGGGAAGAACATTGTGCTTCACTCCACCACTCATATGTTGTTTTGATGTGAATCAAAGCTCCTGAGGAATTTAAGATCTGTATTTCCTCTTAAATTTTAAGATGGAGGCTATCATAGAGAAGAAGGGGGTCAACCAATGCTCCAAAGCATTTGATGGCAGGACAAGAAGGAATGGATGGAAGATTATTAGAGAGAGAGCCAACCAAGAACTAAATTTCATAATAGAATAATTAACCAGTGGAATGGCTTCCCTCTAGTCTAGAAGTTGAAGGTGCTCCACCACTGGAGGTTTGGTATGAGGTCTCCTGCCTGAGCAAGGGATTTTGCACTAGAAGACTTCCAAGATCCCTCACAACCTTGTTATTCTGCGCTCTAAATGAAACAGTCATTCCACCTCAACCAGAAAATGCTTAAACTTTCTACAGGATGTGCTTAAATGCTGAAATCATGCCGCCATCCCGGTGGGAATTAACTTTTGGTGGCCTAACTTGGGCCCATGGTTGCTTTTGTCATTTCAGGACCTCTTCTAGAAGATGCTTGTGGAAAGAAGGAAGAAGGAAACACCACCAGGTTTACCAAAGAAAAAGAGAACATCCAACGACCAATTTGGAATACAACAAAGTACAGAAAAATCTACGTTTACACACATATAGAGATTCGTATTATGCATGCCCCCATGTATTAAAGTTAAAACGTGAGAAGAATTGTCCGAACTTTGAAAGAGTAGTCAATAGAAGGTATGTCAGACTTACAAGCTAGCTAAATTTTACTAATTTTAAAGAAGAAAACATTTCTAATATCAGAGCTTACACAATTTATAATACCCTTTTAATAGAAGAATTGTTCCATTGCCTTTCCTCCACCACCCCCAGAAAAGAACATTGCTTGAGAAATGATGTGGGGGGGCGGGAGAAGGAAAGCAACTTTTTCTTAATTTGCTTCTTAATCCTTTCTGAAACCTCTTCAAGGATTTACACTTCTGCTTTCTTCGTGGCCACCAGCAGGCAGGAAATCGTGCTGGGGTTTCGGTAATTGTGATCAGACGATCCGCCCACAAATGTCCCACTTGGTGTGGTCCAGAGCTTCGGTTTCCCCAAGGTGCCTTACCTGAAAGAGCAAGGTGGGTTGATGCTGGTGGTCTCCGGCTGCTGTAACGCTGAGAACGATAATATGAGAAAGGGCAGAAAGGGAACTGACTATGACAGCGTCTCTCATAGCCAAGGGCAACATGGTGTATGTCGTGAAGATGATGAAGAGAAAAAATGGCACCTGGAAGAAAAACAAGGTTGTATTCGTTCTGATAAATGAAACTCAGAGAAGTCAGGACTCTGATGCTTTGTTCAGGTTCAAAAGATCCCCTGACCCAAAGGGGCGTGGCACAAAAGCAACAAAGTCACAAAAGTAGGTAAAGTCCCTTTAATTCCTCCAACTTGGCCCCCGAGGTCCAGTTATCATCAGCTGGAGAAAAAAAACTCTCCCAAGAACAGTTTTTAAAGAGAAGAAATTCAGTCCGAACCTAAAGTACATCTAAATTATAAATAAAAACCAACACAAACCACGCTGTGGCAATTAACGAGACAGGGCAGGATAAGGAATTGCAGACTTCAAAAGATAACAAAACACACACAGTTGGGAGGATGTCAGAACCTAGCTAAGACTTGACAAACAAAGATAATGCACGCTTTGCTTCCAGCAAGGTTCTGTGCGCAAACGCCCTCTTTATCCTGTTTTCCCAACTGCAGCTAATGAAGGGATTCAGGGCCATTTTCTCCCCCATAACCCATGTTGTTCCCTTATCCATTCCTCCCTGAGTGCCCTAGGATGAAGAGGGGGTGGGCCTGGGTCTTCCTCTGAATGCCCAGCCAGACTGTGCCCTTCCCCAGTTTCCTCCACACCACCAGAGCCACATTCTGACTCCCTGTCAACTGTTTGAACTCCCCCTCAGAATCAGATTCCAACAAGGGCATGACAGATCCTTTATTGCAAGGGGGTCTTCAAACTTGGCAAGTTTGAAACTCTGATGAAGAATATGACAATTATCAGCTGCTGTTATCAGTTATTAGCTATCACCATTTCTAATATTTAAAATCCAAAGAACTGTGCATTTTTCTTATCATGCCGATTTTAAAAACTTTATATACTATAAAGGAACAAAATGGCATATATAGGTTTTTAATGTGTGTTTTAATGCCTTTTTTTTCCTCCAGAAGAGAAAAAAAACTACTGAAAGAAAAAAATTAAGAACAGTAATTTAGAAAAGGAACAAGAACTGATTGAATGTATAATTGAAGATGCAAGAGGAAAGTTGATCAAACGTTCTGCAAACACTCAGGTAAGCAGACAAAAAATACCAATGTTTAGAAAAAATAATTTTTAAGTTTCCGGTATAAGTCTCTTGAGACTCAACATAATGCTTTAAATGTTAGCACCCTCAAAAATCTCCATTAATTGAAACAGTTAGCACAAGGCTCTTCAAACTCGGCAAGTTTAAGTCTTGTCAACTTCAACTCCCAAAATTCCCGAGCTTACATGACCGGAGGAGGAATTCTGGGAGTTGAAGTCCACAAATCTTAACGCTGTCAAGTTTGAAGACCCCTGCTTCATTAAGTACATCATATCGGCACTTAGAAAGGTGAAACTAGCTCCAAATTATTCCCCTGCTTAGGGATGGTTCAAAAAATAAGATCTCCCCATGCCATTTTTTCCCTCAGTTCACATGGACTAATCAGTCCAGGTGTATATTCCCACTCAACTTCAACAGGTGTCCATTGAAATGACCTTGGTTCTCACGCCACCTGGTAGATGTTATGGTTAGCCAGCTGAGACACCACATTAAAATGAAATTTCATTGCATAAACTCTCAAAGGGTCACCACCTGCAATATGCATTACATAACAATGACAGAATAAATAAATAAATATTTGTGCCTATACCCACATATATTATATGACACAGGAAAACAACACAGTCTAGTTCAGTTGTATCTGTACAGTGCTATCTGGATGTAGTGAATGAGGGTCATGAAAGGGGTGTTCGGGAGTGCACAGGCACTCTCGGGTGTGAGGATGACATCATAATCAGGGGACAGAAATACCTGTTCCCATCCATCGGGTGTAGGATTGTCGAAAATGGACACGTATCCGATGGCCAGCAGGCTCATCCAGATCACAACTGCAAAGAGCTTCAGCTGGCACCAAAAGTAATACTCGACGTAAACTAAAATATACATGATGATGAAGATGATGAGAGCAATGCTTACAGTGACAACGAAGGCCAGGCGCTGGCCGGTGTTTTTCTGTAAGTAAAACAAAAGTTGGTTTTGAGTTAGAGTTTGTGATAAATTAGCATGTATTCCATTCATCGTTCCTTTTGTAATTCCATGGTGAGATTTTGCTGCAGTCTGTGCATTTTAATCATTTTAAATTACTCATTTAGTTTAATTCACTAATTCACCAACTCGGAAGCTGGTTCCTAATGGCCGAGAAGAAACTTAGCTTAGTCCATCAGATCTATGGGACCGTTCAGCAATTGCTCTCTAAATCTTTTAGGGAGGTCTTTCCCATCGTTTGCTATTAGATCCTGCTAATTGAGGATACAGAAAACATCAGAACATTCTGCTTTTTGGAATTCTGGGAATAGCAATATTCTCAGGGGATCTGGTGAATATCTAGAAAAATATTCTGGAAAAAGAAATAGTTTGAAGTCTCTCATCTCCAGAATTGTAAATCTGGCACATCCCTTATCCTCAACTTTTAGAGACAGAGTAGAGAAATATACAAGTAACTAGAATAACAGAGTTGGAAGGAACCTTGGAGGTCTTCAATCTCTTACTCAAGCAGGAAAGCCTACTCCATTTCAAACAAATGGTTGTTATCACAGAAAACGTTAATCAGAAAGTCTCATCATATTTAGTTCTTCCTTCTGATATCTGGCTGAGCTAGAAACTTTTAATAGTTTGTTCTTATAAGTCTAGATCTTTATGCATTAAAAACAACTGCATTCAACCTCAACAACAGTTTCAGAAATGATCACGTTAGAGCTACATGCTTGCTAGAAGCAATCATAATCTGACATTCCTATTCCTATTACATCTAAGATTAAAGTTCTAGGATTCCTTTAAGTTACTGAGCATCTGGAGAAACATTTAACAGACTTAACAGATTCTAGATTCATTTTGATTTCTGCTGTGAAGATATACAGGTAGGAAAAAGCTTCCAAAACATTCTTTGAACTTGAGAGGGGGTTCTTTAAAGCTTAGGTTAAAATGTGCTTGCATTTCTCTAAAAGCAATATCTTTATTTGCAGTTTTTCCCATCATGTTACGCATTTCTTCAAATTCCCTCCGTCAGCTTTCGTATCTTTAGAAATCAACTTTTCCCTAACTGTGCTAGGGAGGACCTGCTTGGAAAAATGCAAAGCCCTGTGCATTTAAACATGATGGGTGAATTCGCCTTCCTATCCTGGTTCGTCCATCTGAAATTAGGAGCCTCCCGTCTTATCCAGAGTCGAAAAACTACGAACAGCAGCACACATACTCACATCGTAAGAGATGAGCACTATGATGAGCGTTGAGCAATAGGCAACCACAATGAAGAGCAGGAAGAAGAGGAGTGGGTGTTGTTGACTTGCATAAAGATACTTCTCGTATAAGGGATCTGTCACCTTGCAACCTTCACTTTCGTTAAGAAAGTATTTGCCTTTGGCTGGCATTTTAATTCCAGGCAGTCTCTACGTCTCTCTTTGCACTGCAGAGCAAGAGAGTGGAACGGTGTTTGGTGTCGTTTCTTTTTTTTTTTTCCTTCCAAGGAGCAAGGATGGGACTCCTCACATTCAAGTCGCTATCAGATCACTCTCCGTTCGCCACGTTGTCAAGGGGTGAGTGGGGTGGGGGAAATGTTGAGCTCTGAATTAGCATCTCTTCTTATAAGGATGAAGCCCTTCGGACCCAAAGCATCAGGTGGCCCCACCTCCTTGGCTCGCTCCAAAGCCATGGGCTACCCACCGAGAGGTCTCCGCATCGTTTTTCTTTTAGACAGCTCTCATCTGGGCGACGGAAAAGCAGGCTGCTGTGGTTTTGCCATCTTCCGCTTTAAGCCTCTTTCACAAGCGGCCGGCAATTCGATCGGGATGAGCCTGGGATGCAAGCTGCAAAGGGGAAAAAAGAGGCAGAGAGAAAGAGAGAGAGAGAGCTTATGAATGAAGGAATGAATGAATGAATGAATGAATGAATGAGCCAGTCCAGCTTTGCTTCGAAAGAAGCACATGTTCTTCGGCAGAACGGTAATTGTTCAATACTACCAAGAAATAACAACAACAATCCAGCTTTTTCCAAGATGTTACTTGTTGGATTGATTTCTATCTCAACTTTATTTATAAATAAACTTCAGGCAGAAAACATACCTAAGACTTCTTCCTCTTCCTTCCTCATAACAACAACCTGGGAGATGGGATGGGCTGAACTCCCAGTCTCTTGCCGATTGGCCCGAAGTCACCCAGCGGCTTTTCAGGGCTAAGGCAGAACTAGAACTCCCAGTCTCCTGGTGATTGGCCCAAAGTCACCCAGCCATTTTTCATGCCTAAGGTGGGATAGAACTCACCATCTCCTACTTTCCATATGAGCATTTATGATTTAAATTTATAAACCTCCCCAAACGCGAAACTGACAATAAATCATAAGAATGTATAGAAACAGTTTTACATTTATTTCATACTTAAACGTTTTAAAAAAATATCCCAGTTCTTCATAATACAACATCCCATACAGGGAGTAACCTAAGTTAGTGAAAACCTCTGACATTTGATTAAAAGCAAAACCTCTTCAAACTTCAGCATGAAAAGTCTTGATCATCATACAATAGCTCATTGTAGTTATGAACAGCGCACCGTCCGCAACAAATTGAAGAGGTGAAAGGCAAAAGCCTTCTTGAATTTCTCCCTGGGGGCTCCAGCATATTAGGATAGGGATAAAGAATCCACAGATCATATAAACCAGGGGTCACCAACCTTTTGAACCTCAGGGACCACCAAACTCATAATTTTAAATCCCATGGACCAGAGATCCTGGGAAAATCCCAGAGAGAGAGAGAGAGACTTTTGGCTTCGTGCAAGGAAAGCAGCAGAAGCAGCAGAAGTCTTTCTTTCTCTCCCCCAAACTCCTCTAGAAATGAGTCTTGGTGAGACTTGTCATGCTGGCGCAGCCTCTTGGAGCAGGAAGCCTTGCAGGGTCCCAAAGACTCATTTCTGGTGGAGTTTGGGGGAGAGAAAGAAAGACTTTTGCTGCTTTCCTTGCATGCAGCCAAAAGCAGAAGAAGAAGAAAGAAGCAGAAAGAAGCAGCCCGGTGGCCAGGCCAGGCACATGGGTGCGTGGGGCAAGTCCCCCCCCCAGCCCTTTCCCCCTTCCCCTCACTACCTCATGTTACTCGCAATGCAAGCCTTGTATTCCCGCGGGCCATGTGGGCAGTGCGGCCTTGTGTTCCCACACAGCCTGGATTAATTGCTTTGGAGGGAGTACTTTGGGGGTGACATTTCTCTGTGGACCACCAAAATTTTCTCGCGGCACCACCTGACACCACCAGTGGTCCCTGGCTCATTGATTGTTGGCCACTGATATAAACTGTATTAAACCATAGGATTGGATGAACCTTGGGTTTTTTTTTTAATCCAATCCCCTGCCCAAGGCAGGAGAATTTATATCATCCCAGACAAAAGGTTGTCCAACCATTTCTTGAAAACCTCCATCGAAGGGGGCGCCCACAACTCTGGGACCTAAGCTGTCTCATTGATTAATCATTGTGACTGTCGGGAAATTTCTCCCTTGTTCCAGGTTGGATGTCTCCTTAAAAAGCTCTCACCCATTGCTTTTTGTCCTACCCTCGGGTGCTTTGGAGAATGTGAAAGCCCTCAAGTCCTGAAGATGTAGGAGATGACCAGGCTGAGACTGAGGGAGGGGTCAAATGCACCATCAGTTACGAGTCCTTTCACACCCATAAGAGAGCTCAGTCCAGCTCACCTTGAATTCTCTCTACTCTTATCTCCTGCTAATTTCCCTTGTCTGCTAGTAGTTCAGATTCTTGTAGAGAGCTAGTGGCGGATTAAAGCACTGGTTTAAGCTTATTTTACAATTTATTTTACAATAAATATTTATTTATTTGAACTGTCTGGATCTCCTGATTTTCCTGGCACTGGACAGGAAAACTGCTATCATATCACCCCCTACGCCTACTCTTCATTAGGCTAGACATATCTAGTTTCCTTAACCATTCATCATTCATTGCACTGTCCGGAAGGGAGCTGAAGGTCACCTATGGTTTCTGAAAGAGGCACAGGACAGGTGAGGCAAGGAAAAAAAGGTAAATATTGTATTGTCTTTAGTTAGATTAAGGTGGAAATATCTACCTCTTCTTGACTGATCTCCAAAGTTAAACTGAGTCAGAACTGGTTATTAGCTGGATAAGAGACTATTAAAAAATGCTCATGCTATAGAACAACCTGGGAAGTCAAACTAACATCCTGGAAGAAGATAATGGCAAGTTATTTTTGTACTGCTGTCAAAAGAACACCGCAACATATCAATCTAGTCATCAGAAGTTGAGCTTAATTGAAGCGAAATTTTACCTTATCTTCAAAATATTACCTCCCTACATTTTCAGGAACATTATTTGGTGTTGGAGCCTCTGATTAACCATCTCTGTACTAGTCTATGCTTAGTGTTTAGTCTTTAACCATTATCAGTGGAACAACTAGACATAAGGACAGGTTTTTCCCAAAGGCCATCACTCTGCTAAACAAATGATTCCCTCAACACTGTCCAACTATTTACAAAGTCTGCTTTGTACTATTACTATTAACCTTCTCGTCACTCCTTATCACCCATCCCCTCCCACTTGTGACTGTATGAATGTAACTATGTCGCTTGTATCCTTACGATCTATATTGACTGTTTCCCAGTATGGTTTGATTGCTTATTGTACCCTATGACTATTATTAAGTGTTGTACCTGATGATTCTTGACTCTTGACAAATGTATCTTTTCTTTTATGTACACTGAGAGCATTTGCACCAAGACAAATCCCTTGTATGTCCAATCACACTTGGCCAATAAAAAGTATTCTATTCTATTCTATTGGTGGAACAATCCATAATAGGTGGGTTCGCATGTTGCACCAAACCAACTCTGGCTTCCCAACCAATTTGGCTGGGTTACTACATACTAAGCCAAAAATCAAACAAACCACAGTGCACAAATTCTGCCTTCCTATCCAATCCAGTATCTATGCAGACAGATTTTTCAACCCTCTTTTATAAATGTACTTCTCACTTTCATAATGTATGTGAAAGTGTTTTCAAAAGTATTTTTAACCAAGGCATGCTCTGTTGTATTTTAAATGCAAAAAAAAAAAAAGTGCCTCTTTTTCACCTCCAAACAGTGGAGAAATATGTAGAAAGCTTGTTTGCGATTATTTTTAACTATTCTAAATCAGAAAGCAAATACAGTTTGTGATACTGTTCTAGCCTCAATAACCGAGTTATGTCTGTACGAGCTCTTAACACAGAGACAAAAATATATTTTCCTTTCCTTGCAACACTCAATGTGAGTTCACACAATGCAGTAGCCTCAATCTTGGCTTAACAGGAGGTGATTATAATGTTCACATAACACGGTATGTTATAACAAGTACATAATATGGAGGCTTCAAACTGTGCCTTAGCATATTTGGGCAATGACCGAACACACTGAATCACCAACTACCGAACTCCAATTTATCATGTGGTGTGAACCAGTCAATAACTGTGATCTATAATTTTCTTGGAATTAATTGTTCAAAAATCATGAAGTCATAGGAAATAATCACCTTTCTTGCCTCTTCTGCTGAGACCAGGGATGTAAACATAGCGTTTGCTTGCCTCGCCACATATATCCAAGCTTTGTAGATATCGAATAGAACAAAGTTCTCGACAGGCGTTGAGTTTCATCTCCACACATCGCTCTGTTTTTCACACCAAATATTTCCTTTCTCCCAGCATAAGTGGAGAACTTTGTCGTGACTAATGCTAACTTTGACCCACGGTGATCTCTTTACATAAGGTTGCCAATCTGGCCTCTGCATCAATCCCTATCATCAATCAATTCAGATCGGGTTGAAGCTAAAATATATGAAGAATGATTGCAGGAATTGGGTATGTCTAGTCTAGTGAGAAGAAGGACTAGGGGAGACATGATAGCAGTGTTCCAATATCTCAGGGGCTGCCCCAAAGAAGAGGAAGTCAAGCTCTTCTCCAAAGCACCTGAAGGCAGGACAAGAAGCAATGAATGGAAACGAATGAAGGAGAGAACCAACCTAGAACTAAGAAGGAATTTCCTAACAATGAGAACAATTAGCCAGTGGATCAACTAGCCTTCAGAAGTTGTGGCTGCTCCAACAATGGAGGCTTTTGAAGAAGGAGCTGGACAAGAATTTGTCTAAAATGGTATAGAGTCTCCTGCTTGAGCAGGGGGTTAGACTAGAAGACCCCAAAGGTCCCTTCCAACTTATTTACACTCAAAGAATCAACATCTTGAAGAGCAGGAGTGGATTTTGACAAGGGGTCAAATGCAGAAACACCTGGCAGAAATTTGGACAGAGGTATTGGGTCCCTGGAAAGGCCAAATGTTTGCTTTAGCCCCTCTCTACATACCCCACAAGGAAGGAAAAATAAATTCAAATGACCTTTAAGAGAGCTCTACGTGCAACATCAAGTTTTCATAGTTGGAACTTTTGAAACAGGGAAGTGTGCACAAATGATGATCGGACATCCTAAAGAAGAAAATGAAATTGCTAAAACGTAAATGTTGAATAAACACAATACAAAACTAAGCGAATAAAAAACAGGCAAGCTTTGCAGAGGAGACTAGAGCCAAATACCAACCATTCATCTTATGGCTTTATTTGAAGAGCAACGCTTGAGGACAATTGATATCTTAGGATTTTTTTTGCCCCTGAACCTTTGGACTGGCAAAAGCTAAGATTCATCAAGCAACAAGACTGAAGATGCAGAAATTCAAAATAACTCCAGGCAAACTATACAGTTTGATTGAGCCTTAAGCTTGTCCAAGGGACACTTTCTGCAAATTATGTAAGTCATTTCTTCACTCTAAATATTTGGGGGCAGAGCCCCTTCCAATCCTTTCCCCTCAGGAAATTTTAGAAGCTAAATTAAATTTAAACCTGGCCATGTTTAAACACATTCAACCAGATCAGAGGAAAATACCAGCAGTTACTGTCCTTAGTGAGTTTTAGTATTGTGTTGTTGTTTTTTTAAATATGCTGGTGTGTTGTGCCAAGCAAACCAGTTTGATTAGTGTATGATTTGTTGGTGTTGTGGATACACCAAAAATGGCTTCATTTAATAACCATAGTGTTATGTGAAACACGGCCCTATTTTCCAGTCACCACTCAGGATGAGAGAGAAAAATGAACATCGAAGAATCTAATTTCCGTGTAGGGAAGTAAAAAGCAAAGGATGAGTAGGAGAAATCGAACAGAATGAAGAAGGACCCATTTCAAGCTCATCTAGAATGCTCAGGAACCATCTGGAATGACCTGGAAAGTTCTCCCTCCAAGCCCAGCCCTTAAGATGGTAACCTTCATTGAGGTCGTTTTACACTTCAAAGGCCAAGGTGTTTGGCCTGTTAACTTCACAATTTGTTCCAGACAAGAACAAATTTCGTAAGACTGATTTTCATAGAAAGGTAGCTCCAGGGTGCAGCGGAGATTCTCACCACCGCATGGCTGGGATTGTGCTCAAATGGTATGATTAGTTCACAATAACCAGGTTCCTCATTATGGCTCATGGATAGATTTTTTTTTCCCCCTGTCCAAGTCACAGCTACCTTGCAATTGATGGCAACCACAGTACAAATCAATATCCCAATTATTCTTTTTAAAGTTCCCCCTGGCCTTTTTAAAATGGTCCCTCCTTCCTGTGTCCTTGAGGCTAAGGTAGCTTTTCATTACATCCAACCTCACTATGGTCCCCTTCAGAAATATGGGACTACAATTCCCATCTTCACCAGGTAGACAGTCATGCTGGCTGGGAATAATAGAAGCTAGAAGACTATAAATTAAGAAGAATTTGTCCATACTATCAGATCTTCCCAATCTGGGAATCATACTATCAATCTTCCAATCTTAGATCAGGGGTGTCCAACCTTGGCAACTTTAAGACTTGTGGACTTCAACTCCCAGAATTCCTCAGC
>NW_020769373.1:2398715-2413350 GCF_900518735.1 Pseudonaja textilis | reverse complement strand
TCCCAGAATTCCTCAGCAAGCTGGCTGAGGAATTCTGGGAGTTGAAGTCCACAAGTCTTAAAGTTGCCAAGGTTGGACACCCCTGCCTTAGATGAATAATGACTAAGCAGCTCATCTTACTACATGCTGAATAAATGAGATTAGTCTGGTGTCCTTGATTTGTGCTGGCTGGGAGTTGTAGTCTATCCACTAAAGCTGGATGACTCCAGGATAAGAAAATTACAGAAATTGCAGTTCCTGATTCCCCAGAGGCTTCCTGAAAATAATTGGGTGACTGAGAAATTTCAGATGTTCTCCTATTGCTACTTTACATTCTGGTCAGCAACCAGAGGTGGATATTCAACAAGTTCTGACCAGTTCTGGGGAACGGGAGCAGAAATTTTGAATGGTTTGGAGAACCGACCAATCCCACCTCTGACTGGCCCCACCCCCATCTATTCTCTGCCTCCCATTGAGTCCCAGCTGATTGGCTGGGTCTTCTTTGGTTGCCCTGCACAGGAGAACGGAGCTGGAAAGCAGGTTAGTGGGATGGGGAGGGAATGGGGGTTTTGCAATATCCTTCCCCTGCCACGCCCACCAAGCCACACCACGCCCACCAAGCCATGCCCACAGAACTGGTAGTAAAAAAAATTGAATCCCACCACTGTCAGCAACGGACAGCCTGCGCGCGCGCACACACACACAGAGAGAGAGAGAGAGAGAGAGAGAGAGAGAACACCCCAAGATCAGGCTCAAAATTACTTTTTTAGTAGCACAACGTTTGTTCGTTTTTGAGATAAGGTTGGGAATGGAAACGGCCTCTTTCCCCCAAAATTCATTACCCAATTTTGGCAGTTGGGTGAAACTCAAAGAGACTTGGGAAAAGATAAACATGGGAGAAGTTCTCCTGCTTGCAATTTTCTCCTTGCTTCATCACAAAACACTAAAAAACAGAACTAACACTCGGCTCCATCCTTGATATGACAGCAGGTACAGTCTTCCCCCAGACCAAATCCATGGGAAAATGACCATCCTTGTTCTACGTTGGAACTTCTTAATCTCAGCCTGTGTGGACTTCAACTCCCAGAATTCCCCAGGCTCCTGTACAGGTAATCCTTGACTTGCACACTTTTCACTGCTGGAACGCACATTCCTACGATCCTGTCCACTTCCTCGGGAGCTACAGGGTCAAGGCGCATGCAATTCTACCCATCACTCCATTTCTAATTACTGATCTAAGGGAGGCTTCCCATTCGTTCATCATTTTATTTCTCTCTTTTTAAAAGGAGGAAAGCAATGATCTACTTCACCAAAACGTCCAGCATGTGGCACGCAGCAAAATGGAATTTGGAATATAAAAATGATGCGAACTTTTGTTTCTACTTGGAAATGGCTTCTGGGGTTTATGCTTGAGGTGGGAATTTGATATATTTTTTTAACCGATTAGATTAGATCGGTTGTTATATAGAAATGGCTAGCTTATACTATTAGGGAAAACTAAAAAGTTGAACTTTTGTTTTCAACAAGGGACTGGAGGCTAAAACATATGAAGAACGGTTACAGGAACTGGGCCTGGCTAGTCTAGTGAAGAAAAGGACCAGGAGAGACAGGATAGCAGTCTTCCAATATTTGAAGGGCTGCCACAGAGAGGAGGAGTGGGTCAAGCTATTCTCCAAGGCACCTGAAGGCCAGACAAGGAACAATGAATGGAAACTGAACAAGGAGAGATTCAACCTGGAAATAAGGAGAAACTTTCTGAGAGTGAGAACAATCAACCCATGGAACAGAAGTTGACCTTGGAAGTTGTGGGAGCTTCATCACTTGAGACTTTCAAGAAGAGACTGGACTGCCATTTGTCAGAAATGGTGTAGGGTCTCCCACTTGGGTGAAGGGTTGGACTAGATGACCTACAAGGTCCCTTCCAACTCTGATGATCTGTTATCACTTCATCCATCTGAGTTTCACTAGATCTTTTCCTTCGTGGAAAAGGGAAATCGGACTTTTCAAACAGGATGAATGTCTGACAAATGCAGAGGAAATATTCAGCACAAAAAATATTCAGCACTTGGATTCTATTATCTTATTCTACTGAACCAAAGAGAATTGGGAGTCAATACCTTTTCTTTCTTTCCCCACTTTTTCCGACACTTTTCCCTTCCCTTTTCCCTCCCCTATCTTTCCTATTATTTTCTTTGGCATATTTGTATCTTATATTGTTAATTTAAAAAAGAAAACGGAAAAGGGCCCAAGCAAAGAAGCTGCTACTTTGAAAAATGGCAGAACACCTACGAAAGCAGGAATCTACACACCAAGACAATCTTTTCTTTTCTTTCTTCTTTTGCAAATAACTAATTTGTCGCTGCTCTTTTGCGGAAGAGTCTGAAGGGGGAAAAATAATAATAATAAGGCTCGCAACGGCCCCGCTATTTAAGCAGCTTTCCAGCTCGCAAAGCACACAGACTCTTCCCTCGCACGGCGATAACCGCAGGCACAAGTTCCGTAGCAACAGTGCAAGAACCAATTTCATTCTGCCTCAAGTACATTTAATGGTTACCTAACAAAGACTGCACTGTAACTGGAGAGCCTTTTTATGTGCACCACAATCGTTTAGCCAGAGCTGGCAAGGGAGGGAGGAGGGGGGAACATGGTTCTCAGCTCAATAAGGGCAACAACAGGATGTATATGTAAGTATATATGTACGTGTGTGTGTGTGTGTGTGTGTGTGTGTGTGTGTGTGTGCGTGTATGTATGTATGTACATGTACATATATATGTGTGTGTGTGTATATGTGTATGTGTGTGTATAGATAGATAGATAGATAGATAGATAGACAGATAGATACACATACATACATACATACATACATACATACACACACACACACACACACACACACACACACACACACACACACATATATCCAGCTCCGATGCACCCTGTACCTTCTGGATTGTCAACGCAGATATCTGGCACAGGTGTGCTTGAGAAGAAATGATGCTCAACCTAAAAGACCTAAAAGAAAAGGCTAAGCCTAATAAGAGTGCAGAGAAGAGCAACAAAGAGGACTAGGGGACTGGAAGCTAAAACAAGGAAGAACGGTGACAGGAACTAGGTGTGTCTAGTTTGATGAAAAGAAGGACTAAGGGAGACATGAGAGCAGTCTTCCCATATTTCAGGGGTAGTCATGAAGAAGAGGGAGGCAAGCTATTCTCCAAAGCACTTGAAGCAGAGGTGAGTATTGAGCAGGTTCTGACCAGTTCTGGAGAACTGGTAGCAAAAATCACCCATCCAGAATCTGAATTCAGTCAAAAACCAGGCAAGTAATTGAAGCTGTAAAAATTGTGATAAATCAGATCCCACTTGACTTACCACCGTTAAGTCAAGGATTATTACCTGTAGTGCAACAGAATGGATTGCAGAACAGCCCGGAGACAAGATTAAATGGTGCCAGTGTGGCCTTGAACAGATGCCAACGGCTCATATGTACAGTTTTGCTGTTGAAAAGCAACACGTTGAACAATAATTTGAACACACACTGTAGCTCATGAGAAAGAACAAACCTTGGCAAATTCAGCCTCATTATTTGAACATCATCTCAGCCTGCCTAGTAACTTATTTTCTTCGGCTTTCCTTTGGCTGATTATGCTAATTAATCCACAGACAATATATACATATATGTCCTAAAGAGGACTTAAATGGGAAGAAAAGAAAAAGAAAATTCTGAACGGAAATGATTTTAGATTAGAGGAAGGATTGGGTGGAATGGAGTTTTACATCGTCTATTTTCAAATGGCACAAATTTAAAATCCTATTCTATTGTATTCTTCATTCCAATATTCTATTCTATTCTATTCTATTCTATTCTATTCTATTCTATTCTATTCTATTCTATTCTATTCTACTCTACTCTACTCTACTCTACTCTACTCTACTCTACTCTACTCTACTCTACTCTCTATTCTACCCCACCCTACCCTATCCTACCCCATTCTGTCATGGTTCCATGCCATTCCATTCTATTCCTAGTAAACCTCCATAGCTGAGTGTGGACTTGAACTTGTCCAGCAGCCTAACCATTATATTGCTCTGGCTTGGGATCCAAATTTACCTAAGCACATATTCTCCAGGTGTGTTGGACCTCTAAGCCCCAAAACTCTTAACCAGCATACCTGTTGCCCGTCAACTAGGATTCTTGAAACAGTAGTCCAAATACATCAAGAGTGTCAACTAAAAAGATACTCCTTTGGTTTTTTTAGATGCCAGAAAAAGGGAGTGGCGGGGCGGCGGGGGGAACAGTGCATTCCTTAAGTGCCTAGATAATCCTGCTGGGAGCCCAAAGTTGTCAGAGCGCAAGAATATTACTGGAGAGCATGATTGATGACTCTTGGCTATAGATGTGTCCCATTGGAGAATATACATCCAGGGGATGGGGGGAAGACCAGGGTCAAGGGGGAAACGAATGATGTATTTTAGTATCGGCTGCATCCAGCTAACACCAACATGGCCATTTTTAATAAATCAATTTTATTTTCTCTGAGAGATGTGGCTAGAGACTTATGAGTTGAATGGGGGTGGATTTGTTGGAGTCCTGACAAAGAGGGCATCACAAATGGTTTTAGTATACATCCAGCTCATGTCACTCCATCTCCTTTGAACTGAACTTTATTCTTGGTGATTTGGCCCTAACGTTTTGTTAGCAACATTTAAAGATCTGGTTTCCCACTTCCTTCTTTGAGGTTCTCTTTGCAATTGCTCAGTCTAAACAAGTTTGGGGATTTGTTTTTTTAGCCCTGCCTTGCTTCCTAGGCTGGTTAAGGCGACTTAGGCGCCACCATTAAAACTGGCCATCCTGCTGAAATGTTTTTCAAAGGTGAAAGAACTCACATTTTGTACTTTCTCTATATTTCTCAAAGATCTTTTGCAAAATAAGCTGGACCAGTAAGATTATAAAGTGACAAGTTATGAAGGAACAACAGGTGGAGGAGGAAGAAGAAGAAAAAAAACCATCAAGCATAGTTTAGCCTCCGCTAATCAAACAAAGCATTAAATAAACAATTAGAAGACACCTGTATTTTCTCGAGCTTTTGGGGGGATAGTAGAAAAACATGTTTTTCAACAGAAAGTTTCGGTTCTGCTATCTTGGCCTCCACCCAAGGATCGGCGACTCTCAAAGAACAATTCTGTCCCAGAATTAGCTGCTCCCTTGCTCTGTTAATAATGCCCGTGTCCACAATAGCAATGAAAAATGGATGTTGATTCTGTGATAAGGTAGGAAATGAAGAATCGGCTCTCCGCTGAAAAGCCGCACCAAGCAAGGAAACTCCCAGGCCTGATATAACACCCAAGGCACGATTTCCTCTGATTTAAGAGACCTTTGCAATAAATACATCAAATCAAAGCGGCACAGAAGCTTCCTAGAACGCCTTCCTGCCTTGCTAAAAATTGCTTTTGCAGAAAAACCAGGACTGTTTGCATTGTAAAGAACCGCTTGTCCAAGGCAACGTATGACACCAAAACTACCACGCAGGAAACCCAACACCAACAACAAGAGCTGTGAGCAGAGGTGGGATTCAGCAGGTTCTGACCAGTTCTGGAGAACTGGTAGCGGACATTTTGAGTAGTTCGGAGAACTGGCCAATCCCACCTCTGACTGGCCCCGCCAACCCCATCTATTCTCTGCCTCCCATTGAGTCCCTGCTGATCGCCTGTGTCTTTTTTGGTTGCCTTGCACAGGAGAACGGAGCTGGAAAGCAGGTTAGTGGGGTGGGGAGGGAATGGAGATTTTACAGTAACCTTCCCCTGCCACGCCCACCAAGCCACGCCCACAGAACCAGTAGTAAAAAAAAATTTGAATACCACCACTGGCTGTGAGGTCCTTGGTAATCTCTGAGCTTGGTGGTTTTCTTGCAGACGTTTTATGACCCAACTAGGTGACATCATCATCAGTGCAAGAAGGGTGTGGAGTTCTAGTACTAATGATGTCACCAATTTGGGTGATGAAACATCTGCAAGAAAACCCCCAGCTCAGAGATTACCAAGGACCCCACATTTCAACCCTGAACTACAAACATTCTCCTATATCACAGTAGCTAGAGCTGCGCAGATCATCAAATGTACACTTTGCTTTGATGAATGCTTGGGGGAAGGATGCAAGTGTACCTTTGAAGATCTGGGCAGCTCTAAGTAAACAGTTACTAAACAGATTGTTGTAAGTCAGGGACAATCTGTACATATATAAAGGGTTTTTTCCTCCACTTATCACACGTAACATCAGCAAGTCTAAACTTGGAGTATAGATTCAGAGTACAGAAACGTCTCCAAATGATTTACACATTTTTTTTTTCAGAATCCTTGGTTACCAACCGCATCCAAGGCCTTTCAAGGACCTGGGGAAAAACAGGTACTACCCATCATCCACTGCCTGAACCGAGATGCTTTCCTGCAGGAAAACATGGCTTGAAAATATTTGTGCTTTATTTTTTTTCTTCTTCTCCCAAATACTGTTTCTACTCATGAAAACTGGGTCTTTAATCCCCGTGAATATACTTCTGAGTAAGTCCCATTGAATTTCAAAGGAATTGCTAGTATTTCAGTGCCAGCCCGAAAGGAAAGATAAAAACAGAAGCAGCTGGAATCGTTTATTCCGTCTTTCAATGGGCTTTTGAGAAATTCTGCATAATTAGTTGCTAAAGAAAGCCAGGAATTAGCGAATGAGGTAAAAGCATTATAGAAAAGCTACAGAAGAAGAGAATTAAGCTGGGAACTCGGGAACAACAGGATAACATCACCGGTCTAACGTTTCAACTGTCAGAACCAAAGCCAATTAAAATATCTTGCCAGAGAAAGAAAAATAAAATTTGCAAGAGTGGCAAATATCTGAATATTTCTACAATAAAATCTCAGACTGTGATACTGGATGGAAGAACAAACACAGGTTTCTTATCATAGATTATTGCAGACTGGAGAAGGGAGTGCATCATATACCTGCCCTTGGTTCAAATAACCATGATTTAGTTAGTAATCCCAGTTTGTTTGGTCCAACTAATTTGGTTCCACAGGAATAGAGATGAGGTGAGGAAACTAGGAAATGAACACAAAATTCTAATTCAGGGGAGAGAATTTATCCCAGATTAAGGACTTCATACATTCTCTGGTGGTTGCATCCTAGCCTTCTTTCTTGACCTGGTTCACTGTAGCATGTTTGATTTGGAAACAATGCAGATATATCCTTCATCGCGGTGTTTAATCCAGAGCTTGTAATATAGTCTGCTTAATCACCATCAAACGTCATCTATGAATTCATCAGAACATCTGGAGATGTTTCACAAATGAGGTGACACCATCAAAAAGTTCCCCTGCCCCCCCTTATTGGAGGGACCATGGAAAATGGAAAATATGATTGACTGAAAAATTCAACTGGGGTTGAATCAGGGTTATAGTCACATCGTAGGCAACACCAGAATGGCTTTGTAGTTTATTTTAAAAAAAACAAAGCCCTGATGGGTTTGTTGCTTATGCAATGAATCAGCACTGTGGCTTCTGAATCACAATTTAGGATCTACACTGATGGGAAACATTGCATTGAATATGTCCACCCACCACACCATGCCATGGTTCATCTGACCACAACAGTTGTAGAAACACCGTTAGCTGAATTTGTATAACATGGCAAGCTGTAAACCATGATTTAAAAGCAACAATGGCTGTAACAAAGCCTAAGTCAAACTCAAGCCAAGCTGGTTCTAGTTTAATATCCTATACACATACATCAGGCCTCAATAGCCGATTTAATGCTATATTCAGTTGCTCGTTTGACTCAGACTAAAAGCCATCTTCTAATAGCTGTAAAGTGGAGGGAAATAAGTTTCATATTTTCAGAGCTGATTGATATCCTACTGGTTGTTGTTTTTTTAAAGCAATTCTTGAATTTATCCCACAAATACATAGCCCACCATTTAAACATAAGATCTCCTTATTTTCCATCCCACACTGATTACACTCCTGTCTTCACAAGTCCAACCCCTTAGGCATCAAAACCTTTTCAGAATTGGTGTCTTCATGCCAAACCTTTCTGTGGCTGTCATAGAAAATGTTCTGTTCTTTTCAAGGACACTGGCACAGTTCTGAAGCGCGGGGGAAACTTATAAATTAAACACGTTGCTTTCGTGGTGTGGAGACAATAACTTGGTCCTCAACACCAATAAGACCAAGGCGCTCATAGTGGACTATAGAAGGAACAGATCGGACATCAAGCCCTTGCTTATCAATGGAGTCTGAGTGGAGCAAGTGGCCAGTTTTAAGTTTCTGGGTGTTACCATAAAAGAGGACCTGACCTCGGGTTACCCACATTGCAGCCTGGTCAAAAGGGCCCAGCAGAGATTATACCAACTGAGACTTCTCAGCTCTGAATGAAAAACTGAATGAAAAACTGCTGGTGACCTTCTACCGCTGCACCATAGAGAGTATCTTAACTTTCTGCACCTCTGCATGGTTTGCCAATTGCACAGTGGCAGATGGGACAGCACTCCAGAGGGTAAACGTCATTGCCCAGAAGATCATTGGTTGTCCTCTCCCCTCTTTGGAAGAGCTTCATAGCTCCCACTGCCTTAAGAAAGTTCAAAACATTCTCAAAGATCCATCTCATCCTGGGCACCGCTTTTTTTTTGAACTATTACCATCTGACAGATGGTACAGGATAATAAAAACAAGGACAAATACGCTGAAAAATAGCTTCTATCTCAGGGCAGTAGTTCTTTTGAATTCTACTGCATAGTGCAATGTTGGTGTGGTGTTAGGAGATTTGAATTCAATGTATAGAATGTGTGTTTGTGTTTATTTTCATAGTTACAACGTACACTGAAGATGGTATTTAATTTCATTGTATGAAGTGCAATGACAATAAACTGAACTAAACTAAACTAAATATTGAAAAACCCAAAAGAGACCTGCCTACTTATCAAAAAGTGCTAAATTCTAATATAAAAGGTAAGGATGTAACTCCAGGGTAGAATTATGAATCTGCTGGGGACCAATCCGCTGAAGAAGCTTCTTGGATAAGAAGCAAAACATCTTCAAAGAAAAACCAGAAAGTCCAGTTGCCTCTTGAAAAAAGCACCTTTGGGTCAATCAGAAGAATGTTCTCCAAGTTTGGGGATCTTTAAGACATGAGGACTATTACAACTGTCAAGGTTGAGATACATTGAGTCAGAATTTTTATAATTTTTATCTTCCAGTTGTCACTGAACCTAAGATTTGAGCATATTGTTACATGGTGCAACTAATTGCTAAATATTCACTCTTATAATGTATTCACATGCCAACGTAAGGAAGGAAACTGAGTAGGATAATGAGTAGGATAATGAGTAGGATAAGAGAAGCAGTAAAGAGAGGTGCAAAGTATAATAGAAGTCTTGAGTTCACACACACACTAAAACAACATGGTTGCTGAATAAACCACAACTGGATGGATTTACACAACATACTGTATATCTTGTCTAGCTTTGGGTTAGCGTGATAAGTTACATCTATCAACAAATGAACTTCCCATAACTATCACAAATGGGCTTTTTAAAGAGGCAATTGGACTGCCTTATTTTTCTTTGAAGATGTTTCACTTCTCATCCAAGAAGCTTCTTCAGCTTCTTCAGAGCTGAAGAAGCTTCTTGGATGAGAAGCAAAACGCCTTCAAAGAAAAACCAGAAAGTCCAGTTGCTTCTTGAAAAAAAAAGCAACTTTGGGACAATTATGACCTGGATGAACTGAGAATCTCCACAGACATGTCCCATAACTAGCTTTCCATTAGAGACGGCATGGCAGAGAGTAGCAGGAGAAATGTGGAGGGGTGTTTTTATTTTTATCCAGATTACAGGACAAGAGAAAACATTTTGGGTTCGGATCCATCCAGGCTCCCCAACCAATTTCTAAATTAGTTCATGAAAGTACCTCTGTCATTTGCACATAATGGTACATGCTCTTCAGAGCTCTACCACCCCTGTAAACTCACATTGTTTGCGCCACATTTCATGTATTCGTCAGAGGGAAGATTTGCTCAGCTGAGGTCAAGTCTTGCATTTGGAAACAGGTCCTGGCAAGTAGGATCTTCCCTCCACATAGTTTGTGTGCTCTGTTGTTTGTCATTCCTCATACCAAGTGGGGACAATTGCACCGTTTTTACAGACTCCTCACATCCTGGACATAAACCGTTCCAACTCCTATCCTCAAAATGACATTATAGAGCACTGCACGCCAGAACGACTAGACACAAGGACAGGTTTTTTCCCCAAAGCCATCACTCTGCTAAACAAATATAATAGTCCTCAACACTGTCCAACTATTTACAAAGTACCTTATGATTCTTGTCTCTTGACGAATGTATCTTTTCTTTTATGTACACTGAGAGCATTTGCACCAAGACAAATTCCTTGTGTGTCCACTCACACTTGGCCAATAAAGAATTCTATTCTATTCTATTTGTCCGGCATGAAAAGTCAGCATTGCACACCCTAAGAATTCTTACAGAACGAGAGCAAGTCTGGTATAAGGAAATCCTTTGTTTTCTTACAAGCCACAATCCTGCAGAGTAGAAGGGACCCCAAACCCACGTGAAAACATACACAGGCAGGAAGCTGAGCCTGTCATGTCCAAGAGAGGCCATATCCCATTAGGGACCTACGGACAGAGATCTGGGATTGCAACCTTTCTTGTGTGATTTGATTGACACCCGGCATTTAGATGGTCAATTTAGATGGGGAAGCAGCTACGCAAAAAGACCTGTTGTGACATGACAACAAGGAAGAGCAAGATGTTTTAGTTCAAAGTTGCACTCAAAAGCATATAGTAGTAGTCCTCCATTTACAACCATAATGTAGTCCCTCCTTTAAGGTTGTAAAGCAGATCATCTGTGTGACAACAGATAGATGGACAGTTTTACAACCTTTTTTTTTTGTGGCAGTTGTTAAATGAATGCCACGGTCACTAAACAATACACAGCAGTTAGTAAGTGACCCTATTATTCACCATGGACCCATTTCCTTCAAACTGAAGGTAAATGGTAGTTTGGAGCCAAAACATTGTAAAATGTGGTCATGTGAGCACAGAAGATGCTGAAAATGGGCCAGCTGATGCCCGGTGGAAATGGAGTCATGTGATTAGGGGGGAAACAGCCATCGGAACTTCTGAACCAGACAGTAAGTACCCTTGGAGAAGTCCACCATACTTCAGCAACCTCAGTAAGTCCAACTTCAGTAAGTCCAGAACTCTCTGTACGCATTCACGTCGCCTAAAATGAAGCACGTGTTTTTCTTTAGATGCACTTTTTTCAAATTACAAACCTGTTCAAACCTGCTAACGGGGTCATTGACTCAAAGTTATGTTAGGTAAAGGTAAAGGTTCCTCTCACACATACGTGCTCGTCGTTTCCAGCTCCGGGGGGCAGGGCTCATCTCCGTTACAAAGACGAAGAGCCAGCACTGTCCGAAGACGTCTCCGTAGTCATGTGGCCGGCAGGACTAAATATCAAAGGCACAGGGAACGCTGTTCCCTTCCCACCAAAGTGACCCCTATTTTTCTACTTGCATTTTTACGTGCTTTCGAACTGCTAGGTTGGCAGAAGCTGGGACAAGGAGCGGGAGCTCACGCCATGACACCGAGGTAGGGATTCGAACCGTCGAACTGCCAACTTTTCTGATCGACAAGCTCAGCGTCTTAGCCCCTGAGCCACCACGTCCCATTCAAACTTATGTTGCTGGGAAGCAATTTTGATGAGAGAGTTCTCCTTCTGGCAAACCGAATCGGGTTTCCAACAATAAATGCTCCCTCCAAAACGAAAGGCTGGAAATTTATGTCCCCCTCGGCAGCGGTTCCACGTAATGCGATGCTTGCCCAGAACAAAAATTTGCAATGTTTCCCCTGGCCAACTCCCCACCCCCCCAACTTGGCTTCTTCAGCCACGAAAACATTTCAGAGAAGTACGATTTCCCTTCTGTTTATTTTGCGACGTGTTACATCGATGCCGAGAGGCTTACAAAAAGGCAGAAGCGGCTCCACCAAACGGAAATGATCTTTAAAAAGGGAAACAAACCAGGATGATTTGAGGAGCAGATCACACTACAGACTGGTTAACAGATGTCACTTGGTAAAATATTGGCTCCCTCACACTCCGAGACAGAGGCGTGTCAACAGCGGGCCGGAAGGTGCCTGGATTCTGCCCACTGTAAGATGGTTTTCAAATTGCTAATTGATTGCCCCCTTTTTGCAAAACGCACAACGTCCCTGTAGTGCTGAGGGCTGGAAATAGTAAGGTCGGGCTGCTTTCCCATTTAACACTTGTCACGTTTTCGAAGCCCTGATGCACAATACTGGCAAGAACTTGGGGAATCAGAAACGGGAGGAAGAGGCTGTGTCCATGCAACAACCCATTCAGGGTAAACTCAGCCACGGGGTGTCTAAATTAACCCAACATGTCAGGTTTATACTGTACAATGAATCATAAATGAACCACAGCCGCCCTAGAGGAACATGAGATGCCAAGCCACCAGTGTGCCAATCGCGTTTTAGTTTGTATACAGCGAAGTAAAACTGAACCCTCTTTGCCCTCGTAGCATTTTATGAGACAGATTTAAGCCGGAACTTGGTTTAATGCTGTGTGAAAAACCAACTAGGAAGGTTTGTAAGACTTCCTATCAAGGCAGACCCCTCATCGAATACAACAAATATTCTACGTGAAGGTTGTGAAACATACGTTAACACAAACGAACTGCTACTGATCAAAATTGCTAAAACTGTTGGGTCTTTTGCAAGGCTGATGTACTGCCCTGGAAGCTGTCCCCAGACAAATATATCACACACACACACACACACACACACACACACACACACAAGATGACAGTTCCTCTTGGAGTGAAGATAAGTATCTGTGCATGCATATGTGGCAGAGAAAACCAGGAAGAACTTTTGAATCAGATACAAGACTTGCAAAAGCCACGTCTGCCTTAACACCCCACCACCACCAAAAAAAATATTGTTGTGTTCATGCCAACTTGTTTTACCAAGGACCTCGCCTGGAAGTTTTGCACAACCTCACCTTATATTAATCTGGGGAAGCTTCAATTGGCTGGTTTGTATTTTGCAGCTGGCACTGGCCTATTGTTGCACACCTGAAAGCCTATTTGATTTAGGGTGGTACGCGACCTTAGTCAACTACAATGAATTCATCAAATCCTGG
Source organism: Pseudonaja textilis (assembly GCF_900518735.1). Next base: position 2,400,149 of record NW_020769373.1, on the reverse strand, counting down.
TTAAACAAATGATGGTTTAACGCAATGTGCGTTTCCCACCCGGGCAGTCTAGTTCCAGGATTCACATGGATATGGCACGCAGGCTTCCTTATTTTGGAGCAAGGTTTTTACCTGCTCAAGCCAAGATTATCTATGATCATTTTCCCAAGGTGACTTTGGAGCACCATCACTCCACCAGCCTTCGGCCCTGTTGCTCTTCAACCTCCATAAACCCTCAAAAGATCTGAAATTCGCTCATTCCCCAAAAGCACCCATTTGGGAACGTTCCTTCTTAAACTATGATTTCTGGCTTATTCGGCAAACAGAATGGAAGACAGTTATCCGTTCTTTTACCTGCCAGCCCATCCTAACACCATCGTCTGCTCCAGGATGCAAGACCCTTCTCCTAGATTCAGCACCCTCTGTATCGAGATAATACATTTTTTTGTCTGCTTTAAATCATCAAGCACTGCTGTTGTTTGGGCAGGTACCCAAGTTGTGTACGCATACACAACATCTCCAGGAAGATGGAAGTATTCCAAGAAGCCACAATACAATCGAGATCAAGTGATGTACTAATACCACTCTATAAAGCCTTAGTAAGGCCACACCTACAATACTGCATCCAGTTGTGGTCACCACACTATAAAAAAAGAGGTTGAGACTCTAGAAAGAGTGCAGAGAAGAGCAACCAGGTTGACGAAGGGATTAAAACATATGAAGAACAGTTACAGGAACTGGGCTTGGCTAGTCTAGTGAAGAGAAGGACCGGGGAGACAGGAGAGCAATCTTCCAATATTTGAGGGGCTTCCCCAGAGAGGAGGAAGGGATAGAGCAATTTTTCCAAAGCACCTGAAGGCCAGATAAGGAATAATAGATGGAAACCAATCAAGAAATAAGGAGAAATTTTCTGACAGGGAGAACAATCAACCCACGGAACAGAAGTTGCCTTTGGATGTTGTGGGAGGTTCATCACGGAAGCCTTTCGAGAAAAGACTGGACTGCCCTCTGTCAGAAATGGGGTAGGGTCTCCTGCTTGGGCAAGGGGGTTGGACTAGATGACCTACAAGGTCCCTTCCGACTCTGTCCATCTGTGATGCTACCTTCAGCAAGGGCATCGCTGTAGGTCAATGCCCCCCCCCCTGCCTCTCCAGCATCCCACTCAAACTCAGCCCCTCCCCCCACCTTCCCCAGCCAGGCAAGGACCAGGGCAGATGGGCAGGTCTCCAGGTGGGCAGGGCCACCTCTCTCTTTCTCCAGGACCCCTTCCCCACCCTAAGGGACCCTCAAGGCAAACCAGCCGGGCCCAGGTCTGGAAAGCCTCAAGATGGGGAAGGGAGGTGGGCGACCTTGGGGTCCTGCTCTTTTTCCCTCGTTTCCCCGCCCAGGTGGCGAAACCCCCCCCCCCCCCCCTCCAAAAAGCGCCCCCACCCACCACCACAATCGCCACCGCCG
>NW_020769373.1:2356291-2393715 GCF_900518735.1 Pseudonaja textilis | reverse complement strand
AGGGAGGGAGGGAGGAGGAGATGGGAAGGAAAGAGATAGATGGACAGACATTAGAGAGGGATGGATGGATGGGAGGGAGAGGGGAAGGAGGAAGGCAAAATGCAGAAAAAAGAATTGAAAAAAAAATAGAAAAAGAAGCTTCTGATTTTCAAATATTAGACACACACTTGTATTTATGATATAAAAGTCTAATTAAAGAATTATGTATGTCGAAGATGTCACTTTCTTGAAAATGCCTCCTCTTGTCTTTTTTTTTTCCTTTTTGTCCTCTTTGAAGAGCTAATATTTCCCCATCTTATCCATATCAATGTTGCTAATTTTATTAGTATTATGATTAACGGTAGCCTCCTTGTTGAACTTCTCTGGTTCTCACTGATCTTTATTAAATGATTTATTTTTTTTACATAAATCAATTTCCCAACCCCACTGGGTGGATTGCAAACATACATTGGATCGGCTGTGTAAGGTACTACTACTGCGTGTCCTCTTAGCCTAATGGGGAGGTGTTTAAAATAAAAATTAGGATTATACTGCGATCTTAGTGGGTGACAGAGAATATTTTAAAAGCGCTTTCGGTTCATTCAACGCAGGGTGAAGAAGCGGACATTCTTCTAGCCAACATTGCTCTGCTACTCAACTCCCAGAGGCTCTCTTGACATCGAATGAAATGCAATTATCAAGAGAAAAAAAATTGTGTGTGCGCGTGTGTGTTTTTTTTTTAAAGAGGCTCTTCATCCCTCCTCGGAGATGACAATGCTGCGTGTTGTCTACAAGCATCTCATTGGGGAGAAGGAGGAATCAGCATCAGCGGATCAAGCCAACCCTGTAATCTCCATATGAATATCTGCCTTTCTTTTTAACTAGAGAGGAAGCAGCTTTATCAGGCCTGCTGACTGCAGAAGCAGCACCGTCTATTCTTGGCGATATCCTTTCATTTCCTGTGCAAATACATCAAATTAGAAGTGCCTGGCTACTGTCTCTTTGACTCTTCAACTAGCCAGGTTCCCTCCCTTGTTTAGATTACAAAGACTCCTTTATTTGCTGACCACCTGTTTCTCTGGCAGATGCTCATTCTTATGCCCCCCCACCCCAACAAAGGAGCCCACCGATGTGCCTCTTTTATTAAGGCTGACCATTTTCTGGAGGGAGGACAATGGTCAGGGAGGGGCGCTGGTTTTATTTATTCATTCATTCAATTTATGTAGGAAAAAGTAGCCATTTCCCCAGGCTTCTCAACGTAGTAGGAGAGACGGAGGAAGTTGGTGCGACTCCTTGCTGAGGATGGATTCGTTCGCTAACGTTTGATTTAGCCCCAGGGCTGTGGCTAAAACATTGGGCTTGTGGGCTAGAAAGGTAGCAGCCCGGGTTCGAGACCCCCAGCGCCACATGATGGGGTGAGCTCCCGTTCCTTGCTCCAGCTCCTGCCAACCTAGAAGCTTGAAAGCATGCAAATGCGAGTAGATAAATAGATACCACTTCGGTGGGGAGGTAACAGCGCTTCGTGATGTCATGCTGGCCACGTAACTATGGAAATGTCTTCAGACAACGCTGGCTCAATGGCCTTGAAACAGAGATGAGTACAGCCCCTTTGAATTGACAATGACTGGTGGAGTAAAATCTGCAGGGACTCCTTGGTTTACTTAATAACTCATCATCATTATCATCATCTTTTAATGACCCCATAATCCCTTTCGGGTGGAGTCTGGGCAACTGAATGGAGTGAAGTGTTTACTGGCTGGATGCCTTTCCTGGTCGCCAATGCGGAGTTTTGTTCAGCAAATGTATTCTCATTGTGCCCAGAGAGAGAGAAATATTGGCCTCTATCTAGAATCGAACTCACAGCCTCCTGACTGTAAGACGAGAGCTCCGCCTCTAGGCCACTGCACCACTCCCTTAGTTTACTTATAACTCCGGCCCATAAAGGACAAGTTTATCACGGTTAGATTAAGATTGACCACAAATACGCAAAGTTGGAGCTCCAGAATGATGCAGTACATTAGTTCTGACTTACTACAATTCGTTTAGCGACCGTCTGAAGTTTCAACGGCACTGAAAAAAGTGACTTACGACCAGTCCTCACACTTACAACCATTGCAACATCCGCACAGTTGGCTTGAGATTAAATAATAGGCAGACTCCTCTTGTCACTTAAATACATCGTCCTTCCTGTTTTACTAAACTGGACGCACTTCAGACGAAGGGGTTCGTTGCTATAAAGCCATTTTTTAATGAGGTAATTGGACTGCGGCTGTTACCTTGGGAACAGGGCTGAGTAACCTTTATGTATTGCTTTTAAGTTAAAATGAACTTGTCTGTGTACTGCCTTCTACAAGCATATTGCTGATGTATTTTTGTCTCTCCAAGGTGTTTGCTGATTCGAACGGTGATTGTAGAAGAGCAGAGAGGCAGCACCTGTTTAGGCTAATAGCTAAGGCTAAGAAACCAGAAGACTATGAGTTCTAGTCCTACCTTAGGCACAAAGCCAGCTGGGTGACCTTGAGCCAGCCCCTTCCTCTCAACCCTAGGAAGGAGGCAATGGCAAAGCACTCTCTGAAAAACCTTTGCCAAGGAAACTGCAGCAGCTCGTCCAGGCAATCAGACAAAATTGAACACAAGGGGGAAAAAAGTTACAATCAGGTTATCAGTTAGTCTCCTGTAATTATTACTCGGAACAGGTAGGGCGTTCTGCGTAATGTTAGATCCCTTGCCAGAAATTTTTTTTTAAATCTTTTAGAGAAATCTAATTTGAAGCAAAAATGTGCTCTAGTTTCTTGCTGTAATTTTAATGGACCAGCACCACCTGTTGGTCAGCCAAGGACATTGCAGGTCCTCTAAACACCGCTTACCTAGCTTGGTCCAGACAGTTGGGAAACCAATCCACAAACTTGGAGAACCAATCTTCATCCACATGATCCTACACCCGAGCTACAGATATTCCCCACTATTGCAAACATTGCAAGTATTTTAGTGCATTAGGTTCTGTCTCTCTCTCTTTAGTATTTTTTAAAAAACTCAAATTAGATTGGGTTGCTCTCTTGGAAGATGGATTAATTGCCCCAAAGGGCATGGAAGCCACATGCCTCTATGCTATCAGGAGATTGCCAGGGTGTCATTACTATTATTATCTTCACAGAAGGGCAATGTAGGTTTTTGGGAGCATTCTTTCTCTCACAGACAGAGCTTAGCGATTGATGTTTGATCAAGCAGCCATTTTGTAAGACAGAAAGCCAGGTGCGTTGACCTTTGACCTCCTCGGACGGCCCGTTTTGAAAACTCTTGTTCTTCATTTTACAAATCCAGATATGCTGCTCATTCATTCAATTAACTTTTAGGTTTGGATGACCTATTCACCTGCAGGACAAAGATCTTGGCTAGTTTGCAGTTCATACTGTATTTCTGTTGAGATTCTCAATCCTCCAGGTCACAGTTGTCCCAAGAGGCAACTGGACTTCCTTGGTTTTTCTCTGAAGACATTTTGCTTCTCTTCCAAGAAGCTTCTTCAGCTCTGACTGAATGATGGGGGAATGGAGAGCTGAAGAAGCTTCTTGGATGAGAAGCGAAACCTCTTCAAAGAAAAACCAAGAAAGTCCACTTGAAAAAAGCACCTTTGGGACAGTTTAAACTGCAGATACATAAACGTTGGTTTATCACAAACTGCACAGCTTATTTGATGGGGGTTTCTTGGGAGGAGGCTAGTTTGAAATGACATACCTCACCCTTTGGGTGACATGGGTCAGTTATCTTTTCAACCAGGATACACAGGGGTGGGCTTGAAAGATTTTAGTGTTGGGTTGCTGGGTGCGCATGGCCTGGTCGTCCTCCTGCACCACAGTGGGGAGGGGGCTATTTTTGCCCTCCCTGGGCTCCGGACGCTTTGGGAGGGAAGGAGCGGGGGTGGGTGGCACCAGCCAGGAGTGGGATTTGAAACGTCTACCCAAAAGCTACTTGGGATAATCAGGGCTCTGTGAATTTTTGCTTCCCTCTGTTTATTGGGTCTGCAAACAGACTCATGATTACAGTGTTCCTCGCTGGCCAAACACCCCTTTCTCTGGGATGAGAAATACACCCTTGACTTCAAAGGAAGGACCAATTCCATTCACTCCTCCACTGAAATGTGTGGGCTGTTTCCTCCCATGGCAGACATGGGGAGGAAAAAAAAAAAAAAGCAAAAGAACTGGAATTTTGCAAATGTATCAGCAATGAAAGGCTGGGCCAGGCACAAGTGCAAAATGCGCCCCATTGCAAATTACCATAGCGGAATTAAAAGCTGGTTTTAAAAAGCAAAACAAACATGATACGCCCCCCAGGCTAATGGATTTAGCCTCCAAGTAAGTCCATTTCTATACTCTATACCTTTTCTGCAACTATGGCCCAGCCCAGCCAAGTTGGATCACCATCAAACGGACAACTCTTCCAGAAATTGCTAGCCAAGGGGTTTCTTTTTGGTTTTTTTTATGGTAAGTTTTCACACGACATGTAATGTGCGACTGAAATTTAATCAGATATTTTACTTTATGCATGCAATCCCGTCAAAATTGGCTGTCTTGTCCCCATTATTTTGAGTAGGGTTATTGGTCAGGGAAAAGTTGGGCAGAGCACTAACAATTGGTAGGAACTCAGTAGAAAGCAGAACGTACAACAGCCTGGATGGAAAACTACAATGTAAACGCTTAGGAACTGGTGTGCTGGAAGAGAACTGTAGATTTTATTGATAAAAGTTAAATTAAGTATACCAAGTTGGGATATAGAGGATATTTCAAACTCAAAACTACGTTGCAAAACGTAGGTATTGCAAGTGTTCCCATTTTAAGAGCTCGAAGAAACTTTTGACTGTGGTGAGAATTCTGTCATAAGGTTGGAACTTGTAAGATTCAGCCACAACCCAGACGTTATAGATTTGTAGCTCAGGGTTGAACTTTGAGGCCCTTGGTGCTCTCTGAGCCTGGTTTCCTCACAGATGTTTCATTGCCAAACTAGGTAGCATCATCAGCGTTGACACTGATGTTACCTAGTTGGTAATGAAACATCTGCAAGAAAAGCTCCAAGCTCAGAGAGCACCAAGGACCTCACAGCAATTCTAAAATGACATTTTGAGAGTGCTTTCTTGTTTCAAACTTGGAGCAGAAACATTTGTCATTTCACCCCCAATTCCCAGTAAAGTTAAGACAACTGCGTAAAGGGCACATATTCTTTTAATGTTCCCTTAGGACACCTTTGCCCAGTAGATCAAGTTTTCGTCAACAGGTTTTGTATTTTTTGAGATGGGAAATTCTGCTATTCAACATCCAAGCTGTAAGTCTATCAATGGTTAATTTGGTCATTTTGGAGAGTTGGTTGGTAAAATAAAAAGTGGTGAGGAAAAAAAAAATAGCACATGCCTTAAAACAGAAAATAGATGCCATGAATGATAAAACGTTGTTGAAACATTTATTTTTATATATATATATTTCACAAAATTTTTCACAAAAAAGTATTGAAACTCAAAAAAGGAATTAGATTTGAATTGAATACAGAGATGAAGTGTACAAGATAAATGAGCAGGCAAAAATTAAAAAGGTACTGAAAGTGATTTTGTTTTTTAACTTCAGATTGAAAAAAGATGAACAGTTCAACTGTTCGGTTTAAATAAAGATTTGCTAGATATACATGTGTTTCATGAATACCAATGCTGGTTATTTGAGGCAAGTAAAATTCCTCAATTTTTTCCTTCATGCTTTTTTTTTCTTCTTCTTCTTCTTCTGTTAGAAAGATACTGTTTACAAAATGAAACTTGAGCAGTCCAGGAAAAGCTATTTTTCCATTAAAATTTATGAAAACCATAAATTGAGACAAACCTAAGATTCCCAATGGAATCAAGATTATCTTCCCGCTACCACCACATTAAAATAATCACATGCTTATTGGAACACCAATCTCTGCAACCTGATAGGGCACCTATTTCCAAGGAAGAGGGTGATTTTTCCGAAAAATTGAATAAAAAACTTGAGGGTGGTGCAGTAATACAGACTGGTGTATTACATTTGTTAACAGCATTTTAAAATGGCAGCTGATAATAATAATACTGGATTAAAAATTTAGAATTTTGTTCCCAAAACAGAGGGTAAGGGTAGGCCTACAGTTATAAAACGTATGTTTAACTCCAAATAAATATTCTGATAATGAATAATGTGAATCCTTGTGACAAATTCTAGTTCACGAAAGGCGTTTGGTTTTTTTTAAAAAAGTGACTGGAACAAAACATAACTAAAACTCTGTCAAGTTAACACCTTTTTCCAAATTTTTAAAAAAATGCCTAGGGTTTTAGACGATTAAGGTATTTTGAATTTTATTTTTCCCTCCCCTTTCTGTGCTTTGAAGTCAAAATGCTTTATCATCTAGCGTTATTTTATTATTATTTTTCAGTCATGACAGTTTTTGGTCGTGTTGCATTATTATAATTATTATTTACTTTAAAAGCTTTTGCACTTTACCGAGTGCCAACTTCAGGTTGGTCTGCGATTTATAAAAGAAAACATCTAAAAGTCAGTATTTCTCTGGGAAAGAAAAAGAGTTGCCTTCATTCTCCAGACCACATACACCCAAATAATCTTACATTCGGAATACACACTTTCCTCTTTATAAAGAAAAATAAAATAAAAAGTTACAGTAAACGTCACTTTTACATTCTATCCATTAAAGTGCTCCTTTGTCTGGTTTTTTTTTTTTTTTCCTTTTCTTCAGATAAAGCAAGTGACTGCAATTCAACTCCTTCCATTCTGCATTCACAACACAAATTTCCACTTCTGTCTTAAAATCCAAGGCCTGCCTGAGCTAGGAAACCATCTTAGGAAGTGGGAGAATTTCAGGAAGAATTAACACGGCTTGTTGCCTCTTTAGACAGCATTAGACGATGCCGTCCCATTATTGAAGACTCTTTTAATTCTCTCTTTAAGGGTGGATTTAAAAAAAATCTCTGAAAAGGGAATGAGGTAACATTCAGGGTTTTTTTTTTTTTTCTTAAAAGAGAAAAGGAAACAATTCAACCATGTGCATTAACAATTCTCCTTACTTTTTCTTTTTTAAAAGGAAAGCTATAAAGCTGCAAGAGAAGGGAAATTTTTTTTTCTTTAAAAAAAGAAATTCAGGATAAAAGCATGCAGAAAAATAAAATAAAATTGGAATTACACCACCTTTTCCCCAATCTAGTGCTTTTTTTTTAAACAAAAATGTTGATTTACAACTCTCATTGCCTCTCAGCCAGCATTAAGTGTAATGAAAATTGTAGCCCAACGTATGTGGAAACACATCAGAGGGATTTTACAAGGAAGACTTAAAATACAGAGGTCATCAAGAGGTTGAGTTTTGTCCCCCTTAACTCAGCAACACATATCCCTTCCTTTAATAAAGTTAACTGGGTTTCCTATTTTGAAAGCAAACAAACCATGATTTCCCATGAAAGCTAACCTGGAATATCCCATCGCCTGAGTGATGATGGCACTTTAAAAAAAAAGAGAGAGAGAGAGTTTTAAGTCTGTTTCTGTTTTCCTTCCCCAGAGTGGAATGCCAGATCAGAGTTGACGATAGGTGGTATTTGTATATTTTATAAACAAGCATTTGCCCTGGCATCGATCTTCTTCTTTTGATCATTTTTCCTTTTTTTTTTCCCTTCAGAGAACCAATTTGTGCCCTCTCAGGTCAATGTGCTATTAAATGATTTCAATGCTGAAAGGGAAAAAAAAAAACATGACAAAATGCTGAACTGTTAATCATTCGCTACATTTGTCCGTTGTTCAGATGACAATTCAGCTCTCGGTACTTTTGTGTTGAGGTTGTTTTTCAATGAAAACGCATCGTCGGGGAGAGGGGAAGAAATTTTTTTTCTATGAATTTAAAACGGTAAATGTTATGTAGAAAGTATTTAACAAATCCACTATTACAAATGGTCAAATTTGCCCTATGGTCATATATATATATACACAATAAAATGGCGGACGTTTGCAAAAAAAAAGTAATTTTTAAAATTATCATGCGAGGATTCACTCTCTTTTTTGAACTTTGGATTGCCCTCAAATTACATTTTCCTCCTGGGTTTTTTTGTATTTTTGTTTTTGTTTTTTTTTTAAATCCTTTTGTTTTATTTCAGTTAATTACCAAACCTTTAAATACACTATTATCTACCCCTAGAAGTCAGCTCCCGAAGCTGATGGGATATATTTATTTTACATTCAAGCTTTTTATATATCTAAACAACCCTGTTGTAGCATATGATTTACTGGAGAAGCAGCCTTGTCCTCTTCTTCCTCCTCCTCCTCCTCCTCCCTCCCACCCACTTTTTTATTTTTTATTATATATATATATATATTTTTTTGCAGTTATTCAGTCTTCATGATCGTTTTTTTTCGTGGCGAGCTGGAAAAAACAAATTTTAAAAAAAATAAACTAAAACTAAAATGCGTTGCTAATCAACGTTCCAACAGTCTTCAGACTCCAGAAGGATCTTGGAAATCGTTTTGTCCAAGTTAATTCTCGTAGCATGAGAGAGCATTGCACACAGGGGAGGGGAGGGAAAGAAGTCCAACCGTCGAGATAGGAAAACTATCTACATAACTCTGAAAGCGCAGCGTCCCTCTTGTGTTTCCGTTTTTTCCCGTGGTAAAATTGTTGTGGCTTAGTGCCCTGGTACTGTTTGTTCGTCACCAAGGTACCATGGCTGGAATTTCCTGGACCTTGGATGCTTTTGTTGGAAGAAGAAGTGCGCAAGAGCCTCATGGATCCGTGCTGTGGGGTAGAAAAGTAGAGACAGAGAGAGAGAGAGAGAGAGAGAGAAAGGGTGAAGACCTGCTCCGTAACAAAAGCAAATGGCGTTAAGAAAGCAACTGGGTCTTAGTGGGGAAGGTATGAGCTAGAAACTGGGAAATGGGGAGTTCTAGACCTTAGGCATGAAAGCCGGCTGGGTGACTTTGGTCCAAACATTAGGAGCCTGTGAGAGTTCTGGTCCTGCTTTAGGTTATGAAAGCCAGTTGGCGACTTTGGGCCAATCACCTGGTAGCTGGGAGTTCTAGTCCCATTTTAGGTGTAAAAGCCAGCTGGGTGACTTTGGGCCAATCACCAGCAGATGGTGCATTCTAGTCTTGCCTTAGGCATTAAAGCTGGCTGGGTGACTTTGGACCTATCACTAGGAGACTGGGAGTTCTAGTGCCATTGTAGGTGTGTAAGCTGGCTGCATGACTTTGGCCAATCATCAGGAGATGGTTAAGTTCTAGTCCTGTCTTAAGCATGGAAGCTGGTTGGTTGACTTTGGGCCAATCACCAGGTAACTGGGAGTTTTAGTCTCATTTGAGGTGTAAAAGCCAGCTGGGTGACTTTGGGCCAAACACCAGGAGATGGCGAGTTCTAGTCCTGCCTTAGGCATGAAAGCTGGCTGGATGAATATGAGGCAATCTCTCTCTTTCAGACGAAATTATTTACTTTATTAAATTTATCATTTAATTATACATTTCTCTCTACAAAGCGACTCTTATCTCACAGAGTTGCTGTGGGGAAAACAGGAGGAGGCATATTAGGTATTGTTCGCCACATTGAGGTGCTTATAAAGTAATACAAGGCGGGATTTAAAAACAACCTAATAAAATGAATTTAAGGGTGTTCGTCCGGCTGTTCGCATCACATGTTAAAAGAGTGAGATGACCAAGGCTCAGTTCAGCTCAATTTTTCTTAGTGGGAAGGGGGGGGGGACCGCAATTATTCCCAGAATGCAGGCTTAAGTCATCCCAAGCTGGGTTTAAGCGCAATGTTCTAGTGTTCTGATGGCAAACCTATGACACGCATGCAGGGGTGGGATTTTACCAGTTCGTACCTATTCGCTAGAATTGGCTGTTAACATTCTAAGCCGTTCGGAGAACCGGTTGTTAGAAGAAATTACCGGACTAATCCTGTAAGGAAGGCAGGAAGGAAACATTCTGGTGTTGCTTACAGAAACTGCCTCTCCACTAACCCTTATTACATTCTTGGCAGGACTAGACTTCCTGTCTCAGGAACTTCTCTGGAGGTTTTTTCCCTCCTTTGCTGGTACTTTGCTTGTGTGGAGTGACCATTCAAGGTTACAATGGCACTGAAAAAAGTGACTTAGGACCATTTTTCACACTCACGACTGTTGCATCCCCACAGTCATGAGAGGCCAGGCAAGGAGATGCGTGCCTCGATGTGAGTGATGTTGAGTTGGCCTCGCCCAGCCAATAATATGACCACCAAGCCATGGCCACCCAGTCACAGGACCACCAAGCCATGGCCACAGAACCAGTGGTTAAAATTTTTGAATCCCACCCCTGTACGCATGCCAGAGGTGGCAGGGCCCGCTCTGTGGGCACGCTAGCCATCAGCCCAGCTCAGCTCTGCTGCGCATACGCACCTTCGGCCAGCCAGCTGGTCTTCGGGTCTCTGCTGCGCATGCGTGGGGTGCATGTGGAGGGGGGGGCGCATGGGGCAGGGATGGGGTCCATCCATGGGACGTGCATGTGCATGTGTGGGGGGACGCACTCAGATTCGTGGGGGTTTGGGTGCATGTGCAGGGGCGCACGCACGCATTGCATTTTGGGGATTTGGGCCACTTGGTGCCGAAAAGGTTAGCCATCACTAACACGGTTCCAGTGTTTCGAGAGCTCTTAACCTAGTTCCAGGGTAGGGAGAGAATCCCAGGATTGGACAGGCTTCAGATACTCTTGAGGGGAACCAAGATTGTTTGAACCTGGGGCCATACCGACCTGGGACTTATTTGTCACATTGGATGCGTTCACGGTTTGGCTACTTGGCATTTTGCCGCTCAGCTGAGAGGACCCGAGGGAGATTTCCTGAGGGACCAATCGGTTTGCCGAAGTCTGGCAGGAGCCCAGCTGCTTTGAGGTTTTGCATGGGGTGCCGTCCGACTCCTGTGGAGGAGGAAGGAGCAGAAGGGATGATGCCATCTTTGACATAACGGGAAGCATTTCAGCACCTTTCACAACGACATGCGGGTAGCGGAATTCTGTCAAAACACGGGTTGTCCTCGACTTTCGACTGAAACGGAGCCTGGAATTTCCATCGTTTTTAGCCATGACGGTCGTAAGCTGAGGCGCTTAAGGAACGGGCCTGATTTTACTTCCCCCCCCCCTTTTTGGGGGGGCAGTGGACATTAAGCAACCTTGATGGTCATTAAGCAAATCAGTATATCAATGTAAATCGAATCACGTCTGAAATGCAGATACGGTGGAACCTCGGGTCGTGAACGCTCCTTGTTTGCGGCCAAATCAGGTGGCGAACAAAAAAAATCCACCCGATTTTTGAATCGGATCACGATTCAAAAATTGGATGGTGAATAAAATAAGATGCAGAAAGATTCCTTTTCCGTGCCGGTTTTTCTGACTGGATGGTGGGGAATGGAAGGATTTATATTCCTTGCAGACAGCTGGTCATTTGCATCCTTTTTAGAGAGCCTTTGAGACCACTTGGGAGGTTTATCTGTGCGTTCAGGGTCACCTGAATGGTGCAAATGGTTCCTGTGGTCTGCATTTTTTTCTGGAAATCCAGCCTAAAGGAACTATTTTGCACTACTCAGGTGACCCAGCGATAAACCTCCAGGTGACCTCAACGATTCTCAAAAAGGATGCAAATGACCAGCTGTCTACAAGGAATATAAACCCTTCCATTCCTCACCACCCAGTCAGAGCTGAAGGAGCTTCTCGGACGAGAAGCGAAACTTCTTCAAAGAAAAAAACAAGAAAAGTCCAGTTGCCTCTTGACAAAAGCACCTTTGGGGCAACCATGACCTGAAGGAAGGAGAATCTCCACAGACCTTCTCAACCTCCGGCAACTTTTTAAGATGTGTGGACTTCAAGTCTCAGAATTCCTCAGGGCTGAGAGTTGAGATCCGTAACGTCTTAAAAGTGGCAACGTTTGAGAAAACCTGACCCTCGGGCATTTAGAGGCAGTGGTAGTCCCATCTGAATTTGATTGGGGGACGTTGACACTCACCACATCGCTGGAGCTGGAGAGCGTGGATGACGATGAGGACAAAGGGCCTGAGGAAGAGTTTGATGAATGTTTGCTTGGGGTCTCCGAAGTTTTACTTCTCGGTTTTCCTTGTGACTGGTTCTCTTCAGAAAGATTGTTGTTATATTTGTCCAGCTGTTGACTATCCACTATTAATGTTACTCCGTTACCTAAGGACAAAGGAGAAATGGAGAGTAAGCACTATTTCACAATAAAGGAGGAGTGTGTGCGCGTGTGTACAACCATTGTGTATATACTGTCTGTATCAAATCTCTTTTGAATACACATATTATACACACCATAATTATAACCATTGTTCTTATACAATCTTCACTTCTAAGTGCCCTATACGATTTAATCTAGAATCAAATATAATCCAGTGATAATATTGTTTATGGTATTATTGCGTATATCTCTATCTATCTATCTATCTATCTATCTATCTATCTATCTATCTATCTATCTATCTTATACTTCTATTTTATTGATCATTCTTAATTATAAATTATTAACTTCTGCTTCTATTTTCTAAACATTTACAAAACAAGTCCCACGTTAAATAATACTCTGTTTCCTCTTTATCCTTAATTTTCATAGTTACAACCGTTGTTCAGCGTGGTCATGTGATCAAAATTCAGCCGCTTGGCAATCGGCCCATACTTATGATGCTTGCGGTGTCCCGAGGTCATGGGATCAACTTTTGCGATCCTCTTGACGAGCGAAGTCAATGGGGGGATCCAGATTCACTTAACAACCGGGTTACCAACTTAACTCCGGAAGGGATTCACTTAACAAATGGTGGCCAGAAAGCTCTTCAAATGGAACAAAACTCACTTAACAAATTGTCTTGCTTAGCAACATTAATTTGGGGGCCCAATGGTGGCCGTAAGCCGAGGACAACCTGTACTTCCAACAAGAACAGACGCTTTTAGAGAACGCATAACAATTTGCCCACTTCATGTAAAAAGGATGTTTCCCAATGTCAGTTTAATGAGGATCTTTTGTAACTGCCTAAGAATGGCCAGACTCTTCCAGGCTCTGAGAGTTTATCTGCCCGGCCATGTGCTGTTTAAATCAGCAACTCTTCTCCATAAATATCCGACTATGCGGAAAAGTATTTCTCTGCATCTCGGTTAATGAAGATTTATCTTTGGACTTTGCATTCTTCTTTCCTCCTTACATGAGCTCAAACCTATAAAACCTGCTTGAAAACATCTGGCTTTCCACTGATTTGTGCTTGTCCTTCTGTTCATTCAGAAGTCATTCCTGTCTTCCTGTCGTATTTAAAGGGGTCTCATAAATTATTTAGAATCATGATTTTTCCCCCCTGGTTCCACGAATCCGAAGGAATTGGCATCACTATTCTTCCGTCCACATATATATATTTCCAATACAAGAGTGTTTTTTTTTTTATTAAAATGCTTCTTTTGGAGGAAAACAATCCCAAAGCTTAATAAAAGAAATCTTCCTTTAAATTTTCATGCGGAGAAGGAAGCATTGCATCAGAAGTGGCTCGTACAGGGATGAATAGAGCTGTTTCCAAACAGGTCCATAAATTCAACTTTAATAATTTATAGCTTGAGCCATTTGGGATCCAGCTGTTTTTTTTCCAATCTGCTGTTCGCTTTCCATGTCCAATCCAGTTTAATGCTGTTCAGAATATTAGGGAATAACTTAAAACAGTAGGCCAAATGGCTTTTGATTCCTCTTATATTATTACACAACCATTTTAGTATTTGCCAGCAACAGGTTACTATCAGGCAAACTGTTTTTTTTTTGCAGACTTAGCTGTTGCTATTCCATGGTTCTTTCTGTAATGTAAGTGGCTCAGTAGCTTGTTTTAAAAATCAAAACTGTGAGCCTTTTAATTGCTGAAAAATCAGGTCGATTATGTGACCAACGTGCTTCATGAATCATGAGCCTCAGTGGCGCAGTGGTTAGAGTGCAGTTCTGCAGGCTATTTCTGCTGACTGCTGGCTGCCTGCAATTTGGTAGTTCGAATCTCACCAGGCTGAAGGTTGACTCAGCCTTCCATCCTTCCGAGGTCGATAAAATGAGGACCCGGATTGTTGGGGGCCATAGGCTGACTCTGTAAACAGCTTAGAGACAGCTGGAAAGCACTGCAAAGCGGTATATAAATCTAAGTGCTATTGCTATCAAAGGCAAGCTGCATTACAGTCATAACTCAAGGACTACCTGTGTCTCTGAAATATTGCTGCCAGAACTTTTTAAAGTCTCTTACCATTGCACGAGGTCTCTGCGTTATTCTGGATTCCCCACTGTTTGGATATCCATTCTCTGTACGTCACAACTTCTTGCGTAACTCGGATTATTCTTCCTAATATACTGCGACATTTTGTTTGGGGGAGGGAAAAAAAAAGGTTACCGGATTTGAAAGCAGGGAAAAAGGATGCAGTCAGTGAGGCCTCTGATTGAACTCCCCAATGTTTACCTTTCGCTTTCATTGTTGGGGTAACATTTAGCTATCGGAGAGACGGCGTGGCTCAGAACTACATATGCGTAATCGAAGGCCTGTTTCACTTGCATGGCGCCGTAAGAACTCCTTCCGACATCATTGCCTTTAAAGAAAAAAAAGATATCTTCATATCTTAGAACTTAATTTTTAAGTCTATGAATAGAATAGAATAGAATAGATTAGAATAGATTAGAATGGAATGGAATGGAATGGAATGGAATGGAATGGAATGGAATAGAACAGAACAGAACAGAATAGAACAGAATAGAATAGAATAGAATAGAACAGAACAGAATTCTTTATTGGCCAAGTGCGATTGGACACACGAAGAATTTGTCTTGGTGTAAATACTCTCAGTATACATAAAGAAAAGATACATTCATCAAGAGCCAAGAACCATAAGGTACAATACCCAATGATAGTCATAGGGTACAAATAAGCAATCAAAACATACTAGGAAACAAGTCAATATAAATCGTAAGGATACAAGCGACAAGGTCACAGTCATACAATCACAAGTGGGAGGGGATGGGTGATAAGGAGTGATGAGTAGATTAATGCTAATAGTAGTGCAGACTTCGTAAATAGTTGGACAGTGTTGAGGGAATCATTTGTTTAGCAGAGTGATGGTATACGGGGAAAAACTGTCCTTGTGTCTAGTTGTTCTGGTGTGCAGAATAACTAGACACAAACGTTGTTTTGAGGGTGGGAGTTAAAACAGTTTCTGTCCGGGATGTGAGGGGTCTGTAGATATTTTCCCAGCCTTCTTTTTGACTTGTGCAAGATACAGGTCCTCGATGGAAGGCAGGTTGGTAGCAATTGTTTTTTTTTCTGCAGTCCTAATTACTCTCTGAAGTCTGTGTCTGTCTTCCTGGGTTGCAGGACCAAACCAGACAACTATAACCTGGCAGCATGCTCAAAAATCATGCCCTTATACTAGCAAATGATGAATAAATCAACCCAGAGAGAAAATATCAGGGAAAGATGGAATCGGGAGCAAAGTATTTTCAATGGCTTCTACTCTGTGTATCAGAAACCTTCCCACACGCAACGCAAAACCCCGATTACCTGGTTGTAGTGGGTCTTCAATATACAACATGGATGGTCTGTAACCGTCTAGCATATTCTTCTGAACTTCATCCTTGGCGACATAGGAACCCCCGTCCTTGATTCGGATTCCCGTTTTCAGGTAGTTGAAATGACGGCCATATAATTCAAAAAATTCTATTAAAAGGACGCCGTAATTGGCATTGGGGGTGCAGGCATCCCCCCGGGGATGTAGCTGTGGAAACAATCAAAAGGGGTTGAGGGGTGGTGGTGGAAACAAACCATCTTCAAATTTTCTGGACCATCCCATTCGACAATTGAACGAGGTCCATGAAATGGAAAAGCCCACCCCGGAAAGGAAAAAACCCTGCAGCGTAAAACGCATTTTCCAACCTCCTCGGTAGGATACCTCAACACAGCAAGCCGGTTTAATTCAAAAAGCTCCCAGTTTATCCCAAAGGTGTTTTTTTCGGGAGGCAACTGGACTTTCTGGTTTTTCTTTGAAGACGTTTTGCTTCTCGCCCAAGAAGCTTCTTCAGAGCTGGAGAAGCTTCTTGGATGAGAAGCGAAACTTTTTCAAGGGGAAAAAAAAATCAAGAAAGTCCAGTTGCTTCTTAAAAAAAGCTCTTTGGGGACAACCAGGATCTGGATGGCTGAGAAGCTCCATAGATACTTCCGGTCTATCTATGAAAAGTTCCTAGTGGAACATTTGTTCGGGCTCAACCGATGGCGGCAGCGATTTTAGCGGCTGTTCTAAACCTAACTCCATCAAATTATGACGGTGCTTTTTTGATGATGCTAAACTTTTGTTATTTCTTTACTTCCTCCCTTTATTATTTTTACAAATAATTCAAGACAGCGAACATATACAAGTCACCTTCCTCCTCCGATTGCTTTTTTTTTTAAAAAAAAAAAACTTGAATTCTGTACCATTATGAGCAGTGGTGGGATTAAAATGTTTTTTACTACCGGTTCTGTGGGCACGATGTAGCTTGGTGGACGTGGCTTGGTGGGCATGACAGGGGAAGGATACTGCAAAATCTCCATTCCCTCCCCACTCCTGGGAAAAGGTTACTGCAAAATCCCTATTCCCTCCCCACCCCACTAACCTGCTTTCCAGCTCCGTTCTCCAGTGCAGGGCAACAAAAGGAGACCCAGCTGACCAGCTGGGACTCGGGGGGGAGGGGGGGGCAGAGAAGAGATGCGGGCAGGGCCAGTCAGAGGTGGGATATGCTGGTTCTCCAAACTACTCAAAATTTCCACTACCGGTTCTCCAGAACTGGTCAGAACCGGCTGAATACCACCTCTGATTATGAGCAATAAGGGATGTGCAACAATTAGGACACAAAACTCATAAACGGTCAGGAAATAATTTTAACTTACCTGGAGGAAGCTGACAGCCATTAAAAAAAGACTATAGGATCCAATTCCACCTGTGAATACTTCATTGAGGTCCCTTTGCAATAAGAACTGTTTCAATACTAAAACTAAATATGGCAATACAGGATATTTCTGCAAAAAGGAAAAAGAAGGTTGGAATTAATTTTTTTACTTCTTCTGTCATTGTGTGTTTCTCAACCTAGGGCCCTTTAGGGTGGGCGGACTTCAACTCCCAGAATTCCCCAGCCAGCCTTATGGTGCAATTCTAAGAGTAACTGCAGCTTCTACGAAATATTAACCAGTACACAATATGAACCTTTGCTAGGTTGTGTTTTTATGTTAATTCGGCTGCCAGGCTTCACTCTGTGATGATAGAAAATTATCTAAATCACTGTAAACATAATGTTCTCTTGATTAACTCTTTGTACTTTACAGTTATCATGGACTGCAGATATAACGTTTGATTGTTGATTATTTTCGTTAGGGACTTAGCTAATCCAACAGCTAATCTAGTTCTGCTGTTGAAACAAAAAGAGAAAAGCAAGAAATAGGGACTAAAATACTTATCAGAGTACAGGTAATCCTGAACTTCATGATTGTAATTGAGCCCAAAATTTCTATTGCTACGTGAATTGTGCCCCATTTTAGGAGCTGCCACAGTTGTGAATCGCTGCACAGTTGTTAAATGCATCTGGTTTTTCCCATTGATTCTGCTCGTCAGAAAGTCGCAAGAGGGGGTCACATGACCTCCAACCGTCATAAAAATGAAGCAATTGCCAGGCAACTGAATTTGGATCAGGTGACCATGGGGAGTTAACAGCCATAAGTCACTTTTTTTCCCATTGTAACTTAGAACCGTCACTAAATGAACTCTTGTAAGTCAAGGCTACCCGTACGTGAGATGGTATAAGTAGTTCTCGACTTATGGCCGCAACTGAGCCCAGAATTTCTGTTGCTAAGTGAAACATTTGTGAAGTGAAACATTTGCCCCAAAAGATAGGAATTGCTTGGGGACGCACACCTCATATTAGACAAAGTTTTAAAAGTTCCTCTTTCCTGTGGTCTTTTTCATACTTGGCTTTAGACTCAAGTAACGCAGCAGAAGTGCAACATTAAAAAGAGGGAT
The DNA here is from genome assembly GCF_900518735.1 of Pseudonaja textilis. The sequence continues at coordinate 2,375,683 of NW_020769373.1, read as the reverse complement.
GTTGTCGTGCCCCTGTCAGAATCTGATTTGGAGGGGGAGGCCGAGCAGCTGACAGGAAGTGGGAATGTGGCTCCGTTGGCTGTGGAAGAAACTGGGGAAGGGCAAAGTTTGGCTGGGCAGAGCAGGGAAGAAGTAGAACAAGGGAGTTCAGAGGAAGAACCAGGCCCTCCCCCTCTTCATCCTAGGACATGTAGGGAAGAACTGAGAAGGGAGCAATGTGGGTTGTGTGGCTTACGGGGGGAGGAAAGGGCCCTGATTCCCTTCATTAGCTGCAGCTGGGAACACAGTGCTTAAAAAGGGAGGTTGCGCACAGCAACGTGTTGGAAGCAAACTGAGAGTTATCTTTTATTGTCGAGGCTTATCTGGGTTCCTGATGTCTTCCCAACTGTGTGTGTTTTGTTGGCCTTTGAAGTCTGCAGTTCCTTCTCCTGCCGTGTCCAGTTAATTGCTGTAGCTGTGGTTTGTATGGATTTTTATTTACAGCTGCCAAGTCTCTGAATTTTGATCACGTGATCCTGGGGATGCTACAAAGTTTGTAACTGTGAAAAGTGGCCATTAAAAGTCACTATTTTTGGTGTTGTTGTAACTTCGAACGGTTACTAAATGAATCTGTTGTAAGTCAAGGACCACCTGTACAGCGTGAGCATTTCATAAAGCAAGGGGAAATGAAGTTTACCTTCACCATCAACTGACCTTAATAAAATCTCTGATGAGATAGGCAGCCTTTACCCCATTCTGTACATTAAAGCTGATATCCACTTTTACCTCAGTAAAGGAGTCTGTCAGTTTAATGATAGGAACCTGAAGAAAGAGGGGGAAAAAGCATCTTTTGTCCTTAAAAAAATAAATAAAGCTTTTCTGATAAAGAATTAGTCCTAGTTTGATGCAGAAGGCCTTGGAAATTAAACCAATCAGAATTTAGGGATTTGATCTCTGCTTAGATCCAAAGAACCAAAGGTGCTTTTTTTCTGGAGGCAACTGGACTTGTTTCTTTCTTTGAAGAGGTTTTGCTTCTCATCCAAGAAGCTTCTTCAGCTCTGACAGGATGGTGGGGAATGGATGTCAGAGTTGAAGAAGCTTCTTGGATGAGAAGCGAAACCTCTTCAAAGAAAAAACAAGAAACTCCAGATTTTTCCTGAAAAAGCACCTTTGGCACAACCATGACCTGGACAACTTTAACAGACTCTTAGATCCAAAGCTTTGATTTGAGGACAATTTGAATGAATTAGCTCTTCAATTCAGACTCATGAGTAGAATTCTGCACTGTGAGCCAAGTTGAAAAATGAGCCGACTTTTATGGACAGGCATACACATACTTCTATACAACTGAACTGAATTAAAATTTTAAACTTAATTCCCTGTCTGTGGCGTGAAGAGGCCAGGCCGTTAATACGAAGCTGAGAGAATGAGATACACACTCAAAACATCTGCTTTTAAACATGAACAGATAATTGGGAAAACATCACAGAAGTTAATTATTCTTTATCCCATTTTTTTTTTAAAAAAAGAGCGATGTTTCAAAACATTTTTTAAAAAGGCTAGGAGTCAAAATCTTAATTTAAACGAGGGAAATGGGGCCCGCTGAATCTATGCTTATTAATGTAATTTGCACTACTGAAATTAACGTGCACCTTTTTTTTCTCTTTATCTATTTTGCATCGGTTCATGTGCAATGACAAACTGAGACAAAATATAAAAAGCCACCCATTATATAATTACACACAACATGTGACTTGAGGCAAATCATATCAATTGTCAGGACAGAATCTGAAATATCAGAGCTGTCCGTTGTTAGGTGAAGATTTGAACTGTGGCGGTCCTGTTCAATAACAAATCTATTAAGTGGAGGTTAACAGAATAATAGAGTTGGAAGGGATCTTGAAGGTCTTCTAGTCCAACCTCTCTGATTAAGGAGGAGACCCTATAGCAGTGATGGCTAACTATACCATTCTAGACAAAGTACAGGCTCCCCTGTGAGATGTTGCGAGAACAATCACCCAATGGAACAGAAGTTGCCCTCGGAAGTTGTGGAAGTGCCATCACTTGAGACTTTCAAGAAGAGATTGGACTGCCATTTGTCAGAAATGGTGTAAGCAGGGGGTTGGACTAGATGACCTACAAGGTCCCTTCCAACTCTGATTATCTGTTATCTGTTTCCTAAGTTACTTTTGGGGAGGAAACCGCCTCACATGCTACAGGCGCGCGCGCGCGCGCACACACACACACCGAATTAACTTACAGTGGCTTTATCTAAAACCTTCACTGAACCTTTGTCAGCCACGTTGTGCTTTCGAAGTGCTTCTTCCAGGGTCCACAGTGGCAAAGTTTCCCATTTTCCAAACACCACTAAGTCAATATCACTGGAATGAAAAGGCAGAAGGTTAACACTTTGTTCGGATGCGTTTTGGAATCAGAACGGATAGATTTCTGCAGAAAGATCAGCGTACTATCTCGTACAAAAGATCCCAAGCTTTCCTGCTAAGGGGCACCTGCTTCAGAGGCCCTTTGGCACTTAGCGAAGGCTATTCCCTGGTCTCTGAGTTACGGAAACATTAATGCATCCCCTCACCCTACCCCAAGTGTCTTCAAACTTTGACAAGTTTAAGACTTGCGGACTCCCAACTCCCAGAATTCCTGAGCTAACATGACTGGAGGGAGGAATTCTGGGAGTTGAAGGCCACAAGTGTTAAAGCTGTCAACTTTGAAGACCCCTGTCCTAGACTTATAAATCTGCCAGATGACTGATCTCAGCCTTGCTGGGCCAAGGGCCTTTTCATAACCCTCAAATATTCATTTTCCGGTTTGTCCCAGTCAGATGTTGTTAGTACGAGATAAGCCGAGGAATAAATTGGGGAGGAGGAAGGCAGATGGGGGGGGCAAATATAGACTTCATTTAGTGACCACAGTTGGGATTGGCAACTCGTTTAAGTGACGCAGTCTCTAAATGAAACCACAATTGTTTTAAGATCTTACTTAGACACACGATCTTACAACGCTTGGAAACTAACCAAAGAGAGAAGCAGCCTTGAATTAAGGAGAAACTTTCTAATAGTGAGGACAATTAAGCAGTGGAACAACTTGCCAACGGAAGTTTTGGGCCCTCTATCACTGGAGATTTTAAAGAAGAAATTAGACAGCCACTAGTATATATTCTCTTGCTTGAGCAGCAGGCTGGGCTACAAGACCTCCAAGGCCCCTTCCAGCTCTATTCTGTTCTAACATTCTAGGTCTAAGAGCTTACAAGAAGGTCTTACTTCAGTTTTCTTTTGCTTTACAGACCCGTGAAGGACCTAGCTGTGGGGGTGAGTCACAAAGTTACTTTTTCCATAACCGGGAACGATTGCCGAATGAGAACTACCTGTACTCAAAAGGGTTGCTTGGAGGAAAGATAAAAGGCAAATGCAATAAATAAAACTTACTAACCTAGTAGGTAAATATAAGCCAGTCTTAAAACTTCCAAATATCTGCACCTGGGGGGAGGGAGAAGAAAATCCGAACGCACATATTAAAAACTTTTACCATAAGAGTAAAAAAAAGTATAGCAGCAATGCAGACAGTTGCTGCCTTCAACGTAGAGTTTTTTTAGATCATCCAGTATATAGGATTAATCTAGAGATCAAGCTAAGCCATAAGCAAGCAGGCATTTAATGAATGTCCTGTCTGAATGCATGTTTCTGGCTTTCTCTGACAGAAAGAAATCAGAGAATGAAGCCATTATCTGTTTTAAGTTTATCCGTGGCTTCATTTAATTATCCATTTGCTGTAGGACAGTGGTGGCTAACCTTTTGGGGCTTCTGTGCCAAAAATTGTGCGCGCACTTGCATGCTCGCGTGCCAGCACCCAGAAAGCAATGCGTGTCCCCCCACGCATGCGCAATCCCCACCCACCCACCCACCCACCCACTCCTTACCTGCATTGTGCCTCCCAGCTGATTTTCGGCTGGTTTGAGGCCCTTTTTGGCCTCCCAAAGGCTCGAGGGAGGCTTCTGCAGGTTTTTCAGGCCGAAAAATAGGCCCGTTTCGTCAATTCCGGTATTTCCGGAAAAACAGGAGGTGGTGACAAAATGGGCCTAGTTTTCGGCCTGCAAAGCCTGCAGAAGCCTCCCTCGAGCCTTTGGGAGGCTGAAAAAGGCCTCGAAACCAGCCGAAAATCAGCTGGGAGGCACGCGCATGCGCAGTGAGGTAAGTATGCCTGCAACTCGCATGTCGGCACAAATGGCTCTGAGTGCCACCTGTGGCACGTGTGCCATAGGTTCGCCATCACAGCTGTAGGAGAACAAACCGAATCTACATTCAGATATTTTGCAGCGTCTTCTCAGCTGCGTCCACTTGTGGATATTTGTTTGCTACTAAGCTAGGCTTTGTTAAGCAGAGAGCTTTCAAAATTTGCAGACAACTTTGCTCGTTGCAGGCGCTTCCACAACTCCTAGCAAAATCTCTGGCTATTACTTGTCTGAAGCTCCTTAATCTCTTGTCTTTATGATGGACCTGGGACAGAATCTCTGGGACAAGCATTCTCCAGATGACCCTCATTTTCAGATCTGCATACCCCACCCAGGCAACAGCAGTAGCACTTAAGACTTATATACCGCTTCACAATGTTTTCCAGCCCTCTCTAAGCAGGTTACCGAGTCAGCCTCTTGCCCCCAACAATCTGGGTCCTCCTTTTACTCAGAAGGATGGAAGATTGAGTCAACCTTGAGCCAGTCAGGATCGAACTCCTGGCTGTGGGCAGAGTTAGCCAGCAACACTGCATTCCAACAGTCTGTAGAGATTCTCAGTCATCCAGATCATGGTTGTCTCAAAGGTGCTTTTTTTTTTTTTTCAGGAGGCAATTGGACTTCCTTGTTTTTTTTCCTCTTGGAAGACGTTTCGCTTCTCATCCAAGAAGCTTCCTCAGCTCTGACTGAACGGTGGAGAATGGAAGGATTGATATTTCTTGCAGACAGCTGGTCATTTGCATCACTGAAGCACTTGGAGGTTTATCTGTGTCCTCATACCACCTGAGTAATGCTCCTGGTTCCTGTAGTCTGCATTTTTTTCCTTCTGGAAACCCATTCCTACTCCCAACACCATTCAAAGGGTGTCCATCCCAAGTTGTATAGCTAAAAGCGCTACTCAGGTGACGCTGAGGACGCAGATAAACCTCCAAGTGGCCTCAGCCACTCTCTCAGAATACAAATGACCAGCGGTCTGCAAGGAATATCAATCCTTCCGTTCCGCACCATCCGGTCAGAGCTGAAGAAGCTTCTTGGATGAGAAGTGAAACGTCTTCAAAAGGAAAAAACAACTCCAGAAAAAAGGCACCTTTGGGACTCCATTCTAAACCACTACGCCACCCCGGCTCAATAAGTGCAGCGAAGGCTTATTCAAGAAAGTTTTCACGCTGATGGGTACGCTCTCCGTACTTTTAAAGAAGGGCTGGCTTTCTTCTCTCAAAAGTGAGATCGAAGTCGCTTCCTTCCTTCATGGCAGCTGTGTGATCCCTGGTTCCAGGATAATTTAAGCCTCTCACCATCTCCCTAATAGTGAAGCCCGGACGATGCCAAGAAGGCTTCTCACTTACTAGGAATGTTTGTGTCTAAGCACATTCCCCGGAGTAACAGAGAAATGACACAATTGCTGGCTTCTATAAATACTTTTTAAGAAAAGCATGCTGGATGCTAAACCCTTCTTTTATCGTTCAAAAAGCTAAAGCTCACAGACGTTCTTACAGGGTTTTTCGTACGGGACTCTTGATTTTTCAGATGAACTATGATGAACCTGCCAATGGACATTTTGCAGATGTAAACAGATGACTGTGGTTAGGTTTGGGGTTTTTTTTTTTTGCTTCCAGTTTTAGATCCATGCCACAAATGCAGCTGGAGGGAAAAGGGAAAAGCTAAGCGCATCCATGGCGGCGGTCTTTCCTGCTGCGTGGAGATTTGGTTTGTCAACCCCTTTGTTGGGTTTTTTCAGAAGCATCCAAGCTGAATGCAGAGGAGGCCTTTGTGGTCTGTGAACTTTGCTTACATGGTTTACACGTTGCCCTTTGGCAAATTATTTCGGTCACTGATCTGGCTCCAAAGCTCATCGGAGCCAAAAAATGTCAGCGATGTGTTTGCTTTATAAGGTTATGTTGGGAGGCTTCCAGTTCCCTTTCCTTCTTCCTGCTCTCCCTTCCCACACAATGAATTGTTGAGGGGAACGGACCAGTCAGGAACGCAAGAGGGAAATGGAATCTGAAAGTCCAGAGAGACTGGCTGATCTAGAACAGGCAACAGTTTCACACCGGGAGTGTCCATCCTGGCCCACTTTAAGAGTTGAGGATTTCAAGCCCTAGAATTCCTCAGCCAGCCGTGCTGGGGGTCAAAGTTGGAGACCCCTGGTTTAATACAAGGTGCAAACTCTCATCCCAAAACTTCCCGCTGATATTGTTTGACATGGCTGGCTGGGGAATTCTGGGAGTTGAAGTCCACAAAGTCTTAAAGTGGCCAAGATTTAGGGCATCCATCTTGCAGATTAATTGGACGAGGAAACCTGGAAGTCTCTTTATCGATAGAGTTTCTTTCCCCTGATCCCTGGGTGACTGAGACGAAAATGTAAACCAGAGAAGACTGAAGTTATACGAATGTACACTAAAGACTGCATCATTTTCTTTTTCTTTTTAACTGCAGAATGGTGGCGTTTCTGTCTTTAATACGTCTAAAGTCTACAACCATTGTACAAAAAACAACAAAGTCTTCAGCAACTGAGTTAAGGACTTTGCCAAACTTACATCCGCGTTGGGCCAGAGTTCCTTTATTACGTTTTCTATCCTGTTCACCACCTCCATCCTCATCCTTTCTTCTTCGGGTCGAGGAGACATGTACTTGTAGAAGTCATTGATTTCTTCGTGAAGGCTGAATAATAATAATAATAATAATAAAAGAGCTGAGTTAGCAAAATTATATAACCACAAGGAAAGATGGAAGACTTTTTATCTGTGGCTTTTTGTAGGCTTACTCAGAAAGCATTTTAATCAAACTCGGCGGGAGTTTTTAATGTCCCATCCTATTAAAAAAAATGCATCTGAGGGCCCGGAAGGAAATCCCAAGCCAGCCTTAACCTCGTGATACATTGGTAGGAGAGAAACAACGGGCTGGAAGAGGTGCTGTTTGATACTCCTGCCACCCCCGGGTTCTCTTTGGCCATCTGTTCCGCGTCACAGAAACGGAAAAGAAGAAAAACCGAGGTGAGGAGGAGCCCGGAGGTATCGGGAGAGGCGGCCTTGAAGAAAATAAGCTGCCCAAGGGAAAAAAAAAAGGAAAAGGGTGAGGAAGAAACTCAAGATGGCCCCATCTTGATGCTCTATGGTCTAAGAGGAAAGGAAGGGGAAATGAGGTCAGAGGCTTTCAGAATTGGTGCCATAGATAGTCCTCAATTTACAATCACAATTTCCACTGCTAATCAAGGCAAATAAATAAAATTAAATTTGTAAATAAATAAAATTTGTTACGTCAGATTCTGCTTCTTCTTTGCCCCAGTTAACTTCGAGTGGTTGCTAAGCGGATGGTTCTAAGTCAAAGACGATCAGCTGAATCAATAAAATAAGAGATCTAGTATTTCTTGCCGGGCCTGTTTCCTGACCTGATTTACCTTGAAGGCTGATAGATTTAGGCGCAAATGATCGATGGTGAGAGAGGAAGGGCATTCAAACACAGGCAGCGTGCAAACAACTTTCTTGCTGCTGATAAAATGAGAATATCTGTAGCTCCGGGTTGAAATGGCGGGGGGGGGGGGGGGTTGTTTCCTCGCAGACGTTTCATTACCCAACTAGGCAACATCATCAGTGCTAAATGAGGATGTAGCACTGGTGATGTTATCCAAATGGGTAATGAAACGTCTGCAAAAAAAACCAACCAAGACAACATCAAGAATCCCTCACTTCCTTGTTGATTAGGACAGTTTAGCATAGGGGTCCCCAACTCCTGGGCTGAACCCCACCAATGGGCCACAGCCTGTTCAGAACCAGGCCACGCAAGCAGTGGGTACTTGTGTGCACACATAAAGCTCCATTTTTGTGAGCGGCAAACATGAACGCCTGCTGCTCTCACAGAGCCGTTTTGTCTCTCCCTACTTCCGCCATCCATAAAACCAGGAAGGTTGTGGACCACTGGTTTAGCAGATTACACGGGGCAGTTAAGATGGGGGACGAACCATAATTTCAGGCTGCAGACTGTTCTGACCCAAGCTTCGTCAAATGTAATGAAACACAAACTTGTTTTAGAAGCAAAACCTATTTTAATGCAACACTGGGAATTACTTTCATTCCCAGCCAGAACTAATCTTAAACAGTTCCCCAAGATAAGCACACGCCTTTCAGTGCTGTGGACCACCGCCAGAAACAGAAGTATCCAAATTAATTATAATAGAAACCACCCGAAGTACCAAGAAAAACCAACCACTATACACAAAGCTTCAAGGAGGACTTGAAATCAAAATACTTTGCTTCCTGCAAAGACTTCGTCATTGAGGTCTGACTTTTATCCCTTAGGGGAGGGGTAATCACCTCCAAGCCTTACTCCTGAGTCACCCCTTTTGTCTCAGCTGCTCTTGCCTTCTAGCAGCTCTACGCACATGCCCACTGGGAACAGGCTCCCCTGGGTCCTCTTCCTCGCTGCTTCCAGACTCCAAAGGCCCCGAAGGCAGCACCCCACTCCCAGATGGTCCTGGCCCCATCCCTGTATCTGACGCAGGACCCTTGTCTGAGGCCTCCCCAGACTCCCTGACTGGTCCCCTTTCTTCTTCTCTGTCCGACTCCACTAACGGATGCATCGGCTGCCAGCGGACCACAACACAGATGTGAAGACCCAAACAGGCAACCCACACCGTCACTTGAGGACGACATCCTGAATATCAGCAAAACACTGCTCTCTCTCTCACGAGGAAGCCCCGGAATAGCAACAGCACACCGTGTTGACATTAATAGTTAATATTAACCGCTCTGATAAATGCAGGCGGCATCCTGTATAAAGAGGCCAACCTGCCCTCGATTATATTTATGATGTCTTTTGAGATATGTTCGACAGTGACATGATTACAAGGGTTGGTTTGGGGGTGGGGTGGAGTGAGAGGAAGAGGAGGAATATGTGTCTGCAGGTCTCTCTCATGATGTACAGCGGGCCTTAAACCCGCATCTCCCAATTCCCAACCCCTTTTAAAATGGATGGATTTCAACGTCCAGGATTAACGTACTGCCGACTTACGGCCAGTCTCAAATGTAGATAAGGCTTTCTGATAAGCAGATTTGGTTAAGGTAGTAACAAGGGGCAAACACTGAATTATAGGGTCAGGACCAGACTCCCACAGTAATTGGGGTTGTCTGTTTGTTGTTCTGACCCAGGCCTCATTCCAAGCAAACAAACACCAAACAAAGATAAAAGCAAAAAAAAAATTAATGTTTCTCTGTGAATTCCATTCATTCAGTGTAAAACTGTTATTAAGGCTAATTGTCCCAGATAAGAACAAGGTTGTGCAAGGCTGCCAAGAACACCAGATTAAATTGCACGGAAATATTCAGAACCAAAAGTCTCCAAACGCAAACCGGGATAGTCCGAACTTCCACAAAACTTGAAGTGGAAGAACTTCATTGCTTCCTGCAAAGAATCCCACCTTTGAGGGCTGGCTTTTATCCCTTAAGGGAGGGGCCATCACCTTGCAGCCTTACTCCCGAGTCACCCGTGCTGCTGCAGCTGCTCTTTCCTTCGAGCAGCCCTGCGCGCAGACTCCTCGGGGTCCTCTGCATCACATCTCCACCCCCTAGAGCCAGAAACTACTAGCATGGATGTGCAAGGGGAGCCTTTACCTTATCAAGTCTTCTCTAAACTGGATGGCCGCTGTACCCTCCAGTGCTTTGTCCCCCCTAAAAGTGTATTCATAGAATAGAATAGAATAGAATAGAATAGAATAGAATAGAATAGAATAGAATAGAATAACAGAGTTTGAAGGGGCCTTGGAGGTCTTCCAGTCCAACCCCCTGCTAAGGCGGGAAACTCTATACCATTTCAGACAAATATTTGTCCAATCTCTTCTTAAAAACGTCCAGTGTTGGAGCATTTGCAATTTCTGGAAGCAAGTTGTTCCACTGATTAATTGTTCTGTCAAGAAACTAGTTCTGCAACACCTGACAAATTGCAGGTAGACACCTACAGGGGTAGTATAGGTAAACTTACTACAGCTCGTTTAGGGAACATTCAAAGTTACAAAGGCACTTATGACCATTTTTCACACTTACGACCGTGGCAGCATCCCGGGGGTCAGGTGATCAAAATCTAGATGCTTGGCAACTGGTTCATATTTATGACGGTTGCAGCATCCTGGGGGGGGTGTCACGTGATCTGCTTTTGCGACCTTCTGACGAGTAAAGTCAATGGGCAAGCCCTATTCACTTAACAACCGGGTTACTCACTTAAGAGCCACAGCAATTCGCTTAACAACCAAGGCAGGGAAAGCCATAAAATGGGGACAAACCCCACTTCACCAATGTCTTACTTAGCAAGAAAAATGGTGGACGTTAAGTCGTGGGCTACCTTTTTTCTTCGTAACAAAAGCCGAAGAGGACACACCCGTACGGTTATGTCAACTTACACAACAAGGGTCAAACGCTGAGTAGCAACCAGGAGCCCCTGCAACCGAACGGGGCCGTTTGTGTGAACTTCAGTCTGGGAGGGCTGAGACCGAATCCTGCCCTTTCCCACACATGTGTTAACATCAGCCTGCCATCCAGGCAACAGGGGACAAGGTGAAGTTGCAAGGATTAACCAGGACTTTACAAAAGGTCGCAGGATAAAGAAAAGGGCGAGCAACATCCTAGAACCGTGATGGTGAACCTATGGCACATGTATTGGAAGTGGCATGCAGAGCCATCTCTGCCGGCACATGAGCCGTCAGCCCAGCTCAGTCCCGCTGTGCATGTGCCTCCCGCCAGCCAAGTGATTTTCGGGTATCTGCCGCGCATGTGCAGGGTGAATGCGGGAGATGCATGTGCATGCATAGGGAGGGCAGTAAGTGTGGGTGGCTCATGCAGACATGTGCAGGGGCGGGGGAGCATGGGGGATCATGTGTACATGCACAGGAAGGCGGGGGTCACGGGGGGATCGCGTGCACATGCGCAGGGGGGGCGCTGTAGAGTCGTGCACGCATTGCATTATGGGTGTAGGGAGGCATGCACATACACATGCATGCATTTTTTAATTTTATTTATTTATTTTTATATTGACTGTTTCCTAGTATGATTTGATTGTTGATTGTACCCTATGACTATTATTAAGTGTTGGACCTGATGATTCTTGATTCTTAATGAATGTATCTTTTATTTTATGTACACTGAGAGCATCTGCACCAAGACAAATTCCTTGTGTGTCCAATTTTCGGCACACAACAACAAAAAGGTTAGCTGTCCCTGTCCTAGGACAGCAAATAAATTGGGGAACGAAGCAACTTCCTGGTTTACGGCCCTGGCCTTTCATTTATCTCAAAGCTAGAAAGTTTCACAGACTGAAGAGAGGGAGAAATGTTTTATATTGCCTCTATTATTACAGCATCGTGAAGAACAGGCAATCTCCCTCAGCATAAATGGAATTATTTCAGAAAGAAAAGGCAACCACCATAAATAAAATAGAAGGACCAACACCCATCCAGAGAGAGAGTTCAGCCAGAAAGCAAGAAATGTGACTTACAACAGTCCATTTAAGGACTCTTCCAAGTTATGACGGCACTGGAAAAAAAAAGCGATTTGTGGACGTTTTTCACACTTATGACCCCAGGGTCATGGGATCAAAGTTCGAATGCTCAGCAACTGGCTCATATTTATGACGGCTGGAATGTCCCAGGGTCAGGTGACTGCTTTTTGTGACCTTCTGACAAGCAAACTCAGTGGGGAAGTCAGAGTCACTCAACAACTGTGTGACTCACTTAACAACCGTGGCAAGAAAAGTGGCAAAACTCACTTAACGGCTGTCACGCTTAGCAATGGAAATTTTGGGCTCAGTTGTGGTGGTGAAGTTGAAGACCACCCGTACATAATTCTAGCCTGTTTCCTGCACTATGTCGACCTACCCCATCTCAAACAGCTCCAGTGGAGGTACCAAAGATCTGGAGAACCTGTGTTCTGACCCAGGCTTCCTGAGACCATAATTAAGCATGCGCTTAGTCAAAATAACTCTTTATTTCAATGCTGGGAATTATTGTTCATTCCCAGCCTGGAATGAGTCCCAAACCGTTGCTCGAGATAAGCACCCACCTTTCTCTCCTTTGAATTGCTGCCAAGTGCCAAATGAACTGGAAAAAAAAAAAAAACCCAACCGAAGTACAAAGTCCACACAGAGCTTCAAGGTTTAATCCAAACAGAACGAACAACTTTGCTTCCTGCAAAGGTTTCTCTACTTTTGCATCTCCTTTATACCTTAGAGGAGGGGCCAATCACCTCCAAGCCTTGCTCCCAAGTCCCCCCTTTTGTCTCAGCTGCTCTTGCCTTCTAGCAGCTCTGTGCACACACGCATTGGGAACAGGCTCCCGTGGTTCCTCTGCCTCGCTGCTGCCAGACTCCGGAGATTCCGGAGTCAGCACCTCACTTCCAGGTGGTCCTGGCCCCATCCCTGCATCGGATGCAGGACCCTCGTCCGAGGCCTCCCCAGACTGGTCCCCGTTATTCTTCCCCACTGTCCGATTCCACTGCCGTCTGCGCAGGCTGCCAGCAAACCACAACAACCTGAGAATTATCAATCACAGCAACGCTCGATGGACCGCAGAGCTCAAACCCCGCTCCACAACAATCAGTGAACACAAGGCATGACAATAAAAATGGGTATCTTCCGGACTGGTTTTTTTTTTTTTTAATTTCAGCTACAAGTAGCAGAACCATCAACCAGGGCCTAATGCAAAATGAACATACTCTTTCATAGAATGAAAATCGGGCCAGACTAAGGTTCTTTAAAAAAAGAAAAGGAACACAGAATTTACACCTGACTTCTAGATTTATTCCTTCATCTCACTGATGTGAGTTAGGAAAGGAGAGGTGGAAGATTGATGTGTATCTCATTTTGCTGCTGCTATTTTTAAGCAGTTGGGGTGAGATATCCTCGCCAATTTACTGCAAATCATCCATGGATTTAATAAATCCAGATCTAACCTCTACCCTCTTCTTTGAGCTAGGACAGAAGAGTCCTGTGTGTGTGTGTGTGTGCGTGTGTGTGTGTGTGTGTGGGCACTAGATGCTAGCACCTTACCTTTAAATCCTGAGAAATAGAATTCAGGATTTTTGAGGACTTAATACGACACGACAATCATCCATCACCTACCTATCTCCCCACCCTACCTATTTCCCCACTGATGTGACTGCAAATTTTTATTTGTTTTCAATTTTTATTTATTTTATTTTGATTTAATTTATATTAAGGAAGCATTTTATTTTCTTGCCGGCTGGGTTCAAAATTTAGACTATGAAAGAATCCAGGTAAGAAAGGTTAAATTTTGTAGCTTACTTGTTGTCACTCTGACTAGAGACCAAATAAATATGTGAATGTGAATGTGTACACACACACACACATGCAACACACATACACACACCCATTCACTTAATATTTCATCAATTCAACCCTAGCTCCTTTCACTCTGGGAAATACAGGTTGCCAAAAAGTCAAATTTCTCTCCACCAAATGATGTTCCTCGAATTTTTAAAAATCAAAAGAACGATAAGGAGAGGAAACATAATACCTAAGCGTTTCACAATGCTTTTGGAGATTTTAATCCCCAAACCTCTCAATTATTCTAAAGACAGAACATTCAGTAGGCAAAGAACAGGATTCCTTGGATAATAAAGAACTGGATATGGGAACAAAGTGAAATATCCCTTCCAACTCGTAGCAAGAACGGAAGAATCGAAGAAGGTGCAAGAGAGATACAGTTGTTCAATGGAAATGTCATGGAAAGGATTCTGTTAGGCAAATTTTAAAACAAGCTCCCCAATTACTACCCAGAACAAGATTTAACTATTAATTTTGTACTTCTCTGCATGCCCACAAGGGCCAAGGTTATGATAAGTATTCCCTTATCAGCGAAACAACATTGTTATATGGGGACTGGCACGGGTATTAAATCAATCACAAATTAAGTGTTCTCTCAAACACACTAATGGAACATTAATAGTACATAATTTGACTTCCTTGGCATTGCAATATTCTCCTGAAACATGATGTGAAAGAATAATTCCCACCATCTGTTGAGATATCTATGTGGGAATGGCCATCTTTTCTTCCTTTTTCTTTTTAGCATGCTTCCTACTTCAAAAATACAACGTTGGGGCTGGATCGTGACATTTTATTTGAGGAATCGCCACATAAAAGAATGTTCGATTGGGGAAAAGGTGTAAAACTACTATAGATGGTCCCTGACTTACAATAGTTCATTTAGTGACCATTCAAAGTTACAGTGGCACTGAAATATGTGACATTTGACCATTTCTCACGCTTCCGACTGTTGCGGCCACATCATCAAAACTGAGACACTTGGCAAATGACTCATATTTGCGACGTTTGCAGCATTCCCGCGATCCGCTTTTGCGACCTTTTGACAAGCGAAGTCAACGGGGAAGCCTTCACAACCGAGCTACTACCTTAACTCCTGAAGTGATTCGCTTAGGGCAAGAAAAGATGCTCATGTAAGAAACGTCTCGCTTCTTATATGAACATGAATTTTGAATTCTGTGGTGGTTGTACGTCGCGACTGGCAAAGGCTGTGTTTTTGTAGAACACGTGAAGCCTTCACACCAGAACAAATCCAGCCTACAGAAGGAACCCAGGGTCTATGCTGGTCTTATTTTTCCAGAATGGGATACCAGCCCATCCTCAAGGCAAAGCCAATAAAAATTGAGCTACAGAAAATAAAACATCCTTCCATTCAGTCAAATGCAGCCTTTTCTTTCGTGATCCAGGCAAGCTAGCTAGAACTCTTTTGGCCAAGGATGGTCTTTTTTCAGAAGAAAACTGTGGCCAGGGTGATAACAAGAGTGTTGTTTCACATAATGACGCCTATAACTAGACTTGTTGCTTTTCAGTCAGGCGAGCTCAAACTCCTGCAATTCCAGACTTTGCTCTCTGCCTTCCTTCCACTGCCATTTCCATTTTTGAGATATTTTATTTCTTTTGCTGCTTTTGCTGTCAACAACCAAAGTACAAGTTCAAAGGTAAGAAATGGCCCCTGCTTGCAACGTGCATATATGCACACACATTATTACTGGGTTTACCGCACACGTATTAAAGACAACCATAATGGTGACAAAATTTGCATGTTGCATAAATCACCTGAAAAGGTTCCTTTTTTTTAAAATACAAAGATTATTTTGTATACGGATCGGAGAATGAGCTGTTGCAAAGTGAATCCTTTATTAATTTCTTCACTGAACTGTATAATATGTAAGTGCCGTTAGCTGTGGCCTCCATTTAGAATTTTTACAAGTTTGGGCATGTGTTAAATCAATTAACACTGCTCTCCGAAGCCCTTCCACATTTAATCTGTAACACCTTGGAACAAAAAAACTGAGATTAGACAATTATGCAAGAATCAAGTGGAAAAACCAAGAACAACATCGCTGAAAGGCTTTTGTAGTTCTGGGTGGGAAAAAAATTGTTTTATCACTGTGTCTACAACTAGCTTACTTGTTTAACTGCAGGAAAATGCTTTATATTAGTTACAAAGTGATATGAACTTTAAAGATCTTTCTTATTAAACGTAACAGTGCAGGACCCTGTAACTCTTATCGTTTTGAACTAGCATGAAGAAGCTGTATTTTAATGGCTGCTTAGCTTCTATATCACACATTAAACTTAGCCATAAGGTGGTCTCATTTAGGCTGAATGTCTTGTGCGAACCTAGGTACTTGAGGTCTATTCCATTAACTAAAGCAAACCGTAGCTTAATGTGTTACCTAAGCCAAGCTTCTTGACTCTGACCATGGGAAAAATACACTTTCTTGAGTTAACTAGACAAATTGCAGTTTCAAGATGAGACAAGAACTTTTTATCAACTACCGATGATTAAGTAGGAAATCATTTTGATATATGATGTACAGTACATGTTCCCAAAGCCAGTTTCTGGCATCTCTGCTAAAACAGGATCATAAGTAACAGCACAAAATCTATGCTAAAAGTCTGGGAGGCATATTGTCAGGTGATCCATATCAAATGAGAAGTATAACTTAGTGTAATTCTAGATGGGGAATTCTGGGAGTTGAAGTGCACAAGTCTTAAAGTTGCCAAGGTTGGACACTCCATAATACACTATTACTAACTGAAGGAAACCAGCACATGAAACAGCCTCATTAATTACTTAATCCAGTAGGTAAATCTAACCATACAATTATTGCTTTTTTAATACTCCAAATCATTTAAAAGACACATTCCATAATTTTATTACAATATACTGAAGGCTAACCCATTATTTAACAAAGTTTACTTCTGTTTCCAATCTCTATTGATTCGGTTCAATTAAAAGACTTTCAACACCAGCCTTGCCAGAAAAGGGAAATTATGTGAATGGACCCACTTTCAGCCAAAAATAATCATTTAACAGAATTATGGCATGGCATGATCTGACATCTTTAAAAGGAGCCAGTTTTAGCTACAGCTGCATTCACAGGCATGTAGCTGGCAAATAAACCTTAGCTGCTTTACTATTTCCCTGATCAGCATCATATTCAGATGTAGCCTAACTACAGTATAATTAAATCCTCATTTCATCCTCTGAAGTTGCAGTTACAAATTTCTACTTTCACCCTACTGGCTACGCACAAACACAGCCATCTGTTGCATTCACAAATCATGCTAAGCTAAAGATTTAACCCGTGTTAGATGAATAAACCACAGTAGCCAGGTTCTCGCAGATGCAAAGACGTTATGGCTGGGTTACTCTACTGTGTTAAATAAATAAGGACACTATCAAGTTAGTTTAATATATCAAACTAATCTCTGGTATTATGTGATTACAAAAAAAGTGGAACATACTAAAAGAAAATGGTATTTTTGAAGCTCATTTAAACAACATCTAATAATAAAATACCCAATTATGGTTTCCTGCTGTATGAGGAATCACTTTCACTTGAATAGTTTATACAGACCAGTGAAAAATTTAAGGACAATTAAGTTCCATTATTTCCATCGTAGCGAAATAGGCTTCTGGTTGGGCATTAGATGGTAAATAAAATAAAATAATAACATAAAATAAAATAAAATAAAATAAAATAAAATAAAATAAAAATTGCAGGATGAACACTGCAGTTTTTAAAAACGAAAAACAAAATACATGAATTATACAAAACAAAAAAAAAAGCTGCCTTGAACCTCTCCAACAATCTCCAAAGAATGGAACATTGACAAATTTGACATTTATCATTACAAAACCGCTCCCTACAATATAAAATCCCATTTTGATGCTGTTAAACTGATGCC
Source organism: Pseudonaja textilis (assembly GCF_900518735.1). Next base: position 2,358,222 of record NW_020769373.1, on the reverse strand, counting down.
AACCGACAATGCACAAGCCGCACAATTTCCTTCTGATCAAAATAAAAACACCCTCACATAATTTGCTGAAGGAATGAGAATACAACAAGGAAAAGGCAATACACATCTGAAACACGGTAAGACCCCTTTAACCTTTGTTAAATTAAGTGTAACCTTCCTCCAAAGAGTTTGTGCATCAGCTGTGTTCAGAAGCCTTCCTTCCACACCCTACGAAGGTGGATTTGTATTCAGGAAGACCCTGGGATCCTGCATAATCTGACACAGTGACAAAGATTTTTTGTCGAGAAAGACAAAAGCACATATATTATAAATTCACCTTTGCAATGGCCAACTCAAGAAGGTCATTACGCACACAAGAATTCCACCTCCACTGAAGGCACAGGCCATGTGTCTTTTGTGCACTTCCATGCACTGAAACACATGTTTCGACCGCACTGGGAGGTGCTCAAGAGTTGAAAGATCAGAAGACACCGACCGACCTTCCGTAGAATAAGTGGATCTGTTCCTGTCTAATTTCAAAATGTACACATGCATTCTCCCCCTTCCGTGAAAAGCCTGAGTCTACTTAAGCTTCTTAATGACCCCCTCCTCATTCTTCTCTGTGCAGAGAGCCAAAGCAACCACAATAGTGTGACCTGGGAAATATCTACGTAATACTATTACAGGAATACAAACTGTGTAAAGGTCAAAGCGCATCTTTGCACAACCAACATTAATGGGGTGGGTGGGGGAGGAAGGAGGTAAATCATGACAGGTAAAGTGTGCCTTTCTTCTCAGACCACGTGCTTCTGGCCCAGGGTAGACAGGCACCTTTAGATGATCCCTTATGTTCTTCACCATCGTGTCACCCTATTTATCCACATTGCAGCCCGGTGGGGTGAGGCTCTTAAAGCAACCTACAATCACCCGAATTCTCTCTAGATGCCTCCTACCCCCAACCGGTAACTTTATGCCACAAACTCGGCACAGATCCTTCCTGATCCATAACCAATTCTGCCCAAGCCTTTGCTGATTGACAGGCCTCACTTCCCAAAAGCATCCAAACCTCTGTCGGTTTGAACCAGATGCAAAAGGGGCATCTCAAACCGCCACACACACACCCCCCCGCTCCTCCGCCCCCCAGAAAAAGGTCCAATCTGGTCTACTCTAGGGGATGGGCACTCAAGGCGCCATTCTGGTTCCTTCTTCAGTCCATCCTTGAGACTCAACCTTCTCCAGTCTTGAAACCATAAAACAAGCCAGAAAAAAATCCTCCACAGAAGGCCAAGGGGTCACCCCTGCAGCCCCTGGCCCTGAACACCTGCAGATCCCGGACAATCCTCGCCCGCCTTCCACATTCCCCCTCACCCCCCCAAAAGAACCCTCTGTACTGCCATCCCCTAAGACGCTGATCCCTCAACTTTCTGGGACAAGGTGCAATAACCTTGGCTGGCCACCCCATCACCTCCCCATTTACTATACACCCCCAATGCGGACTAAAACACGATCTTTCCCCCTAGATCTCATTTTGCAAAGGTTCCCCTTGGGGAGGGGAGATTATAAGGGCTTGCAAATGACCCCCCCCCTTCCTCCTGATTCAACAGAACTCCCCTCTGCTCCCTTCCCCCACCCCCTCCTGCCTCCAAAGACCCCCTCTCCTCCCCCCCAAGCCCTGACTCCTTAACAGCCCCCCCACCTCCCCTCCCAAGTCCTGCCCTCGAAGACCCCGTCCTTACTTCCAGCCCAAGTGCTATTCCAAAGAGCCCCCCCTCTTCCCCTTGCCTCCCTCCAAATCCTGCCTCCAAAAGACCCTCTCCTGTCCCCCATGTCCTGCCCCCAAAGACCCCCCTCTGCTCCCTTCCCCCCACCCCCTCCTGCCTCCAAAGACCTCCCTCTCCTCCCCCGCAAGCCCTGACTCTAAAAAAGCCCCCTCTGCTCCCTTCTTCCCCCAA